>VXBJ01000533.1:0-50929 GCA_013400055.1 Nycticryphes semicollaris | reverse complement strand
TCCCTGGAGGTATCTAAAAGACATGTAGATGTGGGGCTTAGGGACAAAGTTTAGTGGTGGACTTGGCAGTGCTAGGTTAATCGTTGAATCGGACTACCTTAAAGGTCTTTTCCAACCTAAATGACTACATGATTCTATATGTATGAGAAATAATGAGTAACATTTTCCTAGTCCCCACCTTTTTGACACATAAGATTTTAGAAAACTATTGCATTATAGACCTCCCCTCCCCCGCTCCTTCAATTCTGGCTTATCCAAAGTGATTATCTGTTCAGTCTTTACATATTTCTGACAAACTTTTCTGCTCTTCTGTGTACTTTTTTCAGGTCTGAAAGTGACCCTTTGGGATAGGTAGACCAGCACTGTACCCACTATTCAAAATACAGGGCTCTTCATAGAGATACTCAGTGAAATGCTTATCATTTTATATACTATTCTGCATTCATCTAAGTAGAAATCTTAATACTCTGTATTTTTACTTCTTTCCAACTTATATTAAATTTACTTTCATGCTTTCAGAAGATCTGTCCACTAACATTTTTTCTGAGTTAATTTCAAGACTGATGTGGAGGTAGGGTTGTTTTCCAAATGCACATTATTTCACATTTACCAATATTGAATTTCAACTATTATTTTTGCTGGTTGTTGCATATTATGAAATATTATTTTTTTTCACATCATCCCAATTAGTTTTATTATGATGAGTATTTTTGTATCATCAGCAAGTACTGTAGAGTCAGCATTAAATATATGGGATATTCTTGGTCTCTGACCACTACTAAGAATCTTTTTCCCTACCGTTTGATCAGTTAGTAGCCAGTTGGAGAACCCTTTGCCTTGTGACAGCTTAATTTGTTTAAAAGTCCTTCAGGAAAGCCAACATCAAAAGCTTTTGTGGGAATACTAATGTACTGTATCAGTCTGACAGCCTTATCTACATTGTCCCTGCCACAATTCTGTTGGAGTTCTGATTTCATCCTACAAAGTAACTGTCTTGCTTCCTCTTCCTCTACTGTATTTACCCATGTTGTTATCATTGGTATTCATTATTATGGTTTCATCGTGCTTGCCCGTACAAGGTTCTAACTGTATTGATGCGCAATACTTTGACAACTAGTATGCTTCTTTGTCTTTTTAACAATTGGCATATTTTCTGCCATCCTCCATCCTGCTGTCAGAGGGGCTGATTTCAGCTACACTTCAGTTCCCTGGGAACTCTTAGGTGAATACCACCTGCTCCTGACAATTTGCTACCACTTTACGGATGACTTCTATAATCTTTTCTACTGACACTTCAATTTGACACAGTTCCTCAGATTTGTCTGCAATAAAGAACAGCTTTGATGTAGGACCTTTCCTAACATGTTCTGCAGTGATCTGTGAGGCAATGAATTAATTTATCATTTCTGCAATAGCCTTGTCTCCTTGTGTGGTTTTTTTATACCTTGATCATCCTCTGGCCTTACAGATTGGCTGGCAGTCCCCCTACTCTCACTCCCTGGCTTCTGATATGTTTGAAAAAGACTTATGTACCTGTTCATATCTATTTCAGTGCAATTGTTCAGCACCATTTTGAATGAAAAGTCATCGTCAAATAATGAGTGTGTTCTCCCCTTCAAGTAAGATGTAAAGAATTCATAATAAACAAGGCTTATGTCTCTTGTTGCAAAAATTAGAATGACATATTAGAATGAAAGTTTTTTTTTTGACTATACAGGAAAAAAAATCACAAATAACAACATTTTCACCATGCATTGTAAAGAAGAAAAAAAAAAAAGAAGAAAATGCACAAGTAGAGTTTTAAAGTTTACTTGGGACTTAGTTACTTTCTTAATTAAAGAGGAGTACTTCTCTGACTGTCGGGGTTTGTCAGACCTACAATTGTCAGGATCTGCAGTTTGTGCATGATTATTGTGGTTGTGTGCTCAATTTTTGAATTAGATATTTAAGCAGTATTTTTTAGGTGATTGTCCACACAGTCTCAGTATTTTTATGTCTATTTAAGTGTTTTAAAGAAACACACACAATAATGCACAGATTGTGGCTGCTTCTTTTTAGAACTCTGGTCCCAAAATTTCAGAAGGTAAAGATTGTAACAGCTGTAACTATGTTTCTGCTTAAATGTGCTTTAGTCTCAAATGCATTTTACAACAAAGAATGTCATTCTAGTAGTTAATGTGTAGCTGTCTAAACCTCTTCAGACACTCTGCCAGTGCAAAGGATGACTGCTAGATGAAACAATACATGAGTGGTCACTTTGAGATACCTCTGGAAGAAACACCAATAATGCAGGAACAGTGCACAAGTTTTCTTTTCACATATGACAATTCTGTAACATCTAGTCGTCATCTTTTAGCATCACTTTCACTTAAATATAAATATGTACACGGGAAGAACTAAATTCACATATCAAGTTAGCACTAGCACCTGCCCCATTTGTGTGCCAGAATCCTTGTTTTGCTCACACCACTGAGTTTTCTCTGCATACATGTTCTATAGAAGTTCTTTATATGGATTTATATGAACCTCATATGTCCAACTCCTTTGCTGAATGCTGTGCAAGTGCCATGAGTAGAGTGGTTTCACCATTTGGACACTATTGTAGGTAGAGCTGTGCTTCGTGGTGTCTTTGAGAGAGTTTATCCTCTCAAAGGATTCTCTCTCATATTTGAAAAGAAGTCTGCTTTAAAGAACTTCAAGTTCTATAGAGACATCTTGAAATGCAATACCTTGAAATGGCTTTTGTTATATGTCAAAAAAGAAAGACTTTCCTCTGCCCTCTGCTTTATCATGCATTAGCTTCTGAAGTGAATTAAAGAGTAGGAAATGTATTATCAGAGTCTGGTTTTAGAGTTAGATTTGTAGAAGTCTCAACAGACTTTGTGTTTATGGAGACTCAATTTTACTCCCTCTCTCTTGGATTTTTTGCACAGATGTTTCCTCCAGCTTGCTTTTCTTTTATACCATGCACTTTAAATATAGGTAAAGGCAAATAATTGTGATAAAGAGATCCCTAGCTGTTCAGGGATGTTTTGTTTATTTCCAAAAAAATAGAATAATTTTCTAAGCTTTTCCTTCATCTCTGTCCTTTTGGAGGTTGGTGCCTTGGAACAGGCAATGCTTGATGCTTTAGTGATGGACCGTGTGGATTTTGTGAAGCTGCTAATAGAGCATGGAGTGAACATGCACCGTTTTCTTACCATTTCTCGTTTGGAAGAGCTCTACAATACAGTGAGTATTTGAAATCCCAGTGCACAACTTTAGATAAGAATGCTTAGAAAGAGTACTATTTTGAAAATTAAGCAACATTTTTGAAGTATTTTTGAAAAAAAAAAAAAAGAAAATGAACAGTTTTTTGATAATTTTTGATTGTAATATTGGATTTTTGGATTGGTGTCTCAGCTTTTTACTTTTGATTCATTGACGTGATTCAGGCTGAATATTCACCTGAGGCTCATGAGAAATACGTTCTGGTTTTTGACCTATGCTATATATACTTACAATGCAGAAAATGGTAGGTTGTTTAACCAAAGTGAAAACAACTTATTTATGGAATGTGTCAGGATTTAAGGTAATGGAAGTATTGAAATGTTTTTGGAGATGTTTGTAGGGAGAATTTGAGCAGGGGGAGTTTGAATCACAGTAGCTTAACCTGAAGATGTTTTAGCTGCTTTCTTTAACTGTATTGATTTTCTAATGTAGAGTCACGTGTTTTTTTACTGTCTTTTCTTTTTGCACCACAGAAACAAGGACCATCAAATCTACTTTTGCATCACCTAGTTCGAGATGTGAAACAGGTAATAGACATAGAAAGGGCTAGGGAGCAAAAATGTTAACTTAGAACACTGGCACACTGCTATTAGGTAATCCAGGGGAATTTTAGGAATAGAAGTGATGGTTTCATTACTGTGCTCCTATATCTGCTAAATGGTGTTATCTTCATTCCACTGATCCCCCTAAGCAATTAACTAGCATACTACTATTGAATGGTCGCAAGGGTCCTGTACCTTAATTTCAAAGCCGAGCAGTTTGCGTAGATCAGACTCTCAAGTCACTGAAATGACATTATGAAGTCATCGTATAAAAGATTTAGTGAATTAATGCAGTAAATATTCTCATGGCTTTAAGGTTTTCATTATTTCCTCAAAGCTGAAAAAGTCTTTTGTTGTTGAGCGTTAACAAAAAGATACTGTGACAAGATACATCATTTTAATCTACTGCATTGCCTAGGAGAACAGAAGGTGGCAGTGGATGACTACTGTATGGAGCACTGTCTCTGTAACTTGTTTAGTGGCCACCTTAATAGTGCTACACAGTTACTTTATTTTGTGTTTCTGTTTTCTGTTATACCTCACAGCACTGCTTAACCAGGAAGGTAGTTCTTTCTGCATCTAGTCTCCACTGCGGGAGATGCCTAGGTCCAAAACTAGGTTGTTTGGCTGATTCTTTCAAGAGTATGAATGCTAAGATAAAATAGTAAATCTGACAGCAGAGTTCCATGGTTTCAAGTAGTGGTATTTCTCACATGTCAATCCTGGTGATGGTTTTGTAGGTACAAGTAGGGTATTCTGGTCTCCAGAGCAAGCTATTTTCTGTTTTCCCATACTGATGAACATATTTGAGGTCTAATTTATGTGACAGATATAGAAGATCTCAGTGCTGAAAATACATAGAACCTTTCCAGGTTGAGAAATCTGTCTTTCTCACTGATACTGAAGTGGTTTGCTCCTTGATATGAAACCTCTCCTAAGACTCAAGACTGTGTTACATCTCAGGATACTTTGGGAAAACCCAGGGTATGCTTTAAAGGGAAATTTTTGGCACTTGAAATGAAATAGTGGAATTAAGGTAGAAAATAGGAGCACAATTTCAAAGCCTGCCACATCGTTGAGTAATCTAAACTCACTTTGGACCTGCAAGCTGGTCTAAATGCTAAAAAGCCTTATTCACCTGTGCTTCTGTCAATATGCCTGAATGTTCTGTGAATGGGTTGTGCACTTGCAACCTTATTAAATATGGTAACACAGTAGCTGGGTCAGTCACCAGAGTAATGTGACCATGGATTTCAGAATATTAGTGTGACTAGCTCTGCTGCTGCTACATTTGAAGGGAGATAAATGCATTGCAGTCTTCAATGATAGCATAAAATATGCTTTTTAGTACAGAGAAGTATATACAAGTATAGATAGTCAGAAATATTTGCCTAACTTTCAGTGACAGAACTGGCAAGCTCTGTGCTATAAGATATGCTTTTGCCCCAGGGTGCTCAGGATGTTGCTGCCTCCTGCTCCCCAGGGCTGGGCGGCCTTAACTGGCTGTAACTGGGGCTTGACACTAAAGTCTATTGAAAAAACCCTGAGTCTAATGAGGAAAATTACCTTTCAGAGTCTGAGAGGCATGCACCTCTAGTAATATGTTACACCTCTGACCCAATCTATGTACAGGCTCATTTTTCACTTCCAAGAGTTGTGATTTAAGGTTTTACCAATAATTTTTGAAGTCTGCATGGATGATATCTGTTCTTCAGAGAATTTGTCACAAGCCTTGTGTCATGCAAGGACAGTGGAGGTAAAATGGTAGGCAGTGGTTCTTCAAACAGAAGTGGTGAGAGGCTCAGAAGGTGCACCTAATGCACATGCAGCTGCTGTCCTAATTGTGACAAACTTGAGCCTCTAAAAGTGACTACTGGTCTCCAGGAATTTCACTAAAACATTAAATTCCTGCTTCATACACTTCTACATTTTTAGTTAATGAACTAGTTTAATAAGCAATTTATACCATGCTAGTTTTCTTTTGTTAGGAGAAGAGGAAGATTATTATAAGTCTCTGGCTGTTGGTGATTAACCTGAAGAACCATTACCCTCACTGCTGAATGCAGCTGATCTTGTGAACATTGCAATATATGTCCCTATGTGATGTGAATGCAATGGGCTGCAGACATCACACTTTTCAGGCTGAAAATGTGATGTGTCTGTGTTCTTCCTCCTAGGAGAGTTCCATATATCTTGTGAATATATGCACTTTTCTGACAGATGTGGGAGCTCTCTGTAACACCTTCTTCCTGATTCCCCTTGTAGTAGGATTCTGACATGGTTGAATGTTGAGTATAATAACATCATGAAATGCTTGTGACATTTCTTGTTTCAGAATGCCCTTTCCTTTGATTACAAGATATCACTGATTGATATTGGACTGGTGATAGAGTACCTCCTTGGTGGAGCTTATCGGAGCAGCTACACAAGGAAACATTTCCGAACTCTCTACAATGATCTCTACAGAAAACACAAGGTGACTTATGTGAAATGGCTACTTCTGATCACCAAGAGAATCCAAAATGTGACATCTCAAAATAGCTTAGGTTGTCATTGTGGCTTGTCTGAAGAGCATCAGTTAAATGTACGCCATGCTTGTCTGTTTTATGAATCTCTGCCAAATGTGAATAGATTGCAAATGAAAAGCAGACAAATCGCTCCCAAAAAACTATGCTTAGCTGCCCGCCCTGAACCACCCAATGATTGTTAAATTAGCTATTAGTTCAGTGAATTTACCTTTGCGTCTCGTAGCTGGGTTGTGTTCTTTATCTGTCGTCCATCAAAAAAGATTGACAAGGCTCTACCAACCACCATTTTTCCTTTTGTGAAGCAGTCACATATTTCTGCTCTTGCATCTTGAACCATATCACAGAAATACTGAATTCAACAGGCATTGAACTAGACGTACAGCATGTCAGTTGAAGAGCAAAATGAAGATTTCTGACCCAAGTTTTCAGCAAATATCTTAAGTTGTAGAAGCAGCTCAGTGCTAGTGGTGCCTCTTCCTGTCAATGAACTGAGGTTGCCTAGCAGAGCTTTTTCTGTGACACACTAGTCACAGGGCAAGTCTCGTGCTGGATATGCCATGCTGGACCCACAGTGCATTGGCTTTTTGCAGGCAGAAGGTTGTGCTTGGACATGCATGCTGATCTGCACTTTGTAAACATTTAAGGTGTTTGGCTGTATGGCATAGCTTTGTGCCATGTCTGCGTATCAGTAGCATCACATCTACAAAAATCTTGCCTCAGAAAAACAGTGTGCAAATGTGCTAGTACTCTTATTTTCCCCAATGACTTTCCAAAACCAGTAACTTGAAAACAGCCTCAACTTCTCAATAAATTAGCCATATGTCATTTCCTACATCATAGAAGGAGGAGATTTACCTCATAAGAATTTCCCATGGTTTTTAGAGTAGAACTGGACTTTGAAAGAATGTCCATATGTTAAAAAGCAAACAACAAAAACCTCTCATCCCAATGTAATGCTTCCAGGATTAAGCGAAGAAACTCAGGTTGATCAGGAAAAATTAAAAAAAAATAATAAAGGAAACTGTTACTTGGACTGAATAGAAACATAGAGAAAGAGCTTATTGTATGTCACTAGCTTAATACAATGCTTAAAAAGAGGTACCTAAGCAGCTGTAACACTCTTCAGTATATCCTCATAAAATATGACCTTAAGAGGGATGGGTGAAACCACAAGATCATATAACTAGGGGCTGCAGGGACGAGCGTTACTGATTCAGCTGGTAACATTCTTCCTGCTAGTCAACACTGAACAAAATGCCAAGGGATGCTAGACATGCCATCCTTTGGAGGAAATGATCAGCAAAAAGTTCAGGGAACTTCTGTCTTTTAAAGGCCTTATCCACTTTTTATAAGGGTGGGCAATCAGAAGAGCTTCTAGGTTGGATGATTCCAATCTGGTGCAAGCCATGTTCTTCTTGTAATTGGTGGATGCTATTGGGGAAATCAGTATTTTGAATTCAGAGATTCAGAATTATTTTTTTTTTTAAACTAGATGGGAAGCAGGCTATTTTTGCCTTGATAGTATAAGCTCTAGTGGTAGTTATAGTGGTTGCTGACTCATTGGCCTTTAAGTAACATCAATTTCTACAGGCACCGTTGCAATCAGAGATAATTACTGGAAAACTTTATCCTTAATTTGTGTTTCTCTCCTTGTGTTTTATGGTATACCTTTGGATCTAGAGAGTGCTCTCCAGCTTTTCTCAGAGCCTGTCTCATTCCCTTCATCAGAGTAATCAGGCGAGTAGCAGAATGGGATCTGCTGAAAGTACTTTGCATTCTCAGTTCTTCAGAACAGCACAGCCTTACAAATACAAGGTAATGTAATTGCTTAGTTCAGTCTTTGCTTAGGAAGTATTAGGCTACTAATAATGTTATTGAGAATTTTTAGACTTATGTTGGTCAGGCTATTAGTTATCGTAATTCTACTTAAGTTACGGTGGCATTTTACTGCTTAGTGTTTGTGAAGTGCCAGTCTTGCAATGTTGAAATCAAGCTCAGACTCCTCCTTTGATACATTTTAACTTCCATTCATTTGATGTTAAAGCTTTCATTCACTGAGATGTAGTGTCAACAAATTTCTGAACAGCAAGCATGGGTAAAAAGTCTTCTTATTTGGAAGCAAGCAGGAATTATTTGATTTTCCCAATGTTTTCTCATGATTGTTTATTAAAGTAGCTACAGTTAAGCCTGCTAAGAGATACAGTTCTCATATCTGGGAATAGATGACAGAGTGTTTTCTTTCAAAGCAAGAATGATGAAAGAGCAAAGATTGCCACATACCTCTGACATAAAGTAGAATTAATTTAAATAGGTTTATTGGAATTGGTCTGAGACAAAATGAATCCATTATAGCACTGAAACAGCCTCAGCCAGTAAGGCTTTTTCTTTGCCATTAATGTAGCCGACAACATCAAGCTATGTGGTGTGGCTGACATGCTGGAGTGGAGGGATGCCATCCAGAGGGATCTGGACAGGCTTGAGAGGTGGGCCCATGTGAACTTCATGAAGTTCAGCCAGGCCAAGTGCAAGGTCCTGTGCATGGGTTGGGGCATTCCCAAGCACAGATACAGTTTGAACGGAGCAGCCATTAGAAAGACATGAGAGTGTTGGTGGATTAGAAGCACAACATGAGCCAGCAATGTGTGCTGGCAGCCCAGAAAGCCAACCACATCCTCGGCTGCATCAAAAAAAGGAGGGCCAGCAGGTCAAGGGAGGTGATTCTGCCTCGCTACTTGGCTACTGTGTTCAGCTCTGAGGTGCTAGCAAAAGAAAGACATTGATGTGCTCAAGTGAGTTCAGAGATGGCCCACAAAGATAGTCAGAGTGCTGGAGCACCTTGCCTGTGAGGACAAGGTGAGAGAATTCATATTGATTAGCCTGGAGAAGAGAAGGCTCTGGGGACACCTTACAGCAGCCTTCCAGTACCTAAAGGCAACCTAAGGAAAGATGGGGTGGGACTCTTTATCAGGAAATGTAGTGATAGGATGAAGGGTAATATTTTTAAACTGAAAGAGGGTAGATTAGATATTAGATATTAATAGGAAATTATTTTCTGTGAGTGTGGTGAGACACTGGAACAGGTTGTGGGTGACTCATCCCTAGAAGAGTTCAAGGTCAGGTTAGATGGCACTTTGAGCAACCTGGTCTAGTGGAAGATGGCCCTGCCTATGGAAGAGGAATTGGAACTACATGATCTTTAAGGGACTTTCCAACACAAATCACTCTATGATTCTATGAAATGTAGAGACACAAACGTATAGCAACTTTACATTACAGGTGTGGCAGACAGTAAAAATCACCTTAAAGTATCACAAGTCCACGGTATATGTTTCAGTCTACTGATTGTTTTTTTTCCCTGTGATGAGACAAGTACAAGAAAAGACTGAAAGTAGGATCTTGGTATCCTGAGGTTTGGAGACTGCCCGAAGAGGAGGCTATAAATGGCCTGGGTACAGAGCAAGGAGTGTTTTTCTTCCACTAATGCTGCCAGCTTCTTAGCATTAGAAACCTGAATGTGATCCTAGCTGTGGTTTGTGACTTAAATGTATATAATGATCAAATAGTTTGCTACTCACAATTCAGACTTGTGTGCAGCTTTATTTACATCAGTCTTAACCCCAACCATTCACTGAGATTTTGTTTTTTTCTGAAAAACAATTTGTAGGAAAGATCCACTGCTTTCCATAAATGTAAGAAGAAATCAAAAGACGATATAAACTTTGCAGAGAACTATGAGTCATCTGGCTTTATCTACCCCTATAATGACCTACTGGTTTGGGCAGTATTAATGAAAAGGCAGAAAATGGCAATGTTCTTCTGGCAGCATGGAGAGGAAGCCATGGTCAAAGCCGTTGTGGCTTGCAAACTCTACAGGGCGATGGCACATGAAGCTAAGCAGAGCAACATGGTGGATGACACTTCAGAAGAACTCAAGAAGTATTCAAAGTATGATCTGTCCCTTTACTTCAGTTAATAAAGTTCTGCAGTGCTTAAAATGGTTCAATATCTTCTTAAATCACTAAGAGTTTCTGAGGTTAGTGCCATGCACTACAGGGTGTAAAAGAATTGCTTTCTTCTGTCCGCTGTTCATATGATATAAAGGAAGTGATGCATCTTGTTGAGAGTTAAATGAAAACTATTGACATATTACGTAGTTGCATATTTGAAAATGAGATTTGAGCAATGCATCGCTCACTGTTTGCTAAATGGTCAAGTGGAAGACTGAAATTTCCTGTACAGCTTCCCTTCCAGTTCAGCTTCTTAAAAAACCATGTGGCACATCTGTGTTTGATTTTTCAAAACATGTGCTAATGAGCAAACTAAAATCAGTGCTTCAGTCCTGCTCTCTGTAAGGCCTAAAAAAAATTGTATGCTGAAATAATTGAGTGAATAAAAAATTAATTAGACCAAGAATTTTCTTCAAATTTTCTTCAATTTTTTAAGTTTCATTTTAGTGTTTTCTGGTAGTTTTTACTGTTAATGACATATTGTATGCTTTGTAGACATCATGCCTCAGATTCAGAGTACAGTGAAGTGTGTTGTCTTGTTTTGCATGCAGCTGCAAGGCTTCATATAAAGGGAGGGGTAAATTCATTGAGGAGACTTCCTTACAGAAGTGTTTAAGAGATAGTGCAACTGCCCATAGTACTTAATTCACAGTGGTGATGAGTTTGTTGTTGAAGGAAATACACAGAACTTTGTAGTGTCCATTTTGATTTCTGGATGAAATCAAGAATGAAACAAATAAAACCCCAGAAAACAGGATGACCCTAAACCTTGTGACTAGGATTAAATAGTTGGATTTGATCCCCAAATTATTTTTCACTAGATATATTGATAAAGCAACGGGAAAAATGGGAGAAGGCATACTTACTGAGATTGTTAGCTGAACTTTAGTTAATGAAGTTTTCAAATCAACCTCTTTGCAGCAGTGATTCTGAGTTTTGACTGATTCCTCTCATATTAACTGTTAATTGCTCTAGAGAATTTGGGCAGCTTGCCTTAGATGTCCTGGAGAAAGCATTCAAACAAAATGAGCAGATGGCCATGAAATTGCTGACCTATGAACTGAAAAACTGGAGCAACTCCACTTGCTTAAAACTAGCAGTGTCTGTGGGGCTGCGGCCTTTTGTATCCCATACTTGCACACAGATGCTGCTGACTGATATGTGGATGGGACGCCTGAAGATGCGGAAGAACTCCTGGTTTAAGGTAACATCACTCTAGCTTTTTCTGAGTGTTTAGAAGCTGTTCACAACCCTTATACATGTCTTTGTGGTTATGAAAGTGTCTAATGCAGCTTCAGACAGGTGTATTTAGGCATGGATTGGAATGTGCACATCCTGAAGAGAAAAGAATGGCGGGGAGAGAAGACAGCACTTGCTTCTGTTTTACTTCTTTGCAAAGGCAACTGTGGGATGATATAACAAGAGTGCATTTTGTGAGGGTTTTTTTGCTCTTTCCACTCTCTCAGCACCCTTCCTTCCCTCCCCACCTGCTCTCGTTGCTCCTCATTGCTGGTTCTCTGTCAGAGCTGCTGAGGAGAGGAATGCCCTCTGGATACAGGGAACAATATCTAAATTATCCCCAGATACCATGACACTCTTCAAAGCAGTGAAACTGTCAATGGCAACACACGCCTTCAAAGACTGTAGGAATGTAATACAAAGAATCCTGGTACCAGTGGCTCCCTCCCAGGCGAGTGGAATTGCACTGGATTTGAACTAGCATTGTGGATGTCTTACTAGGGCTGAAGGTCTATGCTATCACTGCTGAATTAATTTCCCAAATCTTGTGTATCTCTTTTAGGTTGTTATGAGTATTCTCCTGCCTCCCACCATCTTGATGCTGGAGTTTAAAAGCAAAGCAGAAATGTCTCATGTGCCTCAGTCTCAAGACTTCCACCAGTTCACATGGTATCATGGGGATCAGAGCCCAACCAGTTCTAAAGATGCCTTGTCTCTGGTTAGTTGCTGATCAGTCATTTGTGTGTTGGGGTCTGTCTGTTTACCACAGTATAATCCTGGGGACTGAGGAGAAGGGGATCAGCTGGAAATGTTGGGGCCCAATTCTCAAGAAGTAGGAGTTTGACCCCTGGTTTGGATCCACACTGAAGTGACCTTGGGCAAGTGACTTCATCTGTCCTGGGTGTCACTTCTATACTGATGAGAAAATGATGAGAAAATCCTTCACAGCCTCACAAAATATAATGAGATTATCATTATCTGTCAGATACACAGGTATTTTAGGGCACAAAGTCTATTCAAGATGCAGGTAAATACCTATGTAATCTTGTATACCAAATAATCTAAGAATGTTTTCATATCTTACACAAAATCACCCCATAAGATTCAGTTTAGATTGCCCAGTTGAATTTCCCCAACAGGGAAACAGCAGAACTGAGGCAGTCCAGGTTCTGCCCTGTCCAGCTCACTCCTTCCTCCTGCTCTGCCTGGCCAGGAGCGCTGTCCTGCATCTCAGTCACATCCCTCTCCATGCCCATCCTTTGCTCTTAGTCTATCCCTGAGAACTTGTTTCCTGAATTACTTCATAGCTCTTCCAGAGGTCTAGCTCCTACCCTCCTTGTTGAAAAACAGGATATCTCTACTTCTGCCTTGCTTGAGCCTGAGGTCTAGCTCCTGCCCTCCTTGTTGGAAAATAGGATATCTCGCTTGAGCCTTGCAGACGTGCTGTTTAAAGCACAAGAGAATCATCATACTTTTGTTTTAGTCACCTGAACCGAGTCCTGAAGTACTCTGTAGGAAACCTGTGGTTGCACAAAAGTCTTTCTTAGGCCTGTCTGTGAAGTTTCCAGCATAAGTGAAGTCTTTGTTTTTTAAGATCTGAATTCCCCTAGACTTCTCCTAAGCAGAATTGCTTGTCCTTTCTTTTTCTTTTTCTCCACAAAGCTTTCCTTGAACTGAAAATTTCTGAAAGTTTTCAATCTGGGGTAAACACCAGACACTGTATGTTTCCATCCCAAAGGGTATGTGTTGGTGAGGTGCTAACCAGTGACAGCAGGACTGTTAAGTGAGGGCTGTCAAGCAATCTTTTTTGCTCTGCTCTGCTTACCTTACAGCAGATAAGCGTTGTAGATTGCTTGGGACCTTTTCAAATTTGTGTAAAATAAAAGAGAACAGATTGTCACTGAGGGCTTTTGCAGCTGCATGATAGGCTTGTCAATGCAACACTCATGTATACAGCGTTTTCTCTCTGGTGCAGAAAAATGCTTGAAGCAATTATCTCCTGCAGCACCTGTCTAAAATAGTCAAAATGCTTTTTATGGGGTTAACTAACAGCTATGATACAGAGGACAGGCCAATTGTAATTACTTGGAGCAGGACCACCCTTGCAGTCTGGTAGAAGGCCACACAGCAAAGAGTGTAAGCACTTTTCTGACCTGCCTCAGGCAAAGCCATTTCCTTCCTGAAACGGCAATAAGCTTAAATTCTGATTTTATCTAATATAAAGTGTTGTTTAAAGCAAAAGGCCAAGCTACTACTCTTTTTGGTATATACTCTCTTATGAAATATTATAGAAAAATGCCCAGAAAAATTCAACAGTATACATGTGCTATATAGAGCATTTTCCACACACAGTCATAAGTTCCAGTGATTTGTTGCAGCTTTAAATGGCACTCATTCATGGGCCAGATTCTCTCCTACACTTTGCTGGATCTGAGGTTAACACATTGGGACGGTTCTGTGTTCCAGATTCTCTGGTTTAGCACTTTTCTGAGTCTAATATGATGCAAAAAAAAAAAAAAAAAAATTCCCCCAATAACCCAAGGAAGTGTTGTGTGGTAGGGACAAATATGTCACATAAAAATTGCTATACTGCAGTTCTCTAGTAACAGTAAGTTTTAGCATTGGTATTAGCCGAGGCAATTGGCCAGCACTGAAACAAAACTGNTATTTTATTTTATTGATTATAAGAAAGAATTTACTTCTATTTTTTGTAGGCAGGTCTTTGTAAGAGAGTACTTATTTAATCCTCATTTTCTAATCAATAAATTCAGTACATCAAAAATAACAATAAAATTCTGTATTTAGAATTTCACTGTCTTGACATATCCTGTACAACGGTATACATAAGCAGAAATGCGATGTTCCTTGCCTTATTTCAGAACATGCCACAGTTGTCAATGGATTTCTATCTAACATAGCTACATCATATTTAGAGTTGTTATGTATCAGTATTTCATGGATAAGGAAAGTGAGATACAGAGTGATTAAGTGACTTTATGTCAAAACTTAAGAAAATGTGTGTCAGAAACAAGAGTGGATTCAGGTCTGCTGGCACTCAGTCCACTGCCTGTAGTGCAAACTCTAAATTAGTATTTATAGTGGAAAAATGTTAATTATTGCAAATAGGATGGTTGTAACAGGACAAAAATCAAGCTGCAGTAATTGTTTGCTTATTCAAAACAAAGCTTAAATATTTGTGCCTGTTTTCGCTCTCACATGACACAACCTTTGTAGTCATAGACCATGATTTCTTACTTTTTAAATACTGTTTCCTTTTAAAGAAGGATTATGATGTGGAGAAGGTTGCTCAGAAGTCTGATGAAAGCCAAGTAGACGGTGGACAAGGAAACCTGACTGGCGCTAGAAAGATCTATGAGTTCTACAATGCACCAATTGTCAAGTTCTGGTTTCACACGGTTGGTCATTTCTCTAGAACTTGGGTTGCCAAACCCATCCTTTGATCCTTCAAATACCACTTGATGCTGCTTTTGCTTTGCCTGGCATGGATTTGCAGACACTTAGTGGTGGGTGTGGAGACATTTGAATATTTCTCACAATTAAGTGAAAAGTTTTGCAGCTAAAATCATGCACCTGCAATGAAAATAGAACCAAACAAAAAATGAACAAGTAAGTAATTGTAAGGAACTAAAGAAAAACCTGAGCACAGCTTTTTATGGTGTTTAATTGCATAAGTAGAGATAGATTTGAGGCTGGCCTTAAACACTTCACTGATACTCATGCCCCTTTCTTTAGTAACCAATTCTGAAGGAATGAATATTAATCTATAAGACAATATTTGCTGTAGAATAATATGCATTTATTATATTGATTATCGTAACTAACCCTGTGTCAGTAAAGCTTAGGAAGTTTAAGATCAGGATCCTTGTTGGATCAGACTACTATGTACATAACTCTTCCTCCTTTAACGGAGTGTGGTTAACTCCTTTATAAGTTGTTATCTCAGGTGTGTTTCTAGTGTGTTCTGGTACCTTTAAAATATTTGCTTTCCACCTGATACTGTTCTGTGTTTTGGAAGGCACTGATTAACTAGCAGTGATTCACATAGCTTTGAGAATAGTTACTTGCTTCTCCAGACGGTTAGGATAAAAACACAGCACTGCTTTACATCCAAGTAACATTGTGCAGATATAATAGTTTGTCTCATGAACAGGTTTTGGGCATAAGTGAACATATGTTGCAATAGTTCATCCTCTGCTCCCATTTTTTCAGCATTAAAGCAGCAATTTACCAAATTATATTTAAGGATGTTCCTGTAAAAAGTCTTTGGAGACATGGAGGAAAGATTTTGGGCTCAAAAATCTTACACTACCTGGGTAGTTTGAATACGTACAGTCAGGCTAATCACCTGTTAATGTGTTTGCAGGAATTTCTTGGAGATTTTTGTGCATATGGATTATATATTTTGTGTTTTGCAGATGGCATACATGGCATTTCTCATGCTCTTCACTTACACTGTGTTGGTGAAGATGGAACCAAGACCAAGTGTGCAAGAGTGGCTTGTTATCATTTATATTTTCAGCACTGCTATTGAAAAAGTCAGGGAGGTAAGCTTTTCTGTTTACACTTCTTATCTATAGAGGTTATATGATAAACGAGAAAATACCATAAACAGAAGAATGCCAAATCCTGCATTCTTTTCTGTAGAGAATTTCACAGAGGAAAGAATTATACAGGCATTTTTTTTTTTCCGTGAAGTCTTTTATTTGAAGACCAGTACTTGGACTTTGAAAATGCATCTTAAAGTTCATTCTTAAACCTCTTTTTTTTTTGTGTAAAGCCAGTGGAAATGTGCAGGTCTCTTGAGAGCAAGTGTGCTGAACTGAGATTTGGAGCCCCAGTATAGGCCTCTGTTTCTTAATTGTTTTGAGTGGGCCATTAGATTTCTTATAACAAATATGGATTTTGTCTTTAGATATTTACTTTGAATGTGGACATTATTATCAATAATAGGTATCAATTGACAATATTATCAATTAATAGGTATCATGTGTAGAATAACCTATGGCTCTCCATTCAAGCTCTTCTTTCTAGCTTTAACATTCATTGGAGACTTTGAAATTCATGTCTTCTACTTGGTTTTCTTTATCCATGTACTTGCTCGGGTCTGCTGGCAAAGACATTGTGTCTTATGTGTGCAGCTAATTAACTACTGAGGGTTTCGTTGTATGTAACTGCAAAGCTCTGTTTCTCTAGATTTTATCAACTAATTGCAAAAGCCTTAGGCCCTGATCCTGCAACTAGTTCCTCATGTGAGTTGGTCCAGCTGAATTGAGTAGGGATCACTCGTTTACATTAATGTGTTCATACGCGTGAATTCTTGCAGGATCAGGGTGTAACATTTCAAAATCTCTCCTTTGCTTGGTACTTATCAGTGTGATCTTGCATAGTGTGGGATAATTGGCCTCACTTGCACAACTTGCAAAGGTTTTATTTACAGCCTCCCAAAGATTCCACTTCACACATTTGCCCAGTGAAGCTTAAAATCCCTTTGGGGCACCTCACAGTTCAAGAAGCGAACATTTCATTCTTTACCTTGCAGGTTGCCAGCACTCCTTTTTTTAGAGTGTCCTTGGTGGAATACAAGGATCTTTCTTTATATTTTCAGTCTGAAACAAAAGGCATTATTTATTTTCCCATCAGCAAGTTTAGATTGGTACTTTCCATGGCTTAGGGGTTTTTGAAAGGTAGTGACCATTCCTCTAGAAAAAGCTCATTAATTTACAATGATACATATATATAACAGTTCTATACTGCCTGCTGTTTTCTGCTGAGGAAATGTACTCTTTAGTGAATGAGTTCAGGCACAGAATTTGATTTTGCTTAGGAAGAGATGTCCTATTTTGTGTGGCAGGCAAGAGAAATACAACACTGTAGATAAGCACAAACCTCAATTAATGGTGAATGACAATATAGAATACACAGTCCTGAAAAAAAAAAGGAAAAAAAGAAGGATACATACCCAAATATGAAACAGTTCAGACAGAATTGGTTAAAGAATGTATCCGTGATTTTAATGGAGTTTTGTTGTTTTTGTTTTGTTTTTTTTTTTTTTGACATTCTACTCAGGTATTTATCTCAGAACCTGGAAAATTCCGACAAAAAGTGAAGGTGTGGATTTATGAATACTGGAATTTTACTGATTCTGTAGCTATCATCCTGTTTATGATTGGTTTTGGCTTGCGCTGGTCTGACCCCCCTGTTCAAACTGCAGGGAGGCTTCTTTACTGCTTGGATATAATATTCTGGTATGCTCGGCTCCTTGATCTTTTTGCTGTGAATCAGCATGCTGGCCCGTACCTGACAATGATTGGGAAAATGGTAAGTATTATGCGCTGGAGCAATAGTTTTGATACAGTTAGGTTGAGGAACATGTAAAGGTCAGAAGTGACAGAAAAGAATGATGGTCATAGAACAGGTCACCTAATAGTGCATAGTGAATATATCACCTGAAAATACCATGTCTTTTTCTGCTTGTGAGTTCACCATAATCAGATTTCAGTTCTCTCTGAATTTATTCATTATTTGAATTTATTCACAAAAGCTATTTTTGCTTCATTCCTTAGAGAAGGGTTGCACTTGAGTTTGAGTTGGGTTTCTGATCCATCATGATAATAGGAGAAAGAAAAATCACTCTCTTGAAGATGGGCTTACTACTATAGATAATTCCCCTAGCTCTTGGAATCAGTCTCATTATTATTTTACATTTTGATTCAAATAACTATATCCCATTTTTAGCAGGCAAAATTTCTTTGAGATCAAAGTTAATTTTTTTTCTCTTTTGGTATGAGAACTGCTGCTGAACTGCTGCCTAGTCTTGAGGGACATCTGCAGATTCCCACTGTAATTTCCCTCGGTTATTGGGAACTATCTTATTAATACTTTTATATTCTGTCTTGCATAGTAATTCTAATGCAGTGTTAGACGGCAAAATAATTTTCACTGCTAGTCCTTGCTCTCCGTTTGGAAGAAATACTGCTGAGGGAAAACACTATCATAAGTTCTCTGCATTTTTCAGATCGTGCTTAAGATCTTAAAAAGAACTTGAGAGGCAAGCAGGACTTGTGGCCTTTTGGTCCAGGTTGACTTTAGTCTCTATAAAATACTTGGGTAGTCTATATCATAAAAATAAAATATTTTTATTTCCTCCAGCATACTAGATTATTAGCCCTGGCTTTATATTCTGATTTGCAAAAGCAAATAATGTCTCCTTTACATATAATTAACACAGCTAATTAATTTATGCAAACATGTCTTCCAGACAGCAAACATGTTCTATATTGTGGTCATGATGGCCATAGTCCTGCTGAGTTTTGGAGTGGCACGAAAGGCAATCCTTTCACCAGAGGAGCCTCCTTCTTGGTCTCTGGCACGAGATATTGTGTTTCAACCCTACTGGATGATGTTTGGTGAGGTCTATGCTGGAGAAATAGATGGTAAGTAATTTTCAAGGCTTAAATTTAGTATGTGCCAAAACATGTCCAATTTGGGTGAATAGATTTTTGACCATATATTGAGTCTTTCTCAAACAGCATTGGTTCCAGTATGTTTATGTCCCTAATGAGTAACACTGCATGAATAAAGGTGAGAATATTATTTTCTTTGTTTAGAAGATTGTGTTGAAGCCTTCAGATTTAGCTTTTGAAATGAAGTATATTGCAAAGTTCAGAGCAAAACACATAGAAAGTAAAATTAAGCTAGTTTGTGGTCAGTGAATTTCCTATTAGGCAAACCCAAAGCTGCTTATCTCTTGGAGAAAAGACTACAAAGTTGCCTTGAAGGAAGAAAGAATAAAGGGAAAACATCAAAAGAAAAATAAAAAAGAAAAACCATAGTAAGAGTTACCTGGCATCATTCTTAAACAGATAAACCAGTTAAACATAGGAAAGATAGAACAAATAAGGAAAATAAACAGGAAATAAGAAAATAAAGAAAATTTCCTCTCCAATAAGGAAAGTAAATAGAAAAAGTATTATATCTTGATTATGGCTTTGGCTTTGGCTCAGAAAGAGAAAAGAACTAGGGACTCCAGGAGGTATTTCAGCATTGCAGATGAAAGGCACTCTCATGCTGCTGATGGATACAAGTGAAACAGTCCCTAAAACAGAAGAGTAGGTATGCAAATAGGTACAGATATTTACGTTGTGTACATCAGCATAGATCTGATTCATTAAAGTAATTTAAGAGGTTGCATCCATTATTATGGATTATTATTGGCCATTGCAATAATCTCCCCAGGAAAGTGGAAAATTCCTCATCATTTGATGTTTTTGAGATTGAGCTGAACAAGGTGTTTGGCCATGTTGTCTAGAATGTGCTTTTACCAAAAGAGTTTGGACTAGGCAATTCTTGAGGTTCCTTCCAACCTAGCATTCTGTGATTCTATGATTCTTTGATTATTGCTGAAACCGTCACATGATGGCTATGTATTTGGTTATATAAGTCAAAATTCTTTTAATGAAAGCGCAGTGTTATGTTTCAAAGTTTAATCCATTTAATCACTTATTAATGCTAAACCTTTAGAAATTTGACACTTCCCAAGTAAAACTAAGTTTTCTCTAATGACTGTTTATACTGCAGAATATGTTCTGAATTTAGGGTTGCTGCCTTATAAACATGTGTTAAAATTTCCTCAAAGGTGTGAAATTTGATTAAAAATTATAAAGACCAAAAAGTATTTATTTTGACAATTTAAAAACATTAAGAGGTGTCCCTTAATTCCCGTGATTTGTTTCTTCATCTCACAGATATTTGTAGCCATATACCCTTTTGCACGTGAGTTAATGTGATGTTACTGAAGCTCTAAAGTATTCCAGTACTGATAAGGCAGACTTTGAACTGTATCCTTTCCACAGTGTAGTCAGTGAATGCTTTGCCACTTGCTTTAAGGATCAAAGATTTGGATTTCAGTTTATTTGAGTGCGTGCCATCTTCTAAGTGCATTTCAGCTCCATCATTTTTCCCCTTAACAAAAAGTCAGGGTGACTGGCATAAGAACTTATATATAAGAAATTGTGTCTACAGCTTCTGAATTGCTATGGAAACTATGGGACTGTAGCATCATGAAGAAACTCAGACCTCCTTTATGTGGAGGTAGACTTTTTTAGTTGAAAATTAATAATGTATCTCTGAAAGTAATGATGGCTTTTCTATTTCTTGCTGGAGCAAATAAGAAGCATGTGTCATTGCTGTGCCCTGCTCTGATTTCCATGCTAACCATGCGGTCTTTGTCCTTCACTTTCAGTCTGTGAAACTAATGAAGACTGTCCTCCTGGATCCTTCCTCACGCCGTTCCTCCAAGCTGTCTACCTCTTTGTGCAGTACATCATCATGGTCAACTTGCTTATTGCTTTCTTTAAGTACGTACATTGCTCTGTATATACATGGTATATTGCTGCAAAAGCAAAAGCAGCTAATAGGTGTTTTGTCAAAGCTTTTGCAAAAGCCTTTCACCAAATATGCACCAGCAAGGACATGTTGATGGTGGTTTTACCCCATCTTCTGTGAGGGTCTGGTGAATTAAAAAAAGAGGGTTGGAAGGAAGGGGATGGTGGTCAGACACCTGAACTGTTTTGCTATTTAAACAGAATCTGATTCTGTGAAACAGGACAAAAACAAGCAACACTTCATTCAGCTCTGAAGTAATTAATCTTTTTTTCCTAAAAGTTTTATTTGTTGTGCTGACAGTGTATAAAATGTTCATCATCGGGTGTCTCAAGGTATAAATTGACAGATAAGCAGAGAAGGTATTAAAGGGAAGAGTATAATGGCTTGATGGGAGCATGCTTTTCCATTAAGAAACAATTTGAAAGTTCCGGTTGTTTGGTGCAATTTGATATGTTCTAGCCTGAAATCTAACTGTAGTGTTTTTAACTATCTGCTTTTTAATGTCTGCTGCCAGAGTAGGAAGGGCCTTCATAGTAATTCTACAGTAGCTAATCAATGTCTTTACAGTAATTCTGACTTTTCAGGTTTTAACAGGGAGACCCTTGTAGTGATGAAGTTCTGGAAATATTAGTAAAGAGCAGTCTAACCCAAGTAGTTAATTATTTTTTCGTGGACTTCTGGCATTTCTGGGGAAGAAAAAGTCAGATGTAGGTTAAAAAAAATTTAAATGAAGAAATGTAGTGATTAATATTCAAGGAAACTGAATGATCAAAACTCTTTCTATTCCCACATCCAATTAGAAATCCCTTTCCTGCTTTCCTGAAATTGTGAGAAGGCATCTTTTTTTTTTTTTTTTTTTTTTTAACACAGCTGTGAAATTGTAATTTGAATTATTTCTAGATTTAAACCTTTAGCAATGATGGCTTGTTTAATCTTCTGCCTAGTGATTTGATTGTTCCAGAAGTGGGACCAAAATTGGGCATAAGCAATGTATTTAATTATGCTCCCAGAAGCAAAGCTGATATTTTTATGATTATGTGCTGAGTGTGTAGCATGATGTTGCAACTGAAATTACAGTGCCAGCAACCACAAAGTTGTCTTCCTGTACTTGAGTCTATGATAGTAGATACGGGAAATTATTCAGTGTAACAGCAGTCATATTTAGTAGTAGCATGGCTCCAAAGAGTACCCTGCAGAGGAATTGCTCTGATAGCTGCTTATTGCAGCAAGTATTTTGTTTAGAGGCAGTACACTGAAGAACAGCAGAACTATTTTGTTAACACACTTCCCTTACACACTGCATTTAATCCAGTCCAAAGAGGGAGAGAATGTAGAATTCTTGGTTAGGCTATGTATTAAAATTTAAATAATCTGGCTGAGATTTCAAAGCTACTTCGGGGATATTTTTTGCCCAATTCCCATCAATGTGAATGGGAATTGGATCTCCAAATCCATTAGGCAGCTTTGAAGATCTCATTCTCAGTGCAGTAGCTGCAGGCACATGCTGCTGCTTTGTTAAATGAAAGTTGCTAAACTGATTTACCTCACTGGAGGGATGAGACTTCTCTTCAGTGTGAAATTAGATCTGTAGATAAGCATCTTGTGCTGTTTAGGAAGCATTCCTCACAGGAGTGTTTTACCCTCCTTTCCCCCTCCTTTCTCTCTCTCTGCTCAGTAACGTTTATTTTGATTTGAAATCCATATCGAACAAACTCTGGAAATACAACCGGTACCGCTACATTATGACCTACCACGAGAAGCCATGGCTGCCTCCACCTTTCATCCTTCTGAGCCACATCGGACTTCTGATAAACCGTATTTTCCACCATCGGCCCCCAAATGAGCTGGATCAAGAGGAAGGCGATGTTGGACTAAGTATGCAGAGCTAAGTTTGGGACCGACAGGGATAGCTGATGAAGAATGTTTTGTCAGCCTCCCATGACTTTGTAGCTCAGTTCCTTGGAATAAATAAAAAAAAAAAAAGAAAAAAAAAAAGGAGAGATGGCATAAGAAGCAGGTTTTATTTGTAAAACTGATTTTAACCTGCCTGTCTGAGAGCTCTTGTAGGAAAAATGAGTGGGGAGATGCTTGGCTTTGTAATTGGCTTTTGCTGTGCTATATACTGTCCATCAGTCAAGATATGACACAACTCCGAGATGAAATCAAGTGACAAGTAAAACAGAATAGGCTTATTTTGAAAAAAACCCCAAAAACAACAACATAATACCAGAAGTATACATTTCTGTACATTTGTCCTGCAAAGACCAATGATTCCTTTTTAACTGCCCAGAGAAAGCAGCCACGGAGCCTGAGGGCAGAGGAGATACAGTGATAGCAGCTGCAGAGAGCATAGGGGCCTCTCACTTGCTTATTGCATCTTCTCATTGTGCACCGTCACTGCACCTTAAACCCACCTCCTTCACCCTTCCCAAACTGAATTTTACCATCTTAGGGTCCTTCCTAATGCGTCTTTAAAGTGATGCTGGTTCACAGTCCCACTCTTACCAGCTCTTGCAGCTCTGCCAGAACAGCCCTAGCTATTGCTGGGAAGGGACCACAAGATGTTGGGTTGGGAATGAATGCAGTGGGTCTGGGTGTTGGTGGGGTGTCAGGCGAATATGGAGGAGGAGAGGCTGATGGATGTAAAGTTATCTAAAAAACATTGGGAACATCAGTGCATAGTATTATAGAGTCTCATCCTTTTTGATGTAGCATACATCCTTGATGCCTAATAACAGAGGGGAGCAGAGTCTGCTTGGATTATGCTTTATTTAGGATTTTCTCTTCTGAACAAGAATCCCTGAAGATTCCTGGAACACTCATGGATGGTTACAAAGTTGAAAACTGGGGTTAACTAATCAATGCTGATCCCCTTTACTGCTGCTCCCAAGCTCAGCTCCTCCATCATGACTGGATACATCATCCTGCCTTTGAAATACCGTTGCTTATTTTATATGCATGGATACTATAAGTCACTGATGTAGCATAGCAGGTGTCTTACTTGCAAGGTCCATTAGGCACAAGGAAAACTGAAACATTGCTTAGCACATCTAAAAGCCTTTGGACACAAGAGGGCTCATGCCTTCTCTCAAAAAGAGACATTTTCCCTGTTTATGTACCTTTGTGTCTCTTTTCTACCTACCTATGCCTGCTAAGTTTCTTCTACTTAAATCTTGGTGTAATTAACTGGTTTTAGCAATGAGGATCCAGTGCCACCATGTGGAAAATCAATGAAAATACCAAGGTACAGAGAGTAAAATCTTGGAGGCAAAACCACAGATGGATTAGGGGTGGAAAAGAGCCTAGGATAAGTCTGATTCGGAGTGAGTGGGAAACACCAGAAGACTGTAGGGGGGCTTTCCTGCTGAGCTGTGTTTGCAGCCAAGTACTACACACTTGTAGTGAATAAATAATGCCATGTTGCTTGGCACAGATACGGTCTCCTTAGCAAGAATAGTGAGGACTCTGGTATGTGAAAAAGGAAAGCAAAAAGGAGCTTGGAACCTGTGGGGTTTGGATCAGAGAAGCAGCCTTCCACTGTACGCATTTATTCATACTAACTTGGTGTGCTAGAAAAATAGCATCATGAGCAGCCCGAGCTGTGACGTTTTAAACTTTTTAATGTGTTCTTTTTCACCCAGGAATCTTGTTTATATGAACATGTGAAGCATTTTGGTGGAAAAAAGCTTTCTAACTTTGAGTACCTGAAAGGACTGTAATCATTGTAGGTCACTAGCCCTCAAAAAAATTATAGTGAAATCTTCATAAAGTTGGCTAATTGTACATATCTGTGTATATATTTTGTGAGTCACACATGTAACAAAATACAGGAAGAAGTGTGGGAGAAAATACATCTTTGTGAGCAGCCATTTGGGTATCTACTTTTAAGGCTTTAAAAGGGAGTGCACTGAGACTTTTGTCAGTGTGGTTTTGCTCACTGTCTAAGGAACAATAACATGTTTAGAACTATTTGGCAAGTTTAGTCTTTATACAACTCATGGAGTTAGGTCTCATTCATTCTTTTCAAGGGAGGGGAAGAAAACCTCTGCTGAGAGGTTTTTTAATCTCATAAATGCTTATAAACAATTGTAATTGGCAACATGCTTCATACTAAGTCCTGCCACCTTTGTTTAGAGCTGTACCTGAGTGATGAAGAGCTAAAGAAACTCCATGACTTTGAGGAACAGTGTGTGGAAAAATATTTTCATGAGAAGAATGAAAGCCTGAGTTCCAGTGACAGTGAAAGGATCCGTCTGACAACAGAAAGGTGTGTTTTTCTGCAGATGTGTGCTCTTTTGTCATACATAAAGACTTTGAGAAGCTTTTGGAAGAGACTATGGCTGCTGTGAACATGAGGAGCAATAACACGAATAGGCCTTGTTAATTTGATGGAAATGTATGTGTTTGAACTGCATGGCAGCCCTGGCTGGGAAACCTTGCTGGCAGAGTTGCATTCATGGATGTGTACAGTGTACAGGGGGCTAAAGGGGTAAAGGGAGGTGTTGATCAGATTCACTTTTGCAGCTGAGGAAGCACCACAAAGACACAGCAGAGAACATAAATACATATTGTTATTTAAAGGCTTAGCAGTGTAGGAGCACTGTGAGAGTATTGCTTGTGATTGAATATAACTGTTGTTTACAGAAATAACCGTATAACCTTGTAGCGTTATCTGCACTGTAGAGTCTTGATTTGCAAAATGTCGACACACCGCTGTCCACGAGGCTTCAAAACTCTTGACGTGCGGAAGTTGTAAAGTAGGTGTGTTTATTCAGGCCTGGGCAGCACGGGGTGTAGTCCCACCAAAGTCGTAAGCACCGGCTCAAAGCAAGGGTTTACGTTTATGCTACTTCTTTGTACATATTCAGTTAATGTCATAACAAGCTCATGCATATGCATCATCTGATCTCACTCCGTATGTTGATTAGTTCCCCACCTTCATGAGTCAGCGCAGTGTCTTCCTCTGGTGGTCGTCGGGGGTTGCAGTGATGAAGTAAGGAGGTTCCTCTTCATCACTGTTAGTAACCTTTGCTTGCTGTGCCTGCTTGGAGCTTGGCCATACGGCAAGCCTGGGTGCACCTGTTTTTCGCAGCCTTAGTCCTTGTTGGAGATGTCTTATGTCTAGGGGTGGATTAGTTACTCGAGATAAGCAACAGACAGCAGCTTGTTATGAACACATTCTGCTCCTTAATTCAAGGGCATACTATCACTACATAGACACCTGTTTAAACATTATTTAGTCTCCCTTCCATCACTCTCAGTATTAGCCTAATTTAGTTTTCCATTGAAATCAATGGCAAAGCTGCCATTAAGTTTAATGGAAAGAGTTAAAGAAAATGAGCACTATAAAAATAAAAAGTCTTACCAAATGCCAATACTGTTCTCACCTAATAAATTTGTTTTACTTAGAGAAAGATAGTGTCTTAATCTTTGCTTGTTCATAGTAATGTTTTTTGTATACTAAACCAAAACAAAAGCAAAATGAATGTACCCTGTAACAGAAATGAAACAAGTAGCTTTGTTTAAAAGCTGTAGAATTGATTACAGCAAGAGGATGTAATTTAATGGATAAATCTAGATCTGGAAAGGGTTTTTTTTTTCTGTGTACAAAGGTAAAATACACTTCATAGTATTGCATAACATTAATACAAGAAATTAATTTAGATTAATAAAATATTTTGGAACACTGGTATTTGATTTTATATAAGCTGTTGGTTAAATACTATATCTTTTAGTTACTCAGTCACAAAGAAAAGGAGCAACTTTTGTGTATTGCCTGCAGATATTTTATCATTGTCTTAGTAACAGACTACCAGAGAGAGTATCTTCAGGAAACATGAAGATAATTATTTAGTTAAAACTGATATAATTTCAGGCCAAGAAGTTCTTCCACTGTTCACTGGGGATTTAAATAACATAAAAAAGGCTTTGCTTTTTGGGCAGCTGAATTTTACCTGGAGATAGCTGATAGCAGCAGACATACAGAGTCTGTTCCCTGAAGCCACATAGGCTCCTGGGAAGACACTTTTCCCAGCAGTCTCCAGTATTTGAGAAATGGAAGAATATCTGTAGGTTTGTATGAGCCTTGTCCTTCTCATGCTTGCACAAGAAATGTAGAAGTACAGGATGACCGGCTGAGAAGAAGTATACTTCACAGCATTTTACATTTAGAGCAATAGATACAGCAGCACTTCCAAAACTGTGTGCTGCTGTCTGTGGTTTAGCAGTTCTATGGCAAGAAATGGATGTTATTAGGAGAATACCAGTTTTAAAATTAGATACTCCTTGAGCAAAAACTCCATTTCCTTAAAAATCACTGCCTTTTAGCCCAGTCACCTCAATGATATGTTGTAATTCTGGATAGGTATTGTCAAATACAGATATTCATGGGAATGGAAGTCACCACTAAAAAAACCCAAATGATTTTTTGAAACACGGGCTTTTTGAAATGTGCTAATTGCTTCCTTCATCATCTGGCAAACTGAAGTGAAGATCTGTGTTTTGGTATTTTAATTATCTTTTCTTTTTCCACCTAGAGTGGAGGAGATGTTTCTGCAGCTTAAAGAAGTGCATGAGAAGGTGTTTTATATCAAAGAGTCTTTAATCTCACTGGACAGCCAGCTAGGACATTTACAAGACCTGTCTGCCTTGACAGTGGACATCCTGAAAGTGCTTTCAGCTGTAGACACCTTGCAGGTGGAAGAAGCTTTACTGGCTGACACAAAACATCGAACCTGTAGGAAGCTGCCCCATAGCTGGAGCAATTCGCTCTATTCCAAGACCTTGAGCAGCCTGGAATGTTTGTATGACAAGAAGTATCACTACTACAGCATGCCACCCTCCCTCTTACGGAGCTTGGTAAGGAGTCAGTGGCCATCAGAGTGCAAAGACTGTGTATTGAGGATCGAGAGTAACAAGGTGGAAGAAGACAGCTCTCGAAAGATAGAAATAGAAAGTGACACACTCACTTCGGGAGTCTCTTCTGACACTAAGTCAGCCCCTAGATATGGTCAATTTTTGCTGGTGCCCCCTGACCATCAGGGAGGGTCTTTCTCTGAGGATGTCACCTTAAATTTGTCCTTTTTGAGTACTCCTAAGTACAGGGATGATGCAACCAGAGGTGAACTGCAAAGTAGCATTGTGGTACAGCAAAACTTGCAGAGTGTCAGCCTCATTGGAAAGGAGCCAGAAGATTATCAATGGAGCCAGAGAGATTTTGTTATTAACTTGCCACCAGAAAAAACTAATAGTGTTGAGTCTGATCATCCTCTTGGTTTCCAGCCATCCCTGGATATTGAAGAGAGTACAGCATCCTCTGGCAATGACAGGGAAGAAACTGAAGGTGGTTATGTGAACTGGGGATTCTCCGAAGGAGATGAAAAAGGGGTTTTCAGCTCAGGGAAGAAACAAAAGAAGGCCTTGTGCATGCATTCTGCCTACAACAGTGACTGCAATTGTACAGGCAGTCCTCCCAGGCATGTCCAAATAAGAAAATCAAAGTCGTTCTCCTACAACTCTGACAGATCACGTCACAGCAGGATCATCTCCCAGAAACAGCTGAAACACAGCACCTCATTCCGGATCAGCCCACTCTGGAGGGAATGGAGCTTCTGCAGGAGCAACAGCTTACAGTCCCCTAAGAAAGAGAAAAGTGGGAAAACCTGCAAGGCCATAGGTGGTGATTATAAAAGACTACACTTGTACAGTAACTTTTACCGGGGAGCCCAAGGCTTTATAAAAATATTTCCTTTGCACCCAGGAGGTATTAGCTGCAGTTGATGGTAGTAGCAGAGAGTACAGAGTTACTCCTTCACTTTCTTGTGTGATGGGTCTCACTTCTGGAGGGAATTTCTGAAGTGTGCATGGTATCCAAGCTGTATCACAGCTGTGTGTCAACCACCCTGATTCTCCCCATCTCACAGGATCTCTATGGCTGTGGCTACACAGCAAGGTTGACAGAGTGACTGTGCTCGCTCTATGGAAGTCTCCTGTCCTGGGGATGCAATGCAAGAGTCACAGGAGCCAAAATAAATTACATGATCCCTAAGAAGTATTTTATCAGTATCATAGGTCAGATGGATGTATGGTGAATGAGGAGGTATATGCTTTTATAGCCAGTTTAAAACACTCCATGTCCACCACCAAGTTTGCTTACCAACAGTTAAAATAGAGCAGATTCCAGTTCTAAATATGAATAATATGAGATTACAGATAACATTTTTGTTTTATATCTTGTGATGGTGCACATCTTTGCACTGAACTGCATAAGTATTAGCTTTGTGTATCACAAGTTTTTCTCAGTTTGCTTTGGAGATCTGCCAGCTCACAGTCTTATCAGGTCTTCTCTTAGTAAATAACAGCTCTGTAGCTTAATGGTGTTTTTTGACTCTTTCCGACAGAGTCTTTACGATCCAGTGAGCTACACCACAGTGAGGCAACAAAAGCAAAACAGCAAAACAGAGACAGAAAGTCTGGGAGAGGAAAGAAGAATCAAAAACCCCTTCAGGTGCCGGTATGTGTAGATGCAAGAGAATCACATAGTTCATCACTGTTTTTTCATTCATTTAGAGCAGTTCTGCAGTGTGACTTAGCTGAAAATGTATACATTTGAAATGCTGCACACAAATTGGTTTGTCCTTTTTGTGTGTCTGGCTTTGGTGTAATTTTTTTTTTTTTTTGAACGTGTGGGATTTTAATTTTGAACTTGTTGAAGTCTGTGGACTTTGCTAGTTAGTATATCAGGGTTGTTACTGATTTTGCACAGGAAGGAATCAGTACATGCACTTTAGCTGGCAGGAGGACTTGGGAGGCTTTATATGATCTAGACAGCAGACAGCATATTGATTATGTCATATGCATCAGGCAACTTTCATAACTGTTTATGTGTGCACACATATAGAAATCTATTTATAAGGTTATAAAGAGATTACTAGGACCTTTGTCAGCTGGAAAGTGTTATCTCTGTTTAATGAGATGAAAGCTATCCTGATTTGTTTACATAAGATACTCAGCTCAGCCGCGTATCTTAGATTTGAACTTTGAGACCTAATATCTATGAAGGTATTCTGATGGACTTCATACTTTATTTTAAAAAGCTATAGTGCTAGATTTTTCTTCAGTAATATTTATTACACAATAGAAATGTGTCTTCTGCAACTTGTAATGAAAATGGGAAAATCTGTTTATCTTTGGGAGCGATTTCAGTCATTGGCATTTCAGTGATACTCTGAAAAGCCACGTCATAGGCTGATAGAGGAACTGCAGAGGTGCTAGTTATCCTATAAATCGAGTGTCACTTTTGTCTGTGTCTTGCCAGGTGATTAAAGTGGATGATTGCCCCCAGAACACCCAAGTGAGCTCAGAGCCTGCAGAAATCAATGTCTGGGATGAGCAAGAGAAACACAGCAAGAACTGGCTCACTGTGTCTAACTTCAGTCAGCTAAGTATGTGATATTTTGCAGATGGTGAAATTTAGAAAAGCTTTTAAAAAGCAGCAGTAAATAAAAAATTCACAAATTCAAAATGTCATCCACTGCTTTGACCTCATTTTTCACAGAAGTAGAATTAGGTTGCAGGCACACATGATGTGATTTTGCTGCCTCGTTGCAGAGGGAAAAGGGTCATAGGTTGGATGGAAGGTCAGTTAAATCTTTCTGGGAGGGCTGCTTGTCTCGCATGGGAGACAGTAGAGTACTAATCCTCAGGAATAAGAGGGAAGCAAGGAGAATGATATCCTTGTCTCCTCTCCTGAGATGTCTTCTAGAGTGGCATCCTGGGTAATTGCAAATATAAACTCTCTCGTGAATTTCTAAGGGCATTTACACTCAGAGGCAGTGCTGTGATACTGTATCTGCTGGCAGATCCTCTGCATGTATTATTCATCACTCATTGCTCAGAAACTCACCCTCCAAAGGGAAGAAATGAATTCTATATTGTCTCTATTGGAATTAAAAGGGAATAGCATTCTCACTCTTTCTAATTCCCCAACTCTTTCATTCTCAGACATCCTTTGTGTAGTTCAACTTATCATTCAGCTTTGCTGTACTATGGCTTACTGGCTTCATTCTGCAAGCTGCTGGGAGAAGCACCAGGGAACGCTGTGACTCAAGCATGGTCTGAGCACAGCATGGTCTGAGAAGGGCTGTGCTCCTCTGAAATCTGCCAACAGAGAACTGAAACAATCAGTTTTAACCCTAAGAAATTCTGTTATTGATTTTATAGCCCATTACATGTTTGCTGGGGTAATATGGTCTGTAGGTGTTTATTATATAGCACTGTACGGGGATTTGGTTTCTAGCAGTAGGGCTGTTCATTTATACTCTGGAAATAGCTGACACCTGCTCTTTTGGCTAGGTTTGGAACGTCTCACTTACATGCACCAAAAAATGAAAAATCGAGACATCGGTAGGAATACCATACCATTTTGTGATTATCTGGGGCGTTCTCGAGAGGTAAGATCTAAGATTACACAACCTAGTCCATATTCTTCTGGTTGGGATGAGCCCAGGGTAGCTCTACTGATGTCCTTGAATTTGCCACTATAGGTTCCTTGTTGCGAAATACCTCTTGAGAGATGAGAAACTTTGTTGTCTGCTGGTACAGCGCATGTGTGCAAGTAAATGAATAATTTAACAGCTGTTAACACTCTGTTGAGGTTTTGGAAGTAGGATATTAAATTATTGAGTCACAGAGTAGTTCTGAGTGTGAAGAAGTTGGTCAGAAATGATGCATGTGTTTATGTTTCATTAGTCAATGAGTGAGCACAGAGCTTCATCTTGAACATGTGGACAGAATTGGTTAGCAGAGGGAAGTAAATTTGGGAAAGGTAGCTACATTACTCAATATATAAAACAGAGACAGTTATTTCTTGCAAAGTGGTAGTCAAATATGGGTAATAATGCAAACTTTAGATTTCTTAACCACTGGTGTATAAACACCAAATATTATTTTTCAGAATTAATTTTCAGCTTCATAATGTAAAGGTCCTCTGCCTATGTAAATCAGCATAGGCTCATTGACTTTGATGGAGCTTGACCAGTTCATATTTCCTGAAGACCAGGGGCAGGAATATGAATTATGGAAACTTTTATCTGTTTTAAAGAGGCGTAGCTAATAGAAGAAAATATATCTTTCTCTACTTTGCATAAGGGTATCTCAGAGATATGAAAAGAAATTAACGAAGACTGTGAAATAATCCTTTCCTCTTCCTTTTTCAACAGCGCCCTCCCTTGTCTGTTTCACTTATAGCTCTTTTGATTATTAAAATGGTGATCTTTAAAAGCCTAGCTTATTTTTCACTGTAAATGCTATGAGTTGCCTTTTTTTTTTCTCCTTAAAGAATAAAAATAAACTAGATGGTTTCAGTTCTGCTGTTCTGAGTGCTGTAGAATTTGAATCCCAAATACCAAGGAAGAGAGCTTAATCTAAATTTTAAAAATGTCAGATTTTGGTATGAAAGAGTGGAAAGAGAAAGAGAAATAAATTTACTGATTTTGTATTCTGTAAAACCCAGGCTTGAAATTTAAATCAATAGATCTTTGAAATGCGAAACACAGGATCAGACAATCAAAATAAAGCTACAATCAGGAAAACCATGTGAAGGGACCAAGTATTCCGGTGCTTCAAAACTCGTATTAAGATGTCTTGGGTAAAACTCAAGGGTGAGATTTTTAAAGTTCTCAGAAGAATTCCACTGTTTATGGCAGGATTGGAGTTAAGCTGAAGCTAGTCACTTCCAGAATGCCAACTTTAAATTATTTATTCTTTTAAGATACAGCCTCCAGTATCCAATGAATTGCTATGCCTGTCCTTAAGTCCTGTCTGGGTTGTGAGAGTTTGTATATATTGTTGAGATGTAACAATGGTTATGCCTCCAACTGTTCGGCTTGGAGTATGATATATTTTAAAGAAATGTATTTTTCCTGAAGTGTCGCTTCTCAGATTTACCCACTGAACAGCAGTGCTTCAGAAATCCTTCCTGATGAGTAACTGGTAACAAAACAACGGGTGTGAAGGAAAGTTTTGGTTTTGTTAAAGATTTTTTCATCTGCAAATCAAGGTACAAAGTGAAAATGCTAGTGAAATTAAAAAAATAGTGAGTTAAGTTTCAGACAATATTAAAAACCGAATTTTAGTTAGTTTATCTTTAAGCTTTGTTGTCTTTGAACTTTTTGTGGGGGCTGTATTTCTTTTGAGGATTGAAATCTGCCTGACTACTATTCAGAAGAATAATCCCATTTCTGACTAGCACATTAGGAAAACCTGGCTGGCCCAATTTTCCCCAACATGGCTGGAAATGTAAAAGACTATTTGAGTATATCTTTACTCTAAGACCTGGAAAATATGTGAGATAAATAAAAAAACTGTAATGTGAGCAAGCTAGTTCCATTTTAGAGTAGCTATAGCAATGCTCTGATTCATCTGCCTACCAGAGTCATTACTCATGCTAACAATAAGCACATCAATAAGTGTTTTCAGGATTGTATCTCTTCAAATTGCATGGTGTGTATATGACAGTGATGTGCAGATTTCACCAGTAAAAGCATCTCTCTTCTTTACAGGATTTGAGTAATAGTGTATTTGGAACCAGCAAGAAAAGTAACCTGAACCAAAACTCCTTGTATGTATTACTAGTACTAGTATTCATTACATTCTTTCAGAAAGAGAATTCTGTACTTTCTGCAGGTTTCCACTTCAGTTCTGCAACATACTTAGGATGAGAAATTTATGTGAAGAGTTCATTAAATCTGTTTAAGTTTCTGTAAATGAAGCCTTATTAATGGAGATAAGGGAGATCCGTTCAAACAAATTGTATTATTTAACGTGAAATAGACACCCTGTTTTATTCTAACAATAATCCAGTTTTCTAATTCGATCTCTATGATCACCATAGCGTCTCAAAAGTTGCATTTGCTTTTGCTGTGCAAATTGCATGTTTCCTTTTTTAATAATTAAAATGCTAGCAGCTCCTGAAAGCTTTCTGCATTCCGTGATTAATCTCTTTCATACTGAGTCTGCACATTTACAAAATATTTAGTTTTCTTTTCTTAATGGGTTTTCAATAGTTATTAACACTTGATTATATTAAATGAAAGTATAGAAATTTCAATACTGATTTCAATTTTATTGTGGGTTTATTGATTTCTTTTCCAGCTTGAATGATTGTTATCTTAATATTGGTGGCACTTTTTCCATGTGCAGTGCTGTCTCTATATTCCTTTCCTTTTCTTTCTTATTTCCATCAATTACTTTTATATCTGTCTTACTAAATAACACATGGATGTAATAATTAAAAGGCACTTGAAAGCTGTCACACTCCATGTGATTTCGCCATGGGAAGATGGAAAAAGATACTCTGTTTTTTACCTATCTGGTAGCTGGTTGTTGTTTTGTTTCTTTTTTCTTTTACCTAGTCATTTATAGGCAGGAGGCAAACTGAATACTTACCAGCAGGACTTAAGGGCCCTTGTGTGTCCTGATTCCGTCACTTGGTCTGTTTTTCTTCAGTGGGATCTCTCTTGTCTGTGAGATCTATCACACCTACTATCTTCTGCTTTAATGTTAATGCTGATGCTGTAGTCTTTCTGCAGCCTTGCTAATCCAAAGGACCATCGGTTTAAAAAGTCTGGTTCTGTGCAAGCAATGGTAATGGTTTATGTAGCTCTGAGTATGTCTTGGCATTGATTGAAAAATGAACAGCTGTATGTGTGGTTGAAGTGGTCTTTAACTGATACTATTACTGCAGTGTAAACGATAAAAACAGTGGTGCAGAATTGTAAGAGCAGCTGAATGTAAAGCAGAAAAGGAAACATGCAGAAAAATGTTGCTCTTCTTAGGTAACTGAATATTATTTTCTGATTCTTCCAATGAACAAAGTTGCACTGAGGGTTATTTTGTTTTATGGTTGCTGATCAAACCTGGGAAGGTTTTGCCTTCACACAGACTACATCTCTTTATATGTGCCAGTGTTACCTTAACAAAGGAAATTTTGGAGTAAAATATCAAATATTTACTTTTAAACAGGTTGAGAACTTCAGAGAAAACTGACAGTAAGTTTTTGGTTGCTTGTCACTCACTTTTAATTCCTCTCTGCAAATGTAACTTTGACAGTTCAGAAGTACCAAATCCAAAAATAGGTTAATTTACTATAGCTGGGGGGTTATGAGAAAATGTTCAGCTATTGTTTCATATCTTAGTTATTAATTCGTACTTTTAGGAGAAAGCTATTTTTATGAGGATGTGTTTTCCTTATGAAAACTACAAAACCTTAAAATAAAAAAAAAGAAGTACTTTCACTCTAACCTGCCCAGTAATGTTGTCCTTTTCAGTAGGAAGAAACTCTTTAAGATGATGGTGCTACTTTCATCCCTGGCAGTCTAAGAGACATCCTGAGTTAAAGCAGGGTGTATAACTTAGAACAGATTGTGATATAAAATTTTCAATATACGCTTGATTTTTCAAGTTTCAGTTGGTGTGATTTCTCTGTGTGTTTTCCTTGAAATTATGAAGTCAATGAAGGATTGAATTTATTATGAACAAATTAAAGGTTAAATTGAGGAATTACTTCATTCCGCAAAAGCAGAGTGCTAGTCAACTTCCTTGTGTCCTGTTAGTCTATCTGCCAGTTTTCTAGGTGTGCCACGTAGCTGTAAGAGGCTCAGCAGTTGGGCATCTACCTCTTTTTGAGTCTAGCTGTGATGTAGAAACAAGAAACTCTTAGACTTATCTGCTCTTCAGGCACTGCTGTTTCTGGGTACAGCTGTGCACGAAACGCTGCAGTGCTGAAGCAGAGTGCTCCAGGCATAGTGAGTTGGGGGGTTACTCTCTGGAGTGCCCTATTCCTTTGAGGAAAATCCAGTTTTCCTGTCCTCAAAAGAAAAGATTCAGCCCCCATTCCCCTTGTTACATTTGATGTTCTACAACATATGAAATACCACAAAACTAGTGGGGTCCGGGAAGACCGAGAGCAAAAGGGACCTTTGAATCACCAAGGGCACATGATAGAAATGCTGGTACATACCCCAACACCTATTTATGTTTTTTATTTAAGATCTTTTTCACTAGAAAAGGGAACATAAGCAAATAAGATACACCAAATATAAAACAAATTTTTCGATGAAGGTTCAGTTTTGATTATATAATTTTTTTGGAGTGAAAAGTAGTATACATATTTTCATAAATCTGCCATTTTCAAGGATTGTTTTCCAATAGAACAAAGTGATTTAATCTAATTAGTGGAAACATGCTCATTAATCTTGGTTGTATTAAAAAGAATTTTTCTAAACCAAAGATTTTGGGACTATTTGGAAATTTGATCTGCCTGTGCCTGTTAAGTAACAACAGAAAACACTGTTAAGTAACGACACAAATTGTTTGTCTGTTTTTATTTTGACAGCATTTTAGGTGCTGTGGGTTAGTGGGACAGTATTATTATGACTTTGGTGTAATAATATAGTTAATGGAATGCTTAATGACTGAGGATGTAGTTGAAAAATCATTCCTTTGGGAGGCTGTGAAGCATGATGGACAGCAAAGTGCTTTTAATATCCCAGAGGTGTAACTGGCTTAGAGAAGCTATGTGTCCTTGAGGTTAATATCACAAGTTTCCCACCATTTCCCTGAATAAATAAGTCATCTGGCTATATTACACTGATGACTGAAATCTGCCAATATATTATACATTATAATGTAGTTAAAGCCTATTAATAATTCTCCTCTCTAGAATTCTGAGACAGTAATTCTGATTAATCTGTTTCATGACAAACTCTGGGATGAAAGGAATTCAAAAATCATGCATTTATCTCTTTGTAATAATTAACATAATGATCCTTTAAACATAATTTCAGATATCTTTGCCTGCTTGAAAACATCTCAAGATCTGCATCCTCACTACTCAGGTAAGCAAGAGGCACCAGAATAATGGCTGAGTAATTTAACAAATTTAAAAGAATATTAGTTCTTCCCTTGTCATCCTCTGTGATTTTCATTTTGAAGAATTGCACAGTTTCCCACTGCTAAGAAGGTTCTGTATTAATTCATGCCTAGCACTCCAGAGAGGAAATAATGAATTATATTCTTGGTGCTAATTGCTCCATTCTGGGTATGGCTGGCAAATCCGGAACAGAATGTAGATGATTGCTTTCAAAATATCAGTGGAAACAATGAACAGGGCTCCAATTTCGGTGAGAGAGAGGGGAGCAGAGGAGGTACTCATTTGTTTATAGCTGTCACTTCCCCTCACACCTCCCACATCCTCCTTTGTAATTTTTGGAATTGGATTCTTCAGTTAATTGGGCCTGTACTGCTTAATCTGTGTTTATATACCTAAGAACTCCTGGAAATCTGGCAGGGAATAAATCATTTGAATGCTAATTGCCCAAAGTCCTGTCTTTTCCTGAACTGAGTATGCTCAGACTTTCTCACAAGACTTGGATTTCAGTTTTTCTCGGAGGAGACCGAATAGAGCTTGCCGCTAGATGTCTCTGTTGCCTACAGGACTTGGCCTCTTTTAAAGGGAAGCCTGCGGTAAACCAGAAGCATTACCAACTTTCCGGAGTTCTAAAAACTATGCTATTTTCACTGGGAATAACACTTCCTGGTTTGTAATTGGTGTACAGGAGTAATTTCTCTGACATCGTGGCATTGTTGCAGTGATTAATTGTGCTCTCGTCAGGCATGCTATTTGAGGTTAGGTAAGTTCTTTCAGCAGACAAGAGAGTGATTTGCTTTATGAGTTGACAAACACCACACAAGTTTTTGAGTGTAGGTTTTTTTTTTCCCTCAGGAAGATTGGGATAGAATTTTGCCAAGAAAGCCCAAAAGTTTGGTACTAAAATCCTGCACCACATATTGCTTGTGTATTATTTTTGCTATCACATTGTGTAGTTCTGCTTTTCTGCACACCCAATAGAACTTGAGTTTTGACCCAAGTTCAGCAGTTAGTGCAAGTCCACTTCACATTGTTCCTGAAGGTTCTAGAGTGAGCGCTGGCAGGGTCTGAATGATGGCAGCTCTACTGTTCACATCCTTGTCCCTGGTATGCACTAATTTGTGTCCAGTGAGGCATAAAGGGGGGGACCTTGATTTTCAGTCCATGCTCCAAAGCTATTCAGGCATGTTACGCAATGCCAGCTGAATTTGGAATATGTAAACAAGCCTACAAGTGGAGTCTAAAATGCAGATCTTCTCAAATGAGGACACTAATTCATAGGTTGGCATGCCACGGGTCCCCTTTGTCCTCTCCTTCTTGGCTAAATAATCTCGAATTAATTTATGCTCAGAGAAGTAGTGTTAAAAAGGGCAGATGGTGTCCAGGGTCTGGAATAGTTTCTCATCAGGGCTTTTTGGTTGCTCTGCAGAGATATACAGTTCTGCTGTGGTTCATTCTGTGCATTGGATGCTAGTCTTGTCTTCAGCCATTTCATAGGGAAATTGGGCAGACAACACTGCAGCATCCAAATTTCCTGTTTTTTCTAGTCTTATCCTTGTGGCTTTCTTCACACCTCTCTCCCACTTTCTGATAACTCAGTCATTGTGTACAAATCCATAAATACTAAGATAGCACTCTTGAATTTTTGAATGTGTTTGAGAAATATGATGCCAATTAGGGAGATATAATGAAGTTACTGAAGCTGTTTGGTGAGGAGCCCAGATGAATATGCAGTGCTCAGTGCAGGGCAAGCTTGGATTTTCCTGTGATGCCTTGCTAAATCCCTAGGTGCTTCTGAGACTGACAGAGACAGGCAGTAAGGGCAGCTGGGGCCAGTGCATTTCATTGGCACAATGTGAATGTGGCTGCACTGGAGGTGGCAGGAAGAGGAAGTAGTGGCAGCCCTTGGTGGAAGTAGAAGGATGAAGAGTTAGCAGAAGCAGTTCTTCTAGCTGGGGTCCAAGGGGCTTGTTACAGAGACCCTGTTTCCTTGGAGAAGGGAATCAATGAATGGGGGAAAGAGTGTGAGCTGATGCTAGTGAGATACCATGGGCAAGCAAAGGGGAGTTGCTAGCTGGGTAGAATGGTGGTCAGATATTACAAAGAGTCACACTGCAGCCTCCTTGGCTTTGTACACTACAGTAGAACACTAACAGATGTTTTTGAAACTCAGCTTGTTTTTTATTCAGCATAGTAGTAAAATCTGTGTTGTTTGCAGCCGTTGAAAGAAACAACTTGATGAGACTTGCTCAGACCATACCATTTACACCAGTCCAGCTCTTTGGTGAGTACCATCTTCCTGGTTATGTTTTTTGCTTTATAAATAGTCGTTTTATTAATTATCTTTACAAATACTATGTTTGAGAAATTTCCTTGGATTAATTTCAGCAATTTGTCTTTTCTAGAAGAGGTGAACTAGGGTAGAATTGTAGTAATGCAGTAATTTAGGGACTTTGGAGGTCATGTGGTCTAAATGTCTCTGTGGCCAATTCTGATCAGGTCGCTGAGAGCCTGTCCAATTGGACTTTGAATATGTCTATAAATGGAGATTCCTCAGCTTTGGTGGGCAACCTCTTTCAGTGTTGGACTGATTTAATTGTGAACCTAGTATTTTTCCCAGTATTTGTTGGGGTTTCCCTTGCTGTAGCTTGTATATATTGTCATTCATGTGATTACTGTTGACCTCAGAGATTAATCTAACTCCATCTTCTCTATACCTATTATTAGGATATCTGAAGATAGCAAAAAGAGTCCCTTAACCTTAATGCGTACATTGTCTCCCTGTTTCTTTCTCCCCTCCCCCACAGGTAGATATATATAGAGAGGATATCCTATTAAGAAGAAAACCAGGTATTGGCTGAAAGGGCACTACTCTTGTACTTTGTACAGAAGACATGTAGTGTACCAAGGAAAAAACGAACTGTGCTGTAACTGAACAGTGGTAGAGAATAATACATAAATCATTTGGAAGGGTTCTGAAATTATTGGCTTACAGCAGCAGAAGCTCTGCCTCTAGACACTAGAGATCTAGGTGCGTTCTTTTCAATGGATAGAGTATTTTGTCTCACAGCAACTAATTGCTGATACTTGCAGCATCATAGGATCTCTTGGGACCATATTGCTGCAGATAATTAATATAGCTATGAGCATATTGAACATTCTAATCTTTGAATCTCCCAGGAGACACCTTTCTAGGTATTAAACTGTCAAAAGATAATAAAATGAAGAATTAATGTAAGATTAAAAAATGTGTCTACTTATGCTATCTTTATCCAAGTGTCTGTCTTTTATGTAAGACTGCCTTTTCTGTTACTTTATTTTAAATTGAAATTTGCACAAATTGTGATGTTTGAAAGCATCTACATTTGGGCTAACTGGTGGAGGTAGGCTTGGGAGCAGGGAGGAAATTCTGAAATGTGAATCTAATTTGTTTTGCTACTCTTTGCTATTGCTATTTTGCAGATGTAGTAACCTCATCACACTTCCCAGTGAAAACCTATTTCTTACAAATTAACATTGCAAATAATGTGAGTTGTAAGAAGGAAAGCCAGGTTTAAAAAATCAGTCCACTTTTCTGTTAGTTTACAGAAGCTGGCAACAGAAGGGTGTCTCACTCTAGGCTGCAAAGGAAGAACGCTCTTACAACTGTATAGGGAAACAGAGCATGACTGAATTAAGGCTCACTGGGTTTGTTCTCCTTTCAGAAAAACGTTATTAGCAGGAGCAGAACATTGCAAATTTTGTGCAGTACAAATAACTGGAATTCCTAAGAAAAAGACAAGTCTTAGTTTAAAACACCAAAACTGTAAACTTCCTGTTAATTTTAATTGTTTGTATGGAAGTGTGCAGGAGGTCTTAGTTCAGCTCTGTTTAGAGGCTTAATGCAAGCTCTTTGGACGGCTTATTTTATGACAGTAGATCTCAAGCAGAATATATGTAGTAAGTAGTGGAAATTTAGGCTGGGCTGAATCTGTTCATTCACAGAGGAACAGCAATGATAAAAAAGCTCTCTTCTAATGTGTGGCTTACAAAGGTATATAAAGTGGTATGCTATTTTAAGATACCAAATCAAAATGCAGTTCTCTCCTGTTTCTGCAGTGTGTGATTTCTGCTAACAAACTTTTCATTTATTTAAGCTGGAGAGGAAGTGACAGTCTATCAGCTAGAAGAAAGCTCACCTATGAACCTTGACAAAAGCATGTCTTCCTGGTCCCAGCGTGGTACAGCTGCAATGATCCAAGTCTTGTCACGGGAGGAGATGGATGGGGGTTTGCGGCGGGCCATGAAGGTCATTTGTACGTGGTCTGAGAATGATGTATTGAAGTTGGGACAAGTATTTATTGTGAAGTCTTTTCTGCCAGAGGTGGTTCAGACTTGGCAAAAGATCTTTCACGATGGCACAGTGTTACATCTCTGCCTGAGGGTGAGTTCAGACCTGAAGGCACACTGAGTAGTTTAACCTGATGTGTCTTAAACGTCATACTGCTTACAAGTGAATGTCTTCAGCATGGTTGACATGTGGTTTGATGTTATCTTTTGGAAAGGAAAAGGTTTTGTGGCAGATCTGTCTTCCATTTATAAACAATATACAATTGTGTTTGTTTGTTTGGGCAAATTCATGGTACCTTTCTTCATGAAAATGAAATTAATGTTTGTAACATTATTTTCTTCAGGAGATCCAACAGCAAAGGGCTGCCCAGAAGTTAATCTATACCTTCAATCAAATCAAACCTCATACTATTCCCTATACTCCAAGGTAAAATCACTGTCTTTAAGTATTAGATGCCAAAGGTTTCTCTTCTTAGCTGTGGGCCAGGTCTAGTGTGGCTTTCTTTTCCATAGTGGGTTGAAATAGCTGCTGCTTAGCGTTATGATAGTTAATCAACTTTTTAAAAGGAAAGGTAGGCAGCTTTGTAATTTGTCTTTATAGCTACATGTGATGGCAAAATAAGCTTCTTTGTAACACTGTTCCTTAGACTTAAGCAAGAATTGCCTTTTATGCAATTAAAATAAGACATTTGATATAGCTCATTTTACAGTGGGCTTGGAGTAAATCAGATTATGTTGTTTGTCCATAAACTATGCTTGCTGATCAAGTGGGGTTTTTTTTTTGTGAGTTGTCAAACCAAGAAAGACTTTGTGCTGTCTGCCTTTGAGTACCTCCTGCTGTTCAAAACACTCCAACTAAGGAAGATGTGTCTTCCTTTTTGGTGTATTTGCTTTGTATCACGCCGTGTGCTGACTGTGAGGATGTTCATTTCTCTGCCAGCTCCTGATAGACAGCATTTTTATCTGCAGGTTTCTGGAAGTTTTCCTCATCTACTGCCATTCAGCAAACCAGTGGCTGACCATTGAGAAATACATGACTGGCGAGTTCCGGAAATACAACAATAACAATGGAGATGAGATTACTCCCAGCAGCTTGCTGGAAGAGTTGATGCTGGCCTTCTCTCACTGGACCTATGTGTACACCCGTGGGGAGCTCCTTGTCCTGGATTTGCAAGGTGAGTGTTAGCAAGGGATCACATTTGAAACTCAATGAAGAGCGCTTTTCTCAAAAGATAATTTAATACTGAAGAATGGGACAAATTATATTTTCACTTACATACAAAGCTCAAGAAACTTCTGGATATCTATTGTGCAGCACTGATTCATGAGTATTCACAGAAACACTCTGGATTAATGTAGGTGTAATGGGAAAATAATTTGGATTCCAATATGTTTAGGCTGAATGGGCAAAAGAGAAGGTAGATAAAGTGTGAAGAAACATTTCAGCCATCTCCAAAAAACCACTCGACAGTTAAGATATTTTTATTTTTATTAAGATATATAAATAATGCAGAGAGTCAAGCATACCCATGTATGTATGCACTCTTAATATATCTTTATATCTGTCAGAAGAGTGTGAACTCATATCTGTATTTTTTTATTTTTTGTATTAATAAATCTGTAAGCAGTTTGCATAAGCTGCAAGCCTGAATGCTATTCACAAAGCCTGGTGACTCCTTCAAAGAGCATGTGATCACTTTACTGTACATGTGTAAGTGAGAACATGGCATATTTTAAAGAGATAAAACAGCTGACAATGTTCAGAAGATGAACAGCACCCATCAAACAGTATAAACACCATTGTTTGTCATTTCTGTCAAGGGAAATGTGTATGGGTAGACAGAGACTTAACATATTTACATTTTACAGCATCCAGAAGCTGTGAATTACAAAAAGACATGCTTATTATGCAAAATAAACCTATAATTCCATCCTTGCCTTCATTTGGTTTTAGCTGCACATGAAAAAAAAATAATACAGTAAGTGTATCTTCACCATAGCCTACTAGAATTTCTGTGAAGTTTGCTTGGGTTTATTATATGGCTCTCGACAGTTGCAGACCAACTGTGTTGGCTCATACAAGGAGAATTGAAACATCTATGTAAATCTCATCAAAACTGGAGCTTCAGTTCCAATTTCAGATAAACTGAAATCTGCCCTAGTTTTGGCCTTGTGTTTGTCTCGTAGTTATCTGGCAAGGGCTGCTCCCCTTGGAGTTCTAATAGGATTAATCTCTATCACCATTTACCATATAACATGAGGGCTATCTCCACATATATATATACCTCACACTTTGTCTAATTTACATCAACTGAAATGACTTTCATTGAAGAGTATTGCAGTCTGGGGGTATTTCAAACACAGTAAGATATTTCTAGAGTCTTTACTGGTGCTTGTTGCAGAAGGTAAACTCATCATCAGTGACCTATTCCAATAAAAATAATTGCATATCATATGATCATAGATTCTTTTCATTGATGTAAAAGCACAACTGTGTCTTCAGATGTGAGAAAAGGGCTTTTTGGTAAAATGGTAGTACGTCATCTGTTTGGGGAAAACAGCAACATATGTATCAGCATTAAAGTATCATAATGAATTTATTTACTTAATATTTTTCCCTGGCCACACAGAAGGAAAAAGGATAACAGACCCAAGCATTTGCAAAACTTAAAGCTGTGGCTTGTGTTTGTTACCTTGAAGACAACATGTATCTGAGAGTAGATCTATTGGTATCAATAAGATCCACATCTGATTAATACCTTTAACTTAAATAGCAGTCTTATGGTTGATCGTATTTTGCTTAGTTGAGCTTCAGTGTAATATTTAGTGCATTTGTATAAGCCTTCCATCTCCATATAAATAAATCTCAAAGCAGCTAAGTCAGGACTGTAATAAGAACTCTATATGTTTGCCAATACTTAACAGATTTTTATACTCAAAGTGTTTTCTTTTTAACTCTGACCACTTCAACTGTGACACTTTATGATCTACAAGGAAAATGGATAATTACATTGTTGTTAAATGCCAGATTATGATATTGTGACTACCTTCCTTTGTAACACACACTGTTGATTTTGTTGTAGGTGTTGGAGAAAACCTTACCGATCCATCTGTGATTAAACCTGAAGACAAAAAGTAGGTTTCTTTCTGATGAAATTATCATTACTTCAGACATTCTGCCAACAGTCTGTATATTTAGGGTGGTGTTTTGGTTTGTTTTTTTTTTTTTTTTTTTTTTTTTTGAGAGAGATATATTTATATTTTTGCATGGTATTTGGGTTAAATGGTGGTATTATGGCAATGGAGAGACTATGTACTTCTGTGCTTTGGAGGACTGTGGACTTGCAAGGTTGTAAGTGTCCCGGCTACCAATACATGTTGAGCAGTGTATGAAAAGTGGGGAAAGTGGGGAGAGTCTGTGGTGCTGTGCTGGGAGCACAGGGGTTTTCCAGGGCTATGAAGGGAAAGCAGGAATGGGAGATGGAAGACCCTCTAAATGTCTTCATGAATATGCACCAAAGGAAGTAATCAGTAACTTAAATGTGTTAGTCCAGTTTCCCATGCCTGGTGGGGCACTGTTTCATGGAGAATAAGAGGCCACTGTGGCTTAAGAGGATGAGGAGAGGGTCTCTGGGTCTCTGATCTTTCCAATAGGTCCTAGTGGTGCATTTAAGCGTATTTCATGTTACAGTCTCACAGCCATGATAGACATATGGTAAATCATATGTGGAAAGTTACACAAACTAGAGGGACGACACAGAAGTCACAGAATATCAGGGATTGGAAGGCACCTTGTAAAATCATCTAGTCCAATCCCCCTGCTGGAGCAGGAACACCTAGATCAGGTTGCACAGGAATGTGTCCAGGCGGGTTTTGAATATCTCCAGAGGAGTCTCCACAACCTCTCTGGGCAGCCCCTTCCTGTGTTCCATCACTCTCACCATGAAGAAGTTTTTTCTCGTATTTAAGTGGAACCTCCTATGTTCCAGCTTGCACCCATTGCCCCTTGTCTTATCGTTGGCCGTCACTGAAAAGAGCTTGGCTCCATCCTCCTGACACTCAGCCTTTACATATTAATACACATTAATGAGGTCACCCCTCAGTTTCTTCTCCAAGCTAAAGAGACCCAGCTCCCTCAGTCTTTCCTCATATGGGAGATGCTCCAATCCCTTAATCATCTTTGTGGCTCTGGCCTGGACTCTCTCAAGCAATTCCCTGTCCTTCTTGAGCTGAGGGACCCAGAACTGGACACAATATTCCAGATGGGGTCTCACCAGGGCAGAGTAGAGGGGGTCTGCCTTCATGCATCAAATTTCAGAATCAGAACAATGGTTGTTCTTCCATCCTGTGACCTTGCTCCTTGCTGATATTTGGTGTAACGAGAAGGGAAAAAGTGATGTTGATGGTTGCTGTCCTTTAGGGTCCTCTTCTCTGGATAGTCCTCTTAAACCTACACAACTTTCCAATTGTTCCCTGGCATCCCTATCTCTCCACTGTCTTGTGCTCATCTTGGCTCCCTCTTGCTCAGCTCATGTCATCTGATTGAAGGAGTATTTCATGTTTGTAAGGAAGGAAGGTATAAATATGAATAGTGTGATTTAATACAAAGAGCAATTAACTATATAAGTATCAGATGATTTGCCTACAACTCAGAGCAAGTTAATTTTGGAGGCAGGTTCTTGGTTCTGGGATCTTTTTTACTATTTCATTAATGCAATTAGTAATAAATGACTGTGTTCACAGTCGTTTGTGTGAATGATTAATTATGAATGTAGGTGTATTGGCCACATAATATTTATTTTGGAAGCAACATCAAAAATAAGCTGAGCACCTCACGGTGACAAAGTCTTTGCCTTAAGCATGTCATAGGACAGTAACAAAAGCACAAGGACAGAGGCAGAGAAGTCTGTTGTGTTCTCTAGATTTTAGCAAACATTTTCAAGGTATTGCTACAGATGTATAAAAACCTGGTTTGCTATTATTTAAGTGGATTTTTTTTTATATCAGTGGTAGCATAAACTGTAATAGTTACTACTGAAGACTGTAGGCAGTCATTGACCACAGTACCTCACATGGCAACTCAGCTGATCTTTTTTAAAATGGGAAAAATATTTATCTACATTATCTTGATGCTTACATTTATTAGTGTCCTTCTGAATTATTTTCTCCATTAAATAGTTTTGCCATGGTAGCTAAAATTTGATCACACAGGTCTCATTTTCAGAACTTTTTGTTGTTTTGTTTTTTATCATCTACAAAACAGTCAAGTCCTAGTTAAAGAGCAAGTGCTGATCAATTAATCAAAAGCAAGTTGATTTTCTTAAGTTCAGGGAAATCTTCAGAACAGCAAGTTTTGAAACCATATTGTTTTGATTCAGAGATCTAAAGGAATGAGGCAGTGAAACGTGGATGGATTCTGTGAGCAGCTAGCAGATATCTAATTCAAAGAAACACTTTCTAAAACAGTAATAACAATAGCAATATAAAAGCACTGTCTTTGCTCTAACCTTCATTTGCTCACAAGAAGAACATTTCTGGCAGTAAGATTTGTTTTAAGTTTTCATTTGTAAGTAAGGTATTTAATCAAAATCGGTGCACTGCCTCAAAAGTTGCTTTGAGCTCACGTTCACTTAAAAGCCTGGGAGATAATAGACGGCATCTGATTGATGGGGCTGACTCAAATATTAACACTAGTTATAGTTAAATTATTTATGTTTTGCGTCTTTAATTCCATTGATTTAGTGGCTTATGTCATTATCTTGTAATGAGTCTTTTCTTTCATACATCCTGCATGCTGTCTTGAAATGGACTTTGTAATGGCAAAATGTGACCTTTAGCTCAGTGATAGTGCATTGTGTCTTGGTTTTATAAGTAGTACCAAGACAATAAAATAACAGATCTGTTTAGAAAGTATGCCTGATACCGTGATATCTTGGACAGATCCTGAGCTGATGTAAATCAGTGTTAGTTCATGGATATTTAACATCAATTGAAGATCTAGCCATGAGCACTACGTAGGTTACATGAAATGATAAAATGATGCAGATATAATGTTCATGAAGAAGTTTCTTTTAACTACCCGATAAACAGTACTATGGATGCTCTTTTTAGTGTATATTACTTACCAAATCCACAACAAAGTCCATGCAGGTAAAGCTTTCACAGACACTAGGTGTGGAGTGCCTGTATATCAGACTCAGAGTTGAGGAAAATAGTGGGCTGAGCTTCAAATTGGAAAGAACTGATACATTAGGCCAGCTGAAAGAGGTGAGAAAAAGGGTGCTGGCAGTCCAAACTCTCATTACAAATGTGAAAAGGAGTTATCTCTTATGCTCCCTTTTTAAAGCTCTCAAGCAGATAGTGATGACCTGAAAGGTTTTGTAACAAATAGAGACCATGTTCTCTGAAGCTACTCATTAGTATGTGTTTTGAAGAACAAATCTAAAGAATATTTACCAAGCTGTGCACTTCCAGACAAACAATTACAGTTGAATTGCTGCCAGTAAACAAAACATCTGCATGAGGCTACTTTCCATGAGGCCCCACAAAATCCTTTACCTTCTATCAGTAAAGCCCTCTAAATATCTTACTGTCTGATTTGAGCATTTTTAGCTCTGGACCATAAGGAGCACTCTATAAGCATCAGCACAGTCTGTGTTATGTGCCTGCTGGCTAGGATCAGTCTGGCACAATCTGGCATTTATAGAGCATAACTATTAGGTGAGGTTCCACACAAAAAGAAGATTATGTTTTGTTTATTTAAGACTGTTAGATCACATTAATGCACTTGCTTGGGAAATAGGAACGTTGGGGTCAGTGTTTTTCTCTCCCAGAGAAAAAAATCAGACTTAAATAACCAGGAGAGTTTAGGTCCTTGTTTTATAAACAAGGACCCAAAGAGTTCAGCTCTTTCTTCTGTTGCACTAGTTCATTCGTGGCTTAAGGTCTTCAGGTCTTCCAAGAATGACCTTAAAAGCTTTCGAGACTGTTTGTTTTCAATAGCTTGCTATCATTACTGACTGAAAGAGTTTTCCTGATTTCTTTCTTGATGAAAATTCAACAAGCTCAAAGATAGACACAATTTTTTCCTTCAATTTCTTTTCTTTCTTCTTAGGGTACCCCCTGGTCTTTTCACGTATGTCATGATTTCTAGAATGCTGGTCATTCTTGTTATTTTCCTAATTTATTCCCATATTTCTTGAAATGGCTTTTCAAATTTAAATGCAGCATTCCTCTTGAACTATTGCCAGTGCCAAGTAGACAGAAAGGACTACTTCACATATGTTGCAGACAGTACCCCTGTTTATCTCACAATAGCTTCAGAAAATTATCAGTCTCTCTTGTGCTTTTTGCTGCACTTTACATGAAGTAATGCTTAGGTCTGAGGAAGTATCAGACTGGTTCTGTAACCCTGGAGTTAGTGAAGTCTTCTCAATTTCCTATGCCTCCCCCAGAAAAATACTTACGTACATTCTATTCTTACTGGCATTTTACAGATTATGCCAACGTATAGAAATGGCTACATAGCATCGTGTCATTTAAACTGTATATATGACACATAAGTACTATTTCACTTCTTGCCTTGTTTGATGTACTAATTTGCAGTAAAGGTTGATTAGATGAGTCATTCAGATGATCCAGGAGACAGGTAGTCTTTACTGTCTGCCAGAAATTAGAGATGCACTAAGCTTTCTACAGTAGTTTCGGCTGATCATTGCTTTTCTCACTTGTGAAAGGAGAGAGTGACATATTTGAAAACTGCTTCCTTTAGAAGCAATATATTTTGTTATTGTAGATTACAGATAGATTTGTGAGAGTTAAAATCCTTTTCTATAGCTTCTCAGAGCTGTAATTCATTTCAGATTTTAAAATGTGTTATTTCCACTCTGCATATCATTAAAATAAAATACTAGCATTTGTAAGTTTCTTTGGAAGTGTTTCTTGTGTGCTGTGTTCCGTGATGTCTAGAATGTCAATTAAATTCTTAGGAGTAATGGTGGTGCAATATTAAAATTAATGAACACTGATCTTTCAGACTACATTAAGAATCAGTTATAATTATCTGGTACTTCTAATACATGTGTGGGTATAGCTTGGCTCTGTTTGTAATTGTGTCAGCTTCATTCAGAATATGCAATACACTTCCACAAATGGATCCCCTAGTAACGTTGCTGAATTGGCCTGAGTGCAGACACATGGAAATGAGCATAGGAAGAAGCCAATAAATTTTAAAGTCTTGCTTGTTAACTGTGTACTGTGGTTTTTTTCTCTGCTGCATATTGATGTGGCTGTTTGCTTTTGGCTATCTGTTTTTAAATAAGGTAAGAATAAGTCGTTGCTAGCTATGGTTTGTTCCCAGGTGCCTACCATCAAAACCAGAACTAAGGCATTTTCTTGATGAGAATGGGTGGTGACTGCATCAGAGTCACTCAGACTTTAGTGTATGTTGTCTAAATGTCACTCTGCCCAAATTTTGTTTGAGCATTTTAGTAGGAACTGATGCATCTGTCCTGCCTCCCTTTAGAGCATCTCTTAGATGTATTAGGAAAGAAAGTAGTGTGGGGTAGGCTTTATACTTTACCAGAATTTGCAGTTTTCTTGTGACTGAGCTAAGAAACTTGTGCTGTATGCTAGGCTTTCATTGTCTTTAAATAAAAGGCTAACATTGCTGATTTAAAAAACCAGAAATCATCATCATTTCGCTCCCCTACAATTGTTTTATTTTGCATTCATAGATTATTTAATAATATTTCTTTTAGATCTGGAAGAATGGTATTTGGACCAGCAAATCTAGGAGAAGGTGCAATAAGAAACTTCATCACAAAGCATCGTTGTAACTCTTGCTGCAGGAGGCTGAAACTTCCAGGTAGTAAAGATTAATTTTGAATCTATGTATTATTTCTTAAGTGTGAATAAGGAACGGCCTAGGCGTGCTATAAAGACATGAAACAAAATTCTGTTGAGCTGAGAGATCATACCAGGCACGCTCTCTCTGTGCAAAGGCAGAGAAGGATACTTTTACCTAGATCTTTTGCCTAGCAATTGTGTTATGCTGGAACCTATCAAACTGATGTTAGAATTCAGCACAAAAACTTCTACCCATTGAATTATTTCCTTTGCTTTGCAAAATGGTAGCTCACTTTTCCAGGGTAACATGATTTTGACCCGATGGAGAGTTTATGGGTCAGGATTAAAGGGAGCACAGGGGCAGGTGATGTTATGGTAAGGGTCTGCTACAGACCACCAGATCAGAGTGACAGAGAGGATGACGCCCTCTATAGACGGGTAGGAGAAGCATCGCGCTCATACGCCCTGGTCCTCATGGGAGACTTCAACCACTCCGGTATCTGTTGGAGGGACAACACAGCAGAGCACAAGAGATCCAGGAGGTTCTTGAAATATGTTGATGATAACTTTCTTCTTCAAATGATTGAGGAGCCAATGAGGAAAGGAGCTGTGCCAGACCTTGTCCTTATCAAACAGGGAAGGGTTGGTGGGGAATGCCAAACCCAAGGGTAGCCTAGGCTGCAACGATCATGAAATGGTAGAATTTGAGTTTCTTAGGGCAGTACAGAGGGTATACAGAAAGCTTGCTACCCTGGATTTCATGAGAGTGGACTTAGGACTCCCGAGGTAACTGATTGGCAGGGTAGCATGCAAAAAAGAACTGGAGGGGAGAGG
>VXBJ01000532.1:62620-75891 GCA_013400055.1 Nycticryphes semicollaris | reverse complement strand
TTTTTACTAGTTTCTCTGTTCTCCTACCAGCATCTGTACCATAACTAAAGTGTCCACTGAGCAGCTAAACAGACAGGTCACTTTAAACTAGAGACAAGGACAATGTTTGTATGGCCTTTGTGTTTCCAATTCCAGGCCATAAGCCTTTTCAAATTAAAAGAAAAAAATCTGTGAATGAACCTCAGAATTTATGAGCCAAAGAACAAAACCTCAACCCGGGACTTTATCTAGAAGAGTTTTATGTATCTGATAAAAAGTCATACTTTAAAAAAAAAGAAAAAAGAAAGACAGCAATGAAAAAAAAGAAAAAAGACAGCAATGGATATAACAAAGAAAAACAGAACAATTGGCAGTAAAGACAGACTTTATAGGACATTAAAGTTAAGTTTACTGTTTTGATGTTGTTACTCATTTAGACAATTTCTGCTAGTGATAACTTTTAAAAAAGGGAGATCTGTAGTCCTTCGTAATCTCAGATTCCCATAAAATTAAAAGGAATGATCATATAACTGCTTGTATTTTCATTGTTCTAGTAAAACAGACTTCTTATTTATGCTAGTCAATCATTTGAGCCTTAGCTCAAATAGTCCTGCTCCCAGTTCAAGGTCCTGAAAGAGTCATGTACGTGCAAAGCAACAGTAAAGCTAATTTGAGTTACAGCTGGAAAGGGGCTTATGTAAGATTCCTCCCAGTGTCAGAGATCAGATATAAACTATGACAAATTCCTGTTGCAAAATGCTGCAGTCTTGATTTTCTCATCAGTAAAATGGGATGATGACAAAAGTACCAATTCCCCAATACAGAAGAGGATGCTTTTAAGATTATTTGTTTGCAGTGGCTGGAAATATTAATCACTGCATTTTTATTAAGATACATATTACTTCACTAAATACATTATTTTCTTCTAATATACTGTAAGACTGGATTTATGAGTACCTATTGTCTGTGAATTCACATCCTCTGTAAGAAATATTCATGTTTGCTTTTAGCTGCAATGCTTAGAATTTTGTATGTATGAATATTTTGTATGTTTGTATGCATGAAAACCAAACAAATCTCATGCAGCTGCCAGAGACTTGTTTGTTTCAAAACCTAAAATCTGAGCATTTCACCTAGATCAGCAGCAGGATCTCTAACAGCAGGAAGTCATAATTCTGAGAGTAGAAAATTAAACTGTCGCTGTACTTGCCTGGCCAAGTACTTGTGGACGCTCCAGGAGCAGGTTCAACATGTAGAGGCAGGGCTTCTTGCTCCCATTAAGCATTTCAAACATCTGTCCCCAGTGTTGAAAGCTCTGTGCTGGCACCTGTTGAATAGAAGATCATTTGCAGAGTTGTACGTCATGGGTTTAGCTCATCCCAGTTCTGATAATCTCTTTATTCCCTGCATGCCTGCCATGACCTGAGATCTGCTGATGCAGGATTTCTGTGGTTCATAACTTCCATTTCAAGACACAGAATGTGGCTTTAGGGCTTGTACTGCTTTATGCTTTCCTGTTTTGAAGTTCATTCCCACTTGATGAGGATAAATCTTGGTTTTATATTCAAACACTTCATTCTGGCAAAGGCTGATTGCCACTACTTACTCTATCATGAATGGAAATACCACATCATGGCACTGGGAATCAAGAATGCCTAATTTTTAATGACAGGTGCCACAAATGCCATCCATGGCTTGGGCATGGAACGTTGTGTCATTACATAAATTTTACACCCTTCTTAGCAAAATGGACATTGCATTTAATGGGAATTTCAATGAGCTGATCTGCCATTTTGGCTATCAAATGTTTTGTTCATCAACTGGGAAATAAAAGCCACTTTTATTTTAAGATAGCACCAGACATCTGAGGGAGTACCCGAGCTCTAAATTCACATGCTTGTTAAATGTTTTCACAGAATCAAAGAATTGTCAGAGTTGAAAGGAACCTCAAGAGAACATTTAGTCCAACTCCCCTGCCAAAGCAGGATTGCCTAGAGCACATTGCTCAGGACTGCATCCAGGCAGGTCTTGAAAATCTCCAGAGAAGGGGACTCCACAGCCTCCCTTGAGCAGCCTGTTCCAGTGCTCTGCTCTCTCACCCTCACAGTAAAGAAGCTTTTTCTCATATTTGAATGGAACTTTTTATTGTTCTCCTTGGATGAGGTGCCCTGAGATGTACAAGGATGTGGTTTTTAATAAATATTGCTATCTTTACAAACCCCCTATTTAAAGCCTTTATACACTCTCATCTGATTTCATAACCTTTACTGTATTCTTAAGCTGCCCTTTTGTCAGGAGGCTGGTAAATCTGAGCAAAAGGCTCTTGTATAAACAGAAATACTCTTAATTGTCCCATGGACCAGTTGCAGCCTTTTCATGTGGCTTAGCTGGATGATTTCAACAGTCTGACCCATTTAGGGAGGGGATCTTCTGACCTAATACATAAAATCCTGTTGCCAGGTGAGGCTTTGTAGTATGCATTCCTGAAAAACAAAATGTGTCACTGAGAGGCTGAGGTCAGAACACATTTCCTTATACTTGGGTTGCAGAGGCAAGGTTGCAGGTTACTGATTGTGATAATGTGAGAGTGCTTCCCAAGTCAGCATGGAGGGGAACCAAATCCATCACTCTGACTCCCAAGCACCAGGATAATGTAAAAAGCAATGGGAATTAAGAATGTGGATGAGATGTGGCTATTATATACAGTTCAAATTCAAGCAAATTCATACAGCAAATTATATACAGCAAATTCAAGAAATTCAGTCTTACTCTTTAGTTGTCCTGAAGCAATGTGATCTGTCTGAAAAACTAGCACACTGCTATATTCATAAAGACTCACAAAGCCTCCAGACCTTCACGTTTACCAGTTACCCTGTAACTGCTTTAAGAAAAGCTAAATTAAAAGAATATAAAATAATCTGTCTGACAGGATCCAAATGTAGGTCATGAGATGTCAATGGTTATAGAAGCAACTGAGCAGCAGTGAAAGGAGAATAACATCTACCTACCTATTAGATTGGATCTGAAAGTGTCTTTTATTTGACACTTGCCTATCCAATAGCTGGTTATGATGTTTCATACTTGCATGACTTAGTCTGTGGTTCTTAGGTGAGTCCTTATGTATTTTCCAATTCCAAGTGGTAGAAGGGATTTGGGAGATCATGCTTCTTCGATAATGATCCAAATATATGCCATGTGTCAGTAGCACATAGCCCTCAATCAGGTAAAAGTTTTGGAATTCCAAACTATTTTATGCCTCTTTCAGGAAAATGTTAATGACTTCTCATGGATAGGTGTGGTTATCACCTGCCCAGACAGCAAACAAAGTCAGCTAACAATTACTGTAGTGTTAGGCTAATGGTTAACATATTGCAAGGCAGCAAAACTTTTCCTATGGTTGTGTCAGTGGTTAAATGCCAGAATAAAGCATTTTTATATTGCATGAATTTGTCACTTCCTAAATTTGCTTTATACCTTCAGCTGATCTCATTAACTGTGTGATGGATAAAACATATCATGCCCTGTCATACAATAGTAACTAGTTAAGAGTTTAGGACTGAACCGTATTTTTCCCACCTACTTCATCCCTTTTTTGAAGGATACTATGACAATACTTAACTTGGTTTAGAGTCTGCCATTCCAGGCTATAACATACTGATTTTTCCAAATATGCAATTGTTATTTTTATGTATCAAAGAGACAGGAATTGTCATGCCTTTCTTTCTTCTCGCTTGCTAGATCTTACAGAATTATCATCTTTCTGCCAGTAGGAACTGCAGAAGGGAGGCTGAATGAGGGACCCTCCCACCCCACTTTTTTCCAGCAGGAAAGACAGGGACATGGCAGCATGGAGGGGAGCCTCTTGTGCTGGAAAATGAGGTAATGGTCCTGGCGAGTGAAAGAAATCAGTTTGTTCTCCTAGCCTGTGGGGGCCCTAGGCTGGCTTTTTGTTACAGCAACCAGAGAGAAACCCTTCCTTCTCCTAGGTCCTAGGTCTTTGGTACTTCACCCACTGCTCAGAGGGCCACTGCCTGTGGCCTGGCTTTTTGCTCTAAGAATTTACCTTCTGTAGCCACCACAACATGCAACTAAAGCAACTGGATTTTAATGAATCCAGTCTTCATCACCTTTCTCACTCTACATGACGCACTAGGCTGTGGGAACGTAAAAGTGGGAGCTGGTCTTTTCCATTCTAAAAATATTGACTTTTTTTTTCACTTATTGTTTCTTTCTGAGCCCTGAAGGCCGTCTTGTGGAAGAAATCAAGGATGCTACAGAACTGAGCCTGCAGAAAAGTGCTGGTATTGCAACAGTAGACAGAGATATTCTCTATTTTGTAGATAAAAACAATGCATAGGTCTGCCCACAGGTACAAAAATAGGACATATAAGAAATAAAATGAAGAAAGAGGATGGAATAAGTTCCTGGGCCCAGCCAGGGAAGCTTTTCCCTCCATTTGTGGCCGTACTTGAGACAAAAGCATTGCAGGACTGCTGTGGTACACGGGAGTGCATGTGTGTCTGGGGGACTCAAAGAGTAGAGGTTAGACTGGGAACCTCAAAAGCCTTCTAATGGATTTGGTTCTGCTAAAGAGAAATCATATTTTGTATTTATTTAAATACCCAACTAAAGTAATTCAAGTAAGCAAACTTTTTCTAAAGCCAAAATTAACTTTAGTCTGCCCTATAATTGTCTGATGGCTAAAAAGTGTCAAATCATCCCCTGTCTAAGACTAAAATGTAACCATCAGCCTCTGTTTTTACTGTTCATTCCATACCACAAACCAAACCACTTAGCCACAAAAGGTGAAAATTACATTGGAAACTGAGATCCGAAGTTGGTAATTTTGTAGTTTAGGAGGAGAAACAGCAGGTGTGTTTTTATATAATCCAGCTTCCCCTCCTCAACATAGCTTCATCAAAGTGCTGTATTATGTTATTGCTCATGATTTTGTACTGTTTTCTAATATTGTACTAACTTGGCTGAATCACTTTGAAAACCAAGGCTGCCTCCTTCTGAGACAAATCCAGGCCTCATTAAAATTCATAAACAGGCAGCCAAAAGCTTTGAGCTCTTTTCCATTGACACTGAGAAATGGAAGTGTTCTTATTTATCCTGATATATTATTTCAAAGGGGGTCTACATCCATAGGCAACTGGGTTTTGATTGATGACATTTAGGGCTCACTGTGAAAGAAACTGATTTTCACAAAGGAGTTCCATGACATAAACTAGTCAATGGTATCTCAAATCAGCACCGTTTCAGTGTTTAATTGAATTGTTTTGATATGAAAAATCTTCATGTTAACATTAATCGCAAATATATGCTGACACATAGCAGCGGTCTGATCTTCTCAGGTAGCATGTTTGTACGCTGCGGACTCTGTTGCATATTGTCACTGCTGATTGCATGAATTTTGTCTCATTTCGGGGGAGTAGTAGCAGAAGGAGGGAGATAGTTACTTGTGTCTGATATTGAGTCTAGCTGAGCTAATGTTACATAACTTAGTACCAGTTGCGAAGTATATTTAGGTACTGCATCATTTTTATATGTCATTCTGCCAAATATGCACTGGGAGTAACAATATTTTTCCAAAATAATTCTCAAAATCAATTAGAAAAATAAAAATTCATATGCTTTACTCGAAGATGATAATTGGAAAAAATTGACACGATATAATATTAGAAATATAATAATTTGAATATATTAACTAGCACCACACCATTGAGAATCAATCAGTAGTCCTTTGCAAGGTTTCAATATAGAAAACATTTTAAACTTCAGCAAATAAAATCAACTGGGGTACCATGTTTGCTTAGAAGTCTGTGTGTATGTTCTTCATTAAAAATGTTGCAGAATCAGCCCCTGTTTAACAAAGCAATGCATTGCAGATACACTACGTGAAACATTTGTAATCTGTAAACATTTGTAATTGATCAGTTGGACTTTGAGTGTCTTTGTAAGTGTCACACAATTGTGGTGTTAATACATGTATCAATATAACTTTCATCAAGAATGGACATTTATCTGTACCTTAAGGTTGTTCCAAAACTAATGTCTTAGAACTAAAATAATGCTTAGTTCTAAGCTGAGTTCATTTATGCAGAGAGTCTGGGTTGTACGTCCAACAGATTTTGTTCTTGCTTTCCACTCAAGCTAGTGCAGATTCTGGCGAGAACTGGCGTGTGTGACCTGATCTAGGTGTTCCTGCTCTGGCAGGTGGATCGGACTAGCTGATCTTTCAATCTCTTCCAATTCCTGATATTCTGTGATTCTGTAATTATCTACAGCAGTGAAATATTTTTGCTGACAGATCTTCTTTAAAAGGTGGCAAATACTGTAAGATCAGCTGGTTTTCTGAGCTGGCCATACTTCCAGGTAATATGATTTACATGATAAAAATGTAATTATATGTATTTACATCTAGTTTCATCAGCATAAACCCAAAAACTTAAACCTGAATGCTACCTCTAGCCTAGTTCTTCAGATCTCTGGTCAGTTCCCTGGCCTTCCATGGTGTGTTGTACATAAGCAAAATGTTTCCTGCATGTCCTTCCTTCTGTGAAGTCTAAGAGGTAATAAGCCAAAGTGTTAAACTTGTGAGCATAGCAGTTAAAAATACTATCGCTGATGTTCATAGAGACTGTGCTGTTCATTGCCACTCAGAAAATGCAGAGTATGAATGGGGAATATTAGAATTGTTATTAAGAAACTATGCATGGGATTGTTACTGGTTTTTAGTCTTACGTATTTTAACAAGGCTCAAAGCAATCCCATTATAGCATGAAATTGCCCAGTTGATTTGATGATGGCTTACTTTTTAAAAAAGCCTAGCAAACGTATGTTACTAATAACTTGTATTAAATGTGTCTTCAAAATTGCAGTAAGTACATGATAAGAGCACTTTGTATTTGAAATCTTTATGCCTTCTAGATTTAATGTATGAACTCAAACCCACCTAACAGAATTTTTGTAGCATTTTGTTTGGTAAATCAATGTAAAGATAGATAGATAGAACGGTGATATATTTTTACTAAATGGGCTTTCAGACAGTTTGTCAGAGGAATATTTGTATTTACTTATCATACTGCTAGCTAAATTTGTTCTGTTTCTCAGTCATAAAGCTGTGATTTCCAAAGGAAATCTTGTTACAGGTTATCAGACATACTAACGTGATTTTGATTTTCAATAATGTTAAATCCATAAAAATTTTCAGCATTTTATCTGAATTTGTCTAGTCCATTCACTGAAATGCTGAAGTGGATTCACGAGGCAAAACAGAGGCACTCAGTTCACAGAAGTTCTGGACCTGATCCAGATAAAAATAAACAGCCTAATAAGGAATGTCCTTTGCAATATTTTTCACTCTGACTGCATCCAAAAGGCTTGGAGATCTCTTGCTTTGATATTGGGAATGAATAATACCCAGCTTTAGACCAAACAAGTTGCTCTTTTTTCGTGTATTACAGCCTTCTAAACATAAGTTATTTTAAGTCAATTGTGTATTAGCTCTGTGAAGTCAGTGAATACTTGATGAAATGCTTTTTCCTTACTGAAATATTCATGAAGGTAATTTTCAACAATCAACAAAATCGAGTCATATTTTTGAAAAAGAAAACATCTTTCCATATCTGCATGTTGAATACAAATCAAAAAACCTTAAAATAGAAGTGATCAGCTTCGGTTTCTTTTATTTGCTCCTGATTTGATGAGAATTTGGAGTCCCAATCAGAAAGCAAGTGAATAGCTCCTTTATTACTACTTTGATTTCAGTTATCAGCATCCTCCTTTGGGAATCTTTATATAGTAATGAATTTGGTACTGAATCTGGAACACAACCCTGACCATAGCAGGTGCTAACACTTCTATAATGAATTTAATTTTATCTAATTCTCCAATATCTCCAAATCTAATTAATGTTTCTTATTTCACACACACACAAGTTTAGCTAGTTTTCAACAAAGTGCTATAATATATTTTTACTCTGTCTAGGGGGAAAACTGAACCCGTATTTACCAGTATTAAGTTTATTGAAGTCCATCAAAGCGCTGCAATTGGGCCTAGTCACTATTTTGGAGATGGTGTTTTTACTTTCATTCTATATCAAATTCTGGCTGAGGAGTTTAATTTCTAAAGGATTNGGAGTTTAATTTCTAAAGGATTCTTTCTGTATGTCATTTTTGGCTTTGAACTCAGGAGCATACTCCTGCACTTTCTTAATCCTTTAGGGCAGCACCTGTAGCACCTCTTATTTTAGCTGAGCGACCTAGAGGCTGACACCTCAGTTCTAATGGAGAAGGATGCACAACCACAGTTGCATGGCATGGTTTGGAAAAATGCACAGTAGCAGCCAGGCAAGTGGATGGAGGGGGAAAAGACATGAGATGGTGCTTTTCTCATCCACCCAGCAGTAGAGCTTGGCTGGTCTGGGAAAAACAGCATAGGACTTCATATAACGTGTATAAGTTCTCCACACGGTGTGTGCTGAGAAGCAGGAATTTAGAAGACCCTCGGGGAGAAAATCACAGCCTTACCACTGACCAGGTGGCTTCATAGAACTATTAGAAAGGCTCACAAAAAGCCAAATGCTGGAAACCCTGGCCATGCAGGGAGCCAAGGCATGCTATTCAAGGACCTAGTTTTTCTGTTCCCCCAGCATACGGAGTCTGGGACTGTCCCTGGAGTCAAGAGACAAGTGACTGTTTAGAAAGGACTCAAAACTGGGCTGGAGAAAGAAAATGGTAGCTGGACTTGCCTTAAGCAAAATCACCCAGTGGCTGGAGGTTTTGCCTGGGAAACACAAGAGAGGAGTTACTTGCTCTCCTCAGCCTAAGGCTGTCAAAAACCTTATCTGCTATCTCTCTCCTAGGAAAGTGCTGTCAGCAGCAAGCTAGCTGTGGAGACAGCTGAAGACAATCCCCACCCTTCCTGTGCAATCTTTTTTCCTGCGAAACAAGAAATGCAAGAAGCATTAGGAACAAGACAAATACAGTAAGAAGATACTGTAATGTGACTTGTTGCCAAAGGTTAGGTGAGCTCTAAGGGTACCCACTTTAGCATTTGTCTCCCAGAGGGCTCATGCAGAAATACAGCTTGTTCTTGACTCCTTGTTAATTTGTTTGGCACCTAAGTTTGGCACCAAAAAGATAGGTGTTTCTGGCCATCCATGGGGTTGCTGTTGTAGGTTCCTGGGAATGTGTGAATCAGGTGCTAGACAGCTCCAGGCTTCACTGGCACCTGAGATTGGGAGGTCCAGAGCTGAAGCCCCAAACCAAAACAGTGGTGTCTTCGGTGCTCTGTCTAAATCCCAAGGCAGTTTTCTTCTTAAAAATTGGGTGATCATAAATTCATTCAAGTAAACACTTGAATATTGAAGGGCACTTCAATCTCCTTTGATTTAAACCATTTTCCTTGTAAAAAAAAATAATTTAAACTATGAAATACCTCAGGAAATAAGAATAAAATGTTCCTACCATACAAAGAGCCCTCATAAAAAAATTTAAAAAAAAAGAGAGAGAGAGAGAGAAAGAGTCAGCTGTGAGCTGTGGAATGGTCAGGTTAAGACAAGGATAATGTTAGATTGTCCCTCTTCAGACATACAATTCAACCATCATAGATCTGAACAGGCTTGGGGGAGGTGGGGCTACTTGTTAATTTCATTGTTTAGTTACATAGCTGATTTTTTTTCACTTGGAAGGATTTCTAGGTATAACTTCTTCATGTAGATAAACTGTTCTTTTGGCTAACTTAGCTGTTCTTTAAAACTGAAATATTTTGGAACAGATACTGAGCTCAGCATAAACCTGAGCATGCCGTAAATATAAATGTAATTTAGAAAAAGCACTCATGGTCAGACTGAGTCAGCTGTATCTTAGTTTGTTGGCTCTGTTAGTTTTAGTGGAAACAAACAGAAAACACTGGCATGTTAACAGAGAGTGAGGAGAAGAAACAATCTGGGCCTTTTAGAGGCAGGAAAACTGCAGTAAGGCAAGAGACTTTCAACGTGTTCCTACAAGGCAACAGTCTTTCTTCCACTGATAATTCTGGGGACTCTGGGATGTCCTTTGGCCATTATGGATCCACAACTCTTCTCTGATTCTTTAATTGTATTTTACTGGGCTCATGCTTGCAGTACGAGATGTAACATGCATTCCACAGCCAGACAAACCTGGTTTTGTTCACTTATAGAGCAGTGAATCACTTCTCTCATTCCTTCTTTTGAATATATTTTGGTTTCTGTTTGATCCTCAGTTTTGTTGGCATACTTTTATGATACCATTACTACAAATGAATACAAATGTCCTTATTTACTGAAGTACTGGAGGTAGCATTGTCAGTCTCTGAATGCCAAAGTCTTGTGTGCATGTGGAAATTAAGAAATATATTAATGTTGTGATATATTGCCTTATAAGTATTCCATGTATGTCTATATAGACTTATTTATCCTCCATTAAAAGTGAGGGGGTTTATTCAGTATTGTTTGGATGCAGGTTAAGCTGAAAAGTGAAAATACATGATTTTATTTCCATAAAATCATAGAACCATAAAATGATTTAGGTTGGAAGGGACCTTAAAGGTCATCTAGTTCCAAGCCACTGCCATGGGCATGGACCAGGTTGCTCAAAGTATGACAATATTTTAGTGCAGAATAAAATATTCTGTTTCATATATTTTAATCTGGACTACTTCCCACATTAAAAAGATTTGATTATTTGGACCTTTTTATTTGCTTATAAAAATAGCATCAGGAAGTCAGATTACTAGTGTGATCCTGACATTAACTGTTAGTTGACTTGTTTCTCCAAGGAATGCCTAATCCTGTTCCTGTCATCCTCATTCTGCCAAAACCTCTTGGTATAATCCAGGGTAACTTCCCCTGTATGAGATGTTAGGATTAGGCTCTGTGATTAACTGCATCTCTGCCTTGCCTACCTGCTGTTGATGGCTTGGTGCTGCAGTATACAGAATGCTATAATGCATGAGATTTCAGCCTTTCATTGATTGTTATCTGAACCTTTGTTAAAAATCAGCCACTTATGTCCTGATTTAGAGTCTAGTCCATATTCTACATATCTTCTGCATAACTCATGCAGAGGATGTACTGTAACATTGCAAAGAATGACTAATTCTTTTTCTATTATGACGACTCACTATTTGTTGTTCTAAGAAACAGGCTTCCCAAATCATGGCTCACCCTTAAGATTGGGTTTTTATCCTTCTTTTCATTTCCCCCCCTCCTTTTTATATTTACTCTTTATCAGTCTAGGCAGATGAGAGACTTAAATTTTTCATATAAATTATCTTCCCTAAAGTGTTATCTGTAAAAATTTTACCTCCTACATGAAGATTTAAGAAAAGAACATTAAAAATCTAACACAATGCATAATTTAACATTTGAAAGACATATTCTCTCAATGTTACAATTAAAGTGAAGTTGCGCTTTACAATTATATGTAAAGAAATTTTCTATCTAATCTTGTTGATTAATCATGTCACCCTTTTTTTCCCACTGACTAGCTGTCTAAATTTACATGTCTTTTGTAATTACCATAAGTACAGACCTACAAATGTCTGCTGTTATAGCTGTCTATAGCTAATTAATCATAGAAACAAACAGCTAGGTGTTGGGCCTTTAGTAAAATTTGAGTAATTAATTTCTATATTTAATATTTCCTTTGGACTGATTCATGGCCTAGACGTAGCTAAATTGTTCAGTTTCCCGATTTTGCTTCTTTTCTAAATCCTGCAGTTTTTTCTCCATTTTGTGGTACACAGAGTTTACAGTTCATTAAGCTAATGTAATAAAATTGTTATATCTTTTGGCTACTTTGAAATATAGAATTCTTTTGAAAACATCATCCAGCAGCGGCATACACTTCAGTGGCATACATTGTGGCATATACTTCAGTTTTTATGAAATTATTGTTTTTGTTTACTTTGGGTTGTATTGGTGATTGCAAGCACATATTTAAAATTGCCTTGTCATAACTTACTTTCTTTAAATCACTATATTTTTAATGTTTCTATGCACTCTGATGGCCAAATTGCATCATTAACTTCTGATGAAAAGAACTACAGATTTTAGACCTATTCTATCTTTCTGTTAGATAGATGTTGGCATGCACTTAACTTTGAAAATCTGCCCCCTTGGTAGCTATGACAACTAGCGACAGATTCTGGGGTATTACAGGCAAATATGAAAGGCAGTGAATCGCATTGAAGCCAAGAAGAATTTCTTTTCAAGCTTAGTTACTGTTTCCTCATTGAATTTCTTTACAGCCCGGAGAGTGAAGGCATGGTACAAGAACCTCAAATTTATGTCCAAGCTTGGTCACGTCCCAGAAGCTGTGTTTTTATGTGCAAGAAACCACAAAGAAACAAAAGAAATTTAGATGTGAAATTAGGTTTTCTTTTAGGCTGCTTGGCTGTTTTTCTGGAAACCTCTGTCTTATCTGCATGAGGGTCTCTTTTTGGTAGAGAACCCTAATGCAGAATGCAGGCCATGGGGACTTCAACCCTATGGGGACATGCATCTCCTCCCTCCTTAGCTGACATTTAAATTCATGAATTGTTAATGGGAGGAGACAGTCTTTGCAGGTTGCCATGGCTGTCAGTGTTCTTCATCTGCTGGAAAGGGAAAAAGGTTGTGGTGACCTCCAACATGTGAACTAAGGTCCTTCTGGTACGTAGGATCATGGAGAGAAACTGCAGAGTTTAGACCTCACTCCATGATTCAGATCTTCCTTGGGATGTTTCTGACCTGGAAAGAAAGAGCCCCTGCTGCCAGTGCCCCATATCAAGACTGATTTCAGCTGCTTGAGAAGAGACAACAAGAACTCTACACAACAGACCTGCTTGGTCTTCAGACCCCTTCAGGGCAAACAGCGTGATTTTTGCTATTTAGAAACTTATTTGTCAGGCTGTCAACACAGATTTCATGTGGTCTTAGAGACAACTTACCCTTGGAATAATAAAATACTGCTTCACATATTTCTGCTGGACATCTTATGGAAAGCAAAAAGGCTGTGCCCACCAGGATGGAACCCACTGCAGAAGGAAAAAGGAAAGGGGAAAGGGGAAAAGGAAAGGGAAAGGGAAAGAGGAAAGAGGGAGAGGAAAGAGGGAGAGGAGAGGAGAGGGGAGGGGAGGGGAGGGGAGAAGACTGGCTTCTTCAAATAATTTGCTAATCTGTAGGCAGTATTTGTCATCTGAGGGAAAACAACTTTGTGTGCTAGCTTTCTTGATAAGACAAGACCACTATCAAGTGTGCCTACAGCTGTTGGAGCTTCTTA
>VXBJ01000532.1:39120-51661 GCA_013400055.1 Nycticryphes semicollaris | reverse complement strand
GGCGGAGGGCCACAAAGATGATCAGAGGAATGGAGCACCTCTCATATGAAGACAGGCTGAGAGAGCTGGCATTGTTCAGCCTGGTGAAGAGAAGAGTCTGGGGAGACCTTATAGCATCCTTCCAATACCTGAAGGGAACTACAGAAGAGACAATCCACAGGAGAGCTGGAGAGGGACTCTTTGTCAGGAAGTGTAGTGACAGGACAAGGGGTAACGGTTTTAAATTGAAAGTGAGGAGATTTAGATTAGATACCAGAAATAAATTCTTCACTGTGTGGGCGGTGAATCAGCGGAACAGGTTGCCCAGAGACGTTGTATATGTCCCTTCCCTGGAAACGCTCAAGGTCAGGCTGGATGGGGCTTTGAGCAACCTGGTCCACACCTGGTTGGTGTCCATGCCCATGGCAGGGGGCTGGAACTACATGATCTTTAAGGTCTCTTCCAACTCTAACCACTCTATGATTCTATGATGATTGTAAGCTGTTTGGCAAATTTTCTGTGCAATCGTTTTGTCACAAAGTGCCAGTCTATCAAAATCAAGACACTAATCAAGACACTAAGAGATGCCAGTTTTGACAAAACTTTTCTCAAGCCCAGACTGGTATCGCTATGATAAGAGATTAATTTAGAGCTGCCTCAGACCAGTTTTGTAAACCTGCCATATTCCAGGAGGGACCTAATTATGCCACTTCCCAGGACAGGTCACTGTTTTATTTCCCCATATTTCCTGGTTTTCTAGCTTGAGGATATAGGACTGTGTTGCAGAAATGCTGAATGTTCATAACTGCAGCTGTAGTTAGTGGAAGTTGAGCTTTGGAGATACAATGCTAAATAATCATAAGAAACAAGTTGCAGACATTTGCAATTGCTTGCCAGCTTTCAATATCTCTGCCTCTCCTCTAAATCTGTGAAATGATTCATTAACATTTGTGTGTCACTCCAGCACTATTATGGTAAGAACTACAGAAAAGCCCTTGAGGAAATTTTACATTCTTTTTTTTCAGAGCAGGCTTGGAAAGTATTCGATGAATAACACATTAAGCAACAGTGTATTGAACAAGGAAAGAACAAAACATTAAACACCTACAGGGCACTATCCTTCCTAAGCAACGGAATGAGGCAGAGGTCTTGTGAGAAGAAACCTTTATGTGACTGTGTCACCACATAAAATGAACAAACTTATATACAGCAGAGGTTCAATTAAGGTTGTGCAAGGAGCCTTAATGCTGGGACTTCCTAAATCCTGAATGTTTAACTAAATGTTTGTCGCCTTGTAGAAGAACAGTATTAAGGTGGGCTTTCTGTGGGTAATACAGGTATAATCTACAAAGAATATGTATGCCAAGCATGTGAGTTTGGTTGACCTTGTTATTTCTAAACAGTCAGTAACTGGAGTTACATTTAATATGTTTACTAAAGTTAAGTACATTGATCTGAGGAGGAATTGGAGAAGAAATAATTTTACCATTAATATGTTTTCAAGGCCTCCAATCAAAGCTGAGATAAGATTCTGCAAACAAGCACAGCCCATATTTACCTCCAAAGCATCTTTATGACCTGTGTGCTGGAAATTTGCACTGGCTGTGGCCTCCTTTGAACCAACAGAATTGCAGTGGGATTCAGAGTGGAGGTAATGACAGGTGAGAAAATGGTGAGAGTAGTTCATAGAGTGAAGGTGCTATTTAAATTCAGATGTCAGTGTTCAGTTGCTAAACTTTGCCGCCACTGAGATCTTCCGGATCTGCAACCCTTTTTCTTGACTTGTGAAAGGGGGCATTCTCTCCTTGTTTTCTGATTAAAAAGTAAAAATTCACCTTCCACCAGCAATGAGTAAAAATAGATATCACATTCTAAATGTAACTCTTTACTGTACTGATGGGACAGGGGACAAAATAAAAAAATACAGAAATTAATCTATTCTGAATAGTAAGATCTGTTCAGTCCTTCAACAAAAATCTTTCCTTTTTCCAGAGCGTAAAACCAGAGTTTCCTTTAAACATCTTGCATTGGAGCTCCTGGACAGCCCATATGGCTAATTCTTCTGCAGTATGCCCATGCCCCTTCCTCCAGATGATCAAAAACCTCAGTGATGGGGTTTTTCTCAAAGAACACAGATTTATGCCAGCCAACTCCGGAGTACTATTCCTTCTTCTGTTTATTTAAAAGAAACACTCACCAAAAGATAGAGAATCAGTGTTTAGATATTTAGGGGGAACAAAAACAGAAGAGGAAGACAAATTCTGTTACAAGCAGCACTACCTCCAGTACCACAGGAAAACCTTTCTTGAGCAAACGGATATTTATATGAAGCCGCTATTACAGGGTATGAAATGTCCCCGTCAGCTCCAAGTAAATATGTTTAAGAATGAATTATCTGTATTTAGCAGAGATCCATTACAGGAGGTGAGCAGGGATTTCTTAGCCTACTGTGAAGGTGTAGGTTATACATTACCCTCCCTGGAATGTCCATGAGAAAGTTACTTAATATTCTGAGCAGTACTTGCAGAGAAAGGGAAGACAATTGTTATCACTTGGGGTCCCCTTGGGGGATGCTGTGATGATAACTTTCCTATTTAAATTTGGGAAATACATAGTGCACAAATGAATGAACTTCATTGTCTTTGAAGTTTCCTTTGTGAGTCATGGTGAAGATTCTACATAATTACATTAAAATTACGGGGACAGGAACGAGCAGGCAAACAGACCACGGGCAAACATATAGTTACATGATTCTATCAGCTACACAAACAAAAATTAGCTCCCTTTCCATACTACTTGACATGCTCTCTATGAGTGTTACATAATTTAATGGTAATATCTAAATATGTTTTCATAACTTAGAAAAATCTTGCCAGGAGAATAAATCAGTGTAAAAGCTTTACAGGAAATTTGCTGAAAGCCAGTATTAGTAATTCATTTAACACCAAACCTGCCAAACATGCCTATTTTGGAGGCCCAAATGCAGAAGCTTAAGCCAAGTACTCAGGCAAGAGCATTTCTCTGTCACTGTTCAGACAACTTGCATTGGCTCACAATCTCATTTTCACATTTCCAGATTAGCGTGGAAGCACATTAAAGAAGTAGTGGTGAGAGAGCTGGCAGAGTGGCTTGGAGGTCCAGCGATATTTTGAAAAGGCTTGCTAAAGGAACAGTGGTATGAATATCTTAAACAGAGCTTGTATGATGCACACCAGTGCTACAAAGAACCTGGGCAAACTCAGATTGCACTGCATACTTTCACTCCTGGCTAACCTGACTGTTAGATGACTATTAAATGTTGTTGATGGCAAACAAGAGCATCCTTTGGACTGAAGTTTGAAGGGGAACACAAAATCTCTTGTAACTGACAGACTGTTTCTGAAGCCTGTGTCTCCCTGTTACCCTGAGCATTTTGCCCTGTGGAGGGCAAGGAGGAGGGGGCAGAGGGAAGGAAGTCTTGCAGAACAACCTGAGAACAAGTTTCAACACTGACCACTGCCTGCTAGTCCTTTTATTTATCGCTGTTCTCTTTTCTTTGTTATGAAAGGAAGTTCAAGTCTTTCCCCACAGTAAAGTACATTGTGTTTTCTGATGGGCAACTGGAACATATAGTAAATGGGCAGTTTTTCAAAACCAGTTTCTCATGTTCTGCAGCACCTCTCCAAGTGGAAGCAGAAGGGCAAATACCAAAGGATGAAGTACGTGTGCACTCTTGTTTTATCTTATAGATGATTATCAATAAATAATACTTTAACTTCTATTTAATTTCTTAATAATGTCAGCAGAGCAGACAGATTTTTCAAAGTGAAGTCAGTTCCTTTTGGAAAATTACTTCTAACTTTGCTGGTCTTATTTTGGGCCGCCTCTGCTACAGAAACAACATGACCAGAATCTGTAAGTTGGAGTAGCTAGATCCTACATCCCCAAGCCCATCTCTAGGCATTCAAAGAAATGGTCTGATTTCCAAAACTGCTGAGCAGCCAGGAGCTCTAATTGGAATCCATGAGAACTGTTGGATGTTCAGCGCATTTGAAAAATCAGGTCACTTATGTAAGCAACTAATTGTTGTCAAAGAGCCCAACTATGACACCTAGTTTTACAAGGGCTCGATATTGCTTTGCCCAGAAACCTTTCAAAGCCGGGCATCTGGCTTGCCCTCACTGATGACCAGAGTGGAGGCCATGCCTGCCATTTGCATCCCAGGAAACTCACTCAGGCACACTAGGGTTCACTCCATCTACCTTTTTAAACCTTCTTGGCGACCTGCCTGAGCTGGGACTGTGAGTGTGCAGCTGGTCTTTGTGGTTCGAAGGCAGTGGCCCCACAAGGCTGCAGTGACTGCCCTGAGAGCTGCCTGCTCCCAGGCAACCTCCCTGGACCCCACTGGATTCTTTTGAGTGATCTGGGACCACTGAGTGCTACCCCTGGGGGCCCTCAAGCCTCTGACTCAAGAGAGGTGGCGCTTTAAAGTGTTTGCTCCATTTAAACAGTGTTCCACGAAACTGAAGCCTTACCAACTTTATTCTGCTCCCTTTGGGAAAGAATAATAATTAAAAAAAACCAAAACAAAACAAAACAAAAAGAAAACCCAAAAGCTTTTGGAAAAGTCCTGTGGAAAGAGACCTCACTCTAGGCTCAAAGACTGTCCCCTTTTTGTCAGCAGAGATCAGTCTCCAGTCCCTCATGGCATGCCACTTGTTGAAGGGTGTGAAGCAAGTATGGGACAAACAGTGCCATGAACTATTTTGGGGCTAAAATGAACTTTGTGTAGTAAACATGGGGAGGCTTAAGTTCATTTAATACCTAAGAGGGCAAGTTTGCAGAAGTTCTTGTAAATCCCTATTGCACAACAGGCTCAGCACGACTGTCTTCCTGAAGTAATACATATTCCTCAACATTGTGAAACATAAATAGGTGTCTTAGTCTGACTTTCCACATCAGCAAGGATCAGTGCAGAGTGTTTTCCTCTTTGTTCTTATGTTTAAAATAGTACACAACAAATGTAAGCAAGTTTCTTAACTCCTGGGTAGGGTCTGGTTTCCTAACTCCTGATGCCGGGCCAAGCTCTAATCTCAGGCACACAGCATGCATAATCATGTATCTCCACAGACATTTCCAGGTACATGGTGCTGCTTACAATTCACCCAAGATTACAATCTGACCTGTGAAGAACGTTCTGGATGTGAAGGATACAGGACAAACGAGTCATGCGAAGGTGCAGAAGCAGCAGCAGCATTCCTCAGGCTGCAAGTCCCGAGTGCTGCTCGCAATAACAGGCCCCAAGTGGTCATCAGTAATTTTCAGAAACAGTCCCTTTGTGAAGATGTGCTAGTATTATGAAATATTTGCATCTCTTTCATTACAGCATCCCCACAACTTTCAGAAAGTAGGGCAGGCTGACAGGCAGCATTCAAAGAAAAGCCACACTGGGTGTAACGTCAACACCATCACTTTAAATTACAAAATTAGCTGTCTTTGTTTAATTTAATTTAGCAGAGACTGGGAATAGGTGCTTGATTGGCAGCCCCAAAGATTCAGGTTAGCTCTCTGGCCTTGGACAAGGTTCCCTGTAAGTGCAGCTGTCCCATGGCTCCTCAGCATGCCCTGCCACTGCCTTTCAGCTGGGGCTTGTCACTGCCCTCTTCCGGCATCTAAATGGTGTCTAAGCTTAAATCCCCTTGCACTGCTTCTGAGAAGATGGAAGTTACATTTTATACCGCAACATCTAGTAGTATTTCTGTTGCTCCATGTATCTTCAAAGCATTTTGTTAGGAGCTGGCTAAAACATGTCGCTGTCTGGAGCGGAACAGGACTGCGAGTCACTCCATCTACTGGGTCCGTAAGGTGGAGCCAGAGATGGCTGCAGCTCTGGCACATATGCAGGCATAACTGCACCAGGCATAACTGCACCAGATCCAGTGATCTTTCTGCCAAAGGGTGCATTGGATCTGTTCACTGAACCAACGCAGAGGCTAATCCACCATCTGTCTGAGCTGTTCACTGGCCAGCCCACAACTCTTGAGAGCAAGAGGGGAGTATATTATGAGCAGCAGTAAGTGAAAAAATGGAGGAGGAAATACAAGGGACAGGAGTTCCTGTGAACAAATCTGCCCCTTGCATTCAGCTGGTTGGGGTGTGAAACTGCACATCAAGCAAAATGTGTGTACATATCCTTGCTTCTCCTGCACTAACCCTTTACTGTTGGTTAGGCACGTTCTTCTCCATAGGTATGAAACACTGTACCTTTCTAATTTAGCTCCCATATTTTGATTAGAATTTTATTTGTAAAACTATTAGAAAATTTTTTTTATTAGACACTCAAGGAGGCATTGTATTTGCAGCACTCTGTTGTAAAACAGTAGACTAATAGGTCAGCATAGAGAAGAAGGGAGGCAATAAATTACATAGGATTTGTACAGTCAGCCCTACAGGCTGAATCACATTTGTTGATGTTTTGATAGAAAATACCTTGCAGCTGAGAAGCTGCTGTTAAGGTGCAAGTTGGTTCCTGTGCCTTATGGGTAGTTGTTGGTGTGAAACTATCCTCCTTTAATGTCTTAAAATATTTAATATGTAGGAGGTAAAATTTGGGATTTCATCACTATTCACCTTTTTTCCTTTCGCATTCCAAAACCCAGCCTCCTCCAACGAATTTTATTGACTGTTTTATACAGTTTCAGTCTGTTCTTTTCTGGAGAACTGTGGATGGATTTTGTTCACAGGAATGAAGAGAGAAATGAGAGAAATATGTGTTTGTGATTTCTGCTAAATACAGACGTAAGCCTGCTCCTCCTTCCTTTTCTTACTCATGGCATGTACTGCCACTGTGAGATGATGCAGAAGTGCATCACCACAGACTACCATGACTTGTCAGGACAGGCACTATCTCTATCTTTGTTTTAATGGCTAGCCTATGACTGAATTGAAACTTAAAAGCTGCCATACTGATGGCAGCTAGTAAATATTACTGGGAGTCAAAGTTACAGATAGAAAGCTGGCAAGAAAAATCACTCACCTACTCAATATCAAAGAGTTGTATCTGTGCCAACATCAGTGAGACAGTGCCAGCGAAAATGCATTGCAGTAACATTACACATTGCCTTTCTGTGCAAAAATACTGGACCAAATTCAGCCTTCGGTGTAAGCAAAGGCAGTTCCATGAACACTTCTGGTGCTGTACCTACCTGTTTACTCCCACGTGGCCCACAACTGTATGTTTAAATTACATTAAGTGATTAAGAGGAGTTTGCTTAAACCAATGCAAACAAATGTAACACAGTTCTAGAGCCAATGGTATAACCTCAGCTCACATTGCTGGGGCTTGGTATTAAGGGAGAAAAAATAGCCAGTCTGAACTCAGAAATAGAGAGAAAGAGCAGAGCAACACAGGCAGGAAAGGGGTCCTTTTTCAGCCAAAGACTCCCCTGAGTGCCAGGTTATGGGGGAAGTTCCTGGTTCCCTTCAGCTAATGTTTCCTTTCCCAACTGGACCCAGAAGGGAGATCACATGCAACTCCTCAAAGCATATCGCCAAGCATTCATGCCCCCTTAACCCTCCTCCTCGCCAAGCAGCTGCTTTCACCCTTTCTGCCTGCAGCCTGATGAGCTACAGGCGCTCTCCTTGTAGGTGCCTGAGGCTTCATGACTGCAAGACTGGATTCTGCTCTCAGTGTTGTTTATTTCTGGACTTATTTTGTCCTCTTTTTCCTTAAAATGTGATTTTCTTAAATCAGGTAAAAGCATTATCATGGAAAATAATGTGGCAAATCAGCAGGGCTGCAAATTGGGTAAACCTGGATGCAAACTGTTCTGTAACAATTATTGCTACTGTGTTGTAAATAACCCTGAATGATTTCATTAATTAATTATATGACAGTAACTTTTTTTAAAGGGTACACTATTTACACCGTAGGCAGTTGAACACGTAATTACATGCTAAGGTTGCATGTTATTTTATTGTCATGAATGGAAGACAAAAGATACATTATAAAAGCAAGTGATCTGATTTATACCATACCTAAGACTAAACTTTTTGGAGTCTCTTTGCATTAAGACGTATGGTTTTTGTTCAAAACTTCTTGTATGTCTAAAATAACAACCATTTTTGCTGTATTTTTCACTCTGTTTTAGAAGAAAACCATACCACGTTCACTGCTAAATGAAATTGCATGTATTTACTGTTTGCATATAAATTCACTATAAAGAGACTGTGTGAAGAAGAAAGAATTACTTTAAATCTGTAGGAATATTTCTTGCTACTGCAGCTATTGGTGTTATAAGGCTTATTTGTTTATTGCAGACTGTTCCTACTTGTCACAGTTGAGGTTGTTTCAATGATCTTACTGTGATGTTCTATTAGTATAGATTGAACTCTGAATCTTAAGGGTTTCTAATATTTGTTTTGGAGATAATTGCAATATTCTTGTACTGCATATTTTGTCCACTCTTTTAATCCATGCTCTCTGTCTTAACTCTATTGTTAATATAATTCTGGCCTGGGAATACTATATAGCAGGCATAATGAAGTAACTGGTTGACAGCTTTGCATTAAGATTGTGTATTGGAATTTGATGTCTGCACTAACAGAGCTAATGACAGGGCTGGAGATGGAATTGCTAACACCATGCTAAGCAAACCTTGGTCATGTATTTGCACAGCAAGTGCCAAAATGTGTTGATATTGGTCTTTTGAATGAATGAAGAGCCAGAAGAACGGACACAGTGAAAACACAGCAACGAAAAAAGGATTAAAGATGAAGGAGGAACACTGCCTAAGACCTAGGTTTTGTGAAACACTTCTAGCGATCTCCAAAGGGAGAAACTCAGGCAGCAGACAGTCTCAGCACCAGCTGAAGAAAATTCCTGTTGCATTCACGTTATTTTAGTTTGTTATTCCAGATAATATGTTGTATGACATTCAGTTCATAGTGACTGTAACCATTTGTACTGGGATAACTACTCAGGTATCCTCCCAGATTAGCTTCCTATCTAGGTCAGATTGTGATGCCCTTACTCACTGAGAAGTACATCGAATCTTGGTCCCTCATTAAACCTGCTAGAAGTTGTGAGCCCTACATGACCTTCACATTTTACTAGTGTGTCTCAGCTCTTCTGCAAGCAGTATTCAGCTATTCACTATTGGTGACAGAGGGCTCTTCCCATACTTACTGTAATATAAAGAGAAATTGTGATGAGACATCAGCCACGAAACTACAGCTTTTAAAGACAACCTCTTGTGTTCCTGGGCACTGCATAGTCTTGGTAATCAATGGATCCTGCTCCAAATCAGGAAAACAGCAACTGTCCATCTGTTTTACAGATTACAGAGGGAGTTAGAGAGTTATTTCTCAAGCATTACAGGCTTCATTCTCCCCTACCCTGCTGTGCTGCCTCTCACAGTAAGGAGCCAAGTTCATGATGCAGGATAGGTCTTTATCCTTGAGCGCATTGAGTCTCCATTCTAATGTTCATGATCTTTTATCTCAAGTGATACTATCTATGGATTTAAAAGAATTCTCCTGAATTTAAGTTCCTGCAGTCCACTCAAATCCAAAAGCATCTCTGACTACTAAATTATAATGTACTCTTGAAACAAGGAAAGAACCCAGGAAAACCCAACATGTGCACTCCCAAGGATGTTGCACTCAAAAGGGTGCTCTTCCACAGATAATAGCATGACTTTGTCCACCACTTCCTCTGCTGGCAGAATACAGGTTGAATGAGTGACACCTTTCTGGGTGTTCATTCCAAAGCTAAGTCAAAGAAAAACATGTGTAAATGTCAGCATTTTAACATATACTCCTGTGATGTAAATATTGCTATAGAGAGGTGAATTTGCATATACAGCCTTCTGCTGTTGATATCTGGGTTAATGAGAACTGCCTTTTTAGGAATGGGGTGAGGTAGAGCAGCTGAAATAATATGTGCCTGCATAATGGTGGCTCCCAAATCTCAGCCACCACTTCCACAAAGGAACCTTCCCAAGAATGCCTGACATCTCTCTTGTGAAGGTTACTAGCACTGTATTAGTAGAGTAAATGCCTGGGAGTAGTGTTGATTATAATATTTGGCTGTGGTTTGCTTGCATAAATTTCACCTGGATCTGTAGATTTGAACCTCCTCACGTGTAGTTTTGTGGCTGTTATAAGGCATGGGATTTTGGGGATGGGGACAGGTAAAGAGGCAAAGACTCTCAGTTGCAGCCACCAGACACAAATTCTTTGCCATCATTTTTAGTTTCTAGAAGACACAATATGACTCAAAGGGAAGGGACTACAGATATATGAGTGGCTATGAAAACTTCCACTGGTGACTGCTCAGTAGTTCAGCTGAGGGTTTTGTTCAGCAGGGGTACTTTTCACCCCCACAGCAGTAGTGCAGGTTTTCAAAAAGGAAGTTGGTTATATCCAAATTAGATTCAAATATCTTTAATCTTGTTAAATAATTGGCATAGGATATCACACATGGTGCAGCATCAGACTTGGCAGCTACTATCATCCCTACTGTACTGCTAGTACTTCACTGGTGTTAAACTGGTTTATACCAGCTGTGGATCTGGCCCACATAGCATATGGAATTTCCTGGATAAACTACTACTCCCTGTCATATTTAATCACTGATAAATACAGACCAGATTAATATTGTACGTATAAGATGAATTTAATGGATGATCTTTCTCATTCTGCCATAATTTCGAGCAGTCCATTAAAACAGTCATTGCATATCCAATGTGCTGGAGGCAGAGCTGATCACATGCTGACATTTAGTTTTCTTGATAAAGAATAGAGGAAATAACATAAACAAGTATGCTTGATTACTTTCCCACCCCCGTTCATCCATTTCTGAATCATGTTGGATTAACAACACATTTAAGACAAAGATGCTGAATTTTATTAGCATTGCTTGCTCACTGGTGCCATTATTAAATGCTACATTATTAGCTACTCAAGTATAGCATACATTTTTCCTGTACCATTCCTCAGAAAATAAGCAAAAGCCAAATTGTTTTGTGGCACACTGAAACTAGTGCTGACTTTATGCAGCAGACGTTCATCTAGCCACGCATGTAAATGATTTCATAGATGGGGTGAGTGTGCTCACCAATCACACACATTGCTTTTTTTTTCTCCAGCACTGAATCATCATCTCTCCTTAACTGTATTTTTTTTATAGAGAAAGTAGAGCACTGTGCAAACAGTTGTGACCTTTCCTGTCTTTAACCAACATTTTTTTAGTGCCCCAATTCCAGGCTGACCTCCTTTTTCAGAGCTATCTTTGGAACTCAAGTAATACTATGAAAATACATGTCAGATTCATGATTAATGCTTTAATGGTGATTTTCTTTCACTGCTTATTTTCCCCTTACTGCTTATGTTATGGCAATTTTAATTTTACGAACACAGAACATGATAAAGGGAATTCCAATTTATTTCTTTACATTTACCTCTATGTTGAAGACATTTCTGAAGGTTTCACTTCATCTGTGTTTTTAAAACTAGAGAACTTACATGACTACTTGAAGCTTTTGTTTGGTCTAAGGAGGAGAGTAGCAGTTACTTGCTTTGCTGTCACTATCTTAAACAGCTTCAACAGCTCTGCATGTCTAATCTAGCTGCAGTACTAATACTAATAACACAGGGTTCATGGAAATCATGACCAGTAATATCATTATGTTTAAGAAACAGAGACATGTAGAAATATTAATCAGCTCATGGTATGAATGCTCTGTGTTGTGGAGATTGGAGAACATGCGGTATTTGATAAGCTGCAATGTTGTGTTATCACAAAAGAAAACTTTCTACAATCCTTTTTTAAATTTCAAGCCTCACCTCTGTCATCTCATGGTCCTCTCCCCAGCTTCAGTTGTCATAGCAGTGCATAAAAATGGCAGGGGCTTCCCGAAGCATGCATGTTTTTACATTGGTGTCGTCCCACTGAAACTGGCTCCAGAATATTGCTCACCAGCAAGGGCATTAGATTTGCAGAAAATACACTCAACTTAAGCCAGCTGCATATATTCAAAGCTCCTCAATATCAGTATTAGTTACTTTGTCATTTTGAGTAGGCCAGATGGTGAATAGAACCAGTGGAGTTTGTATATATATGAAAGTATATATATCTGGTTTAAGCAAGGCTTGTTTTGGGCAGGGTGTGTCACCTGTGCAGTCAGATGTAGAGATCTCTTTGCACCATCTCAGCTGTTTCGTGACTCCACCCCCTTTCCTCTTTTTCCTTCATCTTGTTACCGCTCTTCATTTTTTTGCCAATCCAGTTAACCTCTTTATTTAAATTTCTATCCAATCCCAAAACTGTTGCAATGTGAAATAAAGTTTATAATGTAAACCCAGTGTAATGATCCTTATTCTTCAAATACTTAGCTAAGGGTATCAGGAAAAAAAGATGACTGGATAAGGGAAGAAGCCAGGCAAGCTGATGAAGTAGCCAAAGAGGGATAGTGGTGTCTCTTCAGGATTCAGTGGCTCCAGCCCAGTGATAAGGACCATGCACTGGCTTTTCGTAGTTGAGTGTCTTAACACTGCCTGGGGTGTGCCTTATTGGAAAAAA
>VXBJ01000532.1:25045-38308 GCA_013400055.1 Nycticryphes semicollaris | reverse complement strand
TGACTAGGTACCCGTGTCAAAAGATTTGTACCTGTTGTAGTAAAGAAGTTTTCTCTAATGTGTACTGCTGAGCCACCAGATTCTGCAAATAGAAATGTAAGACCCTTTCTTTCTTGTTGTTGCATCAGGTGTAGCTTCAGGCTCATAAAAGAGAGTCCATATGAACAGTGAGTTAAATATTGGCTTGGCTGGTAGAGTCAGTCAGGACACAGGTGTTGACATTGATGGTTTGTTTAGTTTGATGCAGAAAACAACTGTGTGACAAACACTTGTAATTTATTGTTTAAAATAGATTTATTTTTATTTGTTTCAAATAGAGAAAGAAGAAAGAGATGGAACAGAATGGGAGGAGAAAACCCTTATATGTTACTGTTAATCTGTAAATTGATACAGAATAATTTAATAAATGGTATTTCTGCATCCAGTGATATGGTTTATTATTAGGGTAGTTTTTTTATTGTTTTTTCTCAGAATGCCTATGGCTAATTCTTTTCAAATTACAGAAGCATACAGGCAAGATTCATGACTGAAATAAACCAAGTGAATTTGAGTCATGAAGCACAGCCGTGAAAAGTGAACACAGAAAGAATATCTCAGTTCTATATTGAGAGAATTTAACTGAAAACTAGCTTATTGTGTCCCACCACCTGAGGTCAGGTTGTACAGTAAACACTCCCAATACTTGCTTGCCCACCAGTTGGTGGTATAAAGTTCTCCTATACCATGCCTTTGATGTTTTTACTCAAGGCTCCTCCTGCACTCCAAAGACTAGACTGGTTCTCACGGTCAAGTTCTCTGTCTTCTGTAACTTTCCCAAAGTAGTAGCATTACTGACCTCCATAACCTTTGTTTACTCAAGCTCCTCCTCTGCCTGTTTCTTTGTTTGACTGCCATCAATTTTTTAGGATTACTGCCATCATTTTTTAGGATTACCTCTTTGCTATGCCATCTGTTGCAGGAGTTGCTGCTTCATTTTCACATTAGATTCTTTTGCTATGTGGTCGATATACTGACCATAACAGTCCATAGTGTGCTCTTTTACTTCAAAGTGTTTATGTTTCTGTTTGAGTAACAATGTTCAGATCTACACAGTTAATTTACTAGAGACACCAGTCTTTGTACTCCTCATAGTACTCCTCATCTCCCTAGTTACCTAGTCTACCTTTAGCCAATAAAAACTAGTTGGCACTTCTCTATTAATGCTAAATGGCAATCATAACACGGTCTTCAGCTGTTTCCTAAACTAAGCTTGTTTTGATCACCAGGATCAACTACTCCCTTAACATCCAAGGTGTGTTTCAAGATGATTCTACACAGCTCCACTTCTTTCCTCTTAAAATTCCAGTTATTGCTATTACACTTCTTATGTACCAGAACCAAGCTTTATATTTCCATAAAATGTTTTCTCCGCCAACTTGTTAAAAAGCAAATAGGCCTGAAGAAATTCATTACATATTTCAAAAGTGTACATGCAGATGTGTGATTTTTGAGAGAAAGGATTGCAGAGGGTATTACACAGCAACATGCAGAAAGTAAAATAAAAAGGGTGAAGAGGCAGCAGCACTTGCACGCTTTATGGTGAGTTAGGATTCTAATCTCTCACTGCAGAAAACAAAAACACTGGAGACAACCAGAGTAAAATTAGCCCTACATCAAAAATCAGACTGATGAAGTGGAAGCCTAATCCACAAATTAACCAAATGCTTAAATTGGCATTAAAAGTTAAGTGGAAACCATAGAAAGAACCTGAATGCTAGATTTATTTGATTATGCTGGTCTGAGTCAGAGAGAGGACAGGCAGACATGATAAGTGTTAGAGCCATCTAACACTATCTTCCATATTAGAGTCATCCATCCTAGAAATGACCACAGCTTGTATGTCCTGATGGACAAATTCCTCATGAGCATAGAGGGATGACTTTTTTTAGCACACTGAACTCAGAAGAGAGAATTAGGGGGTCCTTGCATGGTATACAAATGCTAGAGTCTCTCGCTACTTTGATTAACAGACCTGTGTTTCTGTCATACGAACCTTTTCAGAGTAGTCCTCCTGACTGCTCTCAGCCCACAACAGCTGGTCTTTATTCAATGCCTGATTTTCTGTAATCCGGTTAGTGCTCTTCTTGTTGCCATGTTTAAATTAGCCTAAGACTTACATGTGGGCATTAAGTCCATGATACTCACATGGATATTGTGAGATGGCACAGACCTGTGTGGAACCTCAAAATAAAGGGCAATTCAAGGGGGAAAAGTTACACTTACTGCTCTCTCAGTCTTGTTGGACAGAAAGCATTGGAACAATTCTGGTGTAGTGCCACCTGCTTCCACTGTGTCTTGTAGTATAAAAATCAGCTCATACATTGACACAGTTGTGCACCTCTGGACAGTACCGATCTTGAAGTCCAAGATAAGCACCTGAGAACAAGGAACAAAATGTCCTCTGTTAAGTTATCTCAGTAGAAAAGATGAGAAAGCCTTGAGACTGACAGTCTTCAGAATCAAGAAACAACTTCAGAAACAACAGTCTACATTGAGAGAGTCTTTTTGTCATAAATGCTTTCTTTCAGATATATCTTTTCTTTGCTAATTCTAGCTTACTCACTCCTCAGCAAAAGAGATATCTGACCTGAAAAAGGAAAGCCTGAAAATACTTGAACCTGCAATCCATTAGGCATTTTGTCACTGCCACTGATGTTACTGGTGAGGCATTCAAATACTGTTGATATGTGTCAATATCAGTAACTAGTTAGCCATAGATAACTGCAAGTGTGGGAAATATTATTGTCATCCAGTGGAAGACTTCCATTCCTTCTTCCCCGCAAACCCCAGCAGAAAGACAAAAATGAATTTACTGTTCACTTTTCCAATTATGGCTAACACAATCAGTGAAATAAAATCAAAAGTGGTTAGAGTGGAAGGGAAAGAGAAATGTGTCAAATTACTTAGCTAGGAAATGAATCCTTGTACGTTCACGAGAAGGTCCAAACCTCAAATCTGAACTTCCTCAGACCTTGAAAATACAAGTCTGTACATGAACTTTGTGGCTTGGCCCCTATCTTTGACCCAGCCTATCTCCTGAGTCACAGATGCAGGAGAATAATTACATGCCCTAGAATATCCTAAAAGAAAATAAATGAATCAGTTCAACCAAAAGGAAAAACAAGTGTGAGAAGCTTATTTCCTTGTGTGTCAAATCCTGCTTTGAAATAGAAGGCATGAGAATTTAGGTCTGTCAGAGCAAACAGAACCTTGTTGTTATTCTCAAGAAGAAAGGATGAAATCATATTAACATTGGCCTTTTAAAATATATACCAGACATATGGAGGGGGATGGAGTGGTGGTGTGTGTGTCATGAGAAGTAAGAGCAGGGAAAGCGAAGCAGGGCATGGTAGGAATTTTTTTCTTTAACCTGCATAATGTTTTCCATGCCCTTATTTTCCTAATTCAGTAGTTCTAGTGCCTGTAATTCATAATATTAAGTTGCAAACTGAGGGCAGGTTTGTGTGAGATGAACTAAATTGAGCAATGCAACTCGTAATTATGAATATGTGAGGTACTTAATGCTTGGGAAGCGCTTAGATAAATGCCTGTCTCTGTCTGCTTGCAAAATATTCTTCTAGGTCAAACTGCTCAAACCTTGAGTCTTTGCTCATGTTGTATCCTGGCCTTGTTCATGATAGGCACAGTGGGTCTTAGTGTTCCTGCAAGATAGCTATCATTCTTTTGTCAGCATCACTATTTTGAATGGGAAGCACTGAAAGAACATTGCAATGGGATGTGCTGTAAACTTGCAGCATATCGTCAGCAAAGATGGTCAGAGATGTTCCAGGGAAACATGATAACCACCCTGAAATGCTGATTAATCAAAATCAGAACCTTCTGTAGGAATGTGACAGTTTTAACAAATCTTCTGACAAAATACAGGCATATCTTCAAATTCACTTGCCAGGCAAGTTTCAGTCAACAGCCTGCCCAGTTTCATGCCAGCTTGCCAACCCAGCACCTTAGCATTCTGCCCAGCAGTCTGCTAGGGAGAAAAAATGCCAGGCTTCCAGACTTCCCAGTACTAAAAGTAGCCTGTTGAGCAAAGTACGTCAGCACTGAGGGACCCTCGGCTTGCAGGCTGTCACGAAGCTAGAGTGGTTATCAGCCCTAAAGTCTGCCTGCCCTAAGAAGTGCCAGAGAGATATTTTCTTGGGACTATTGTAATGAAGGTGGTAAATGATAGGTGAGGAGGAGTAAGGATGCAAGAATGATAGCAAAATATCCATTTCCTTTTGCCTTGCTTCGTCCAGTAACTGGCCCTATTTGAGGGGAGTTTCAGGTCTGAATCTGATATCCATTGAGGAAGAGACAGGAAATTGGCTAAATTATTTGAAGACTCCTATTGATCAAAGTGTATGTGTATGCAAATAAGCGTTTCAACATTTTTTCCCTCTACGTTCAGTTTAACTTCTTTCTGTGCTGGGGAGGACAGAGCAGCAGAGCTCTTTTTTTGTCAAAAGATGGGCTTGAACCAGGCCAACTTTACTAATGTGTACTACAGAATGGCTGCACTGTGTGTGGATAGTAGACCAAGTTCTTCCCAGCAGCAGAGGACTCACCATGCACCTGCTATGTTGCACAGGTCTGTGATTGCCCCAAGAAACATCCCAAGTGTTAGCAGCAATTCAAACAACCTGTCGCCTACCAGTCTTTTTTTTTTTTCTTTTCTTTTTCTTTTTTTTTTCTCAAGAACTATTCAGGAATATAAAAGGGAATAGGACACACATTGGGTAAAGCATTCTGAAAGTGGTAGTCTATCTTTATTTGCAGCTTTTGGTCATCTTACTGTCTCCTTCATCCTTTAAAAGAGGTCCTTCTGTTATGTAATGGAAAAGAATACAAAGGAGATCCACAAAAGCTCATGGGTAGTAGTTTGACCATTTTACTGCATTTCCATTACCATCCACTGGAATTAACACCAGTTTGTCTCCATGAAAACTTTTCCCACAGAAAGTTAAAACAGACTTTTGTTACAGAATAATTTGTCAGTCTGGAAAGAATTGTCCATCTCTATTCTTTTGAGACTTAACAAATTCATTTATGGCTATTTAGCCCAAGAAAAGTTGTTCTTACATACCCTAATCAAGTGTACAGCTGCATCAACTACGACTTTGGTGACTTTTGTATCAAAACTGCCTTCTTAAGCTCATATAGCTCAAGGTGATGTGTGTTGTGTCTTCAAGACATATACTCAGTTTTAAAAGGGGAAATGATCATGTTTGTGAAGATTATATGTATCGAGAAAATAACAATTTTCCTCTCATGTTTTGAGCCAAACACAAGTAAAATCATATTAAAAAACTTTGCCTTAGAGCTTATAAGGACTATGCAGACAAATTCTAGGCTTATCTTCACCAATTGCACAGGGTGACATTTGGGATTTTGTCTAGAAAAAGAAATAATCTCTTACTCTTTCCATGTTTACTCACTGCTAAGTACCCTGTGGAAGTCTTGCTTCATTGAGCACTTATTTTCCTCAGATTTTTTTTTTCTGGAGACATTTGAGAGAATATTTAGTTTGCAGATATTTTTGTACTCCTTATCACCAGCAGTGGGAGCCTGGTCCCTTTGATCTAATTTTGGACCGTCGTTCTCCCACCACTTGGTAAGGAGTTCACAGCTAGTGTTTCATAGCTCAGACACAAACTCATGCAGCTGCATCAGGTTTTGCCTCTGGGCAAACACCAACTCTCCTCAGCTCTGTCCTTCTCGCTTTGTGGTGTCCCCTTCTCCATTTGGATGTGAAGAAGGGCACTTCAGAAGCTAATTTAACAAGTCTTGAGAAAATTTTCCCATAGGATGTGTCACCACCAGCAGACATAAGGGACAGATTCTGCCATGTTCCAAAAGGAAGTTGAGTGGCTTGCAAGGGCATGCACCAAGTGCAGGCAGTGACAATGGGATGGCAGAGAAAAAGTCTCCATCCCTTTAGTTTGTTGCCTCATTCCTTCTTGGCCTGCCACATCTCAGCTTTTAGAGTTAATTTAAATAATTTCTCTAGTTGTTCTAATATAAAATATTTCACTGGAATACAGGATGGCTAGCAATACTAGGTAAAGCTACCTTGCAGCTAGTACTGAAGGCTTTTTAAACCATTACTTGACTTACTGCATTATTTCAAACCTTTGCCCTGTGTTTCAGACAGCTCAATGTAAAAGCAGGATTACAGTCAAGCTTAATATTTTCCTGTGTTGCTACAACTTGTGTTAGCAGCAGCTCTGAAATCATAAATGAATTCATTTTTCTGGAGAGAAGATACTTGTAAGTCTTTAAGTGTTGCAACCACATAGGTGTTATGGAACATTAAATGAGGATTTCCTTTTCTCTAGTTCCAGCTTAATTTCACAACAGCTTTTATCCATGTCTATCTGTTCTAACATAAGATATTTCTACTGAATAATGTTGAGGGATTGATATTTATGCATGAAGAACAGGAGTATGGTAGTTGAAATACATTAACACACTAGACTTCCATCTCCTATCTAAAGGAAAGGCACAGGCATTAACAGATAAGGTATCTCTGAAATAGCTTTGTTTACAGACTGCTAAGCCTTACTGGCTTCATTGGATGACATATTCTCCAACCCCACTCTCTTACTACATTCAGATAATTTTTGCATTTGCCATCTGTTTCTTGCATGAAACACAATGAAGAAAACTATGTATACATTATTTTGTAAGTCGCCATCATACTTATTTTTAGTGAACTATTTTTGAGCTAGCTAATAAGCAGTTTTTTGCATGTGGTGCTCTAGAAGGGAAACAGATTGGTTCAGGACAGAGTCAATACAACATGTTTGCACAAATACGTGATGACTATCTATTTATCTTGGGTAACACAGGATGTTCTTCAGGGTTGGGTCCAACCTGCTCGATGTCCTTGAAGTAAGTAATGAAACACTGGTATGCTTCTCACATGTCCTGATGACTACTCTATTAAAAGCAAGCTCACTTTTCCTCTTTGTGTCTGCTCTGGTGACTTTTGAATTCTTTTTCTGCATATTAGGCCACTTTCTACCCACCCTCCTGGGTGCCAGTTTTAGAACTCTGCAGCGCAAGAGCTACTAAGTCACCAGTGCAACAGGAGTTTATACTAGAAGTGGTGGCTAGATATTATCTATGAGGCAGAGCCCTGCTAGCCCTGCTCTGGACTTGAGTAGAAGAATTCCCAATTTCCCATATCTCTAGGTGCCGGCTGCACTGGACTCATTTGCAAGAAGGGCACCTTGCTGCTGCATGCACATAGGGAAAAACTTTAGTCATTTGAGCATGTTAAATATTGCTAAGCTGCTTTCCACTATATTTGAAAAGTCCTGGCAGTCTGGTGAAATTCTCCAGATAACCCTCATTTTCAAAAAGGGAAAAAAGGAAGACGCGGGGAACAATATGCCGGTCAGTCTCACCTCTGTGCCCAGCAAGATCATGGAGCAGAGCCTCCTGGAATATCTGGTAAGGCACATGGAAAATAAGGAGGTCATTGGTGACAGCCAATGTGGCTTCACCAAGGGCAAGTAATGCTTGACAGATTTGGTGGCCATTTATGACATTGCCACAGCATTGGTAAATAAGGGGAGCGCAACAGATGTCATTTACCTGGACTGACACTGTCCTGCATGACGTCCTGGTCTCAAAATTGGAAAGGTATAGAATTTGATGGATGGACCACTTGCATAAGGAACTGGCTAGATGTTCGAACTCAAAGGGTTGTAGTCAATGGTTTGATGTCCAAGTGGAAATGAGTGATAAGTGCATACTTCAGGGGTTGGTACTGAGACTGGTGCTGTTTAACATCTTTGTTGGAGACATGGACAGTGTGATTGAGTGCACCCTCAGCAAGTTTGCTGACGACACTAAGCTGTGTGGTGCAGTTGATATGCTGGAGGAAAGGGATGCCATACAGAGGGACCTGGACAGGTTTGAGAGGTGGGCCTGTGCAAACCTCATGAAGTTCAACCAGATGAAGTGCAAGGTCCTGCTCCTGGTTTATGGCAATCCCAAGCACAAATACAGGTTGGGTGGAGAATAGATTGAGAGCAGCCCCAAGAAGAAGGACTTGGAGGTGTTGGTGGATGAGAATCTCAACATGAGCTGGCAATGTGCGCTTGCAGCCCAGAAGCCAACTGCATCCTGGGCTGCATCAAAAGCAGCGAGGCCAGATGATCAACATAGGTGATTTTACCCCTCTACTCTGCTCTTGTGAGACCCCACCTGAAGTACTGCCTCCAGCTTTGGAGTCCTCAGCACAGAAAGGACATGGATCTGTTGTAATGGGTCCAGTGGAGGTCCATGAAAATGATCATAGGGCTGTAGAACTTTTCCTGTGAAGACAGGATGAGAGAGTTGGGTTTGTTCAGCCTGGAGAAGACAAGACCTTATAGCAACCTTCCAGTAGCTAAAAAGGGCCTATAGAAGAGATCAGGAAGGACTCTTTATAAGGGAGTGTAGCAACAGGACAAGGGTTAATGGCTTTAAACTGAAAGAGGGGAAATTTAGATTAGATATTAAGAAGAAATTCTTCACTGTGAGGGTGATGAGACCCTGGAACAGGTGGCCCAGAGATACGGTTGATGCCCCATCCCTGGAAGTGTTCAAGACTAGGCTGGATGGGGCCTTGAGCAACCTGGTCTATTGGGTGGTGTGCCTGCCCATGTCGGGGGGGCTGGAACTTGATGATCTTTAAGGTCCCTTCCAACCCCAACTATTTCATGATTTTATGATTCTATGTTGAGGAATGATGGCAATGTTATTTCTATTCCTCCAAGGTTACCAAGTAGCTGAGCAGAGAATGTCAGGAGCAAAAGTTTGAATTAAGGCACCTGACTGGTTTTAAATGATGAAATCCATGCAACAACAGCTGTTGAACAACCAGGAACATTTTTTCAGTGATCCCTACTAAGAGTGTTTTCCAGTCTCTACAGACCTTTAGAGAGACAGTCAAAAACTGAGAACGTACTCCATTCTCTCACAAGGGTATAATTAGCCTGCCCAATGCTTGCACAGCTTTAACGTACAATAACCATAAAACAGTAACACAGACATCCCCTGCACAGAACAAAGGCTGCTTCTTGTCTTTCCGCTAATCATTGCTGTGTGACAAACTTTTTATAGCTCTTGATGTCTTTAAGTTTACTACTTAATTTTCACTTCAATAGAACACATTTCCAACTATTTTGCAAAAGCAGAGTGGCTTCAACAAATGACTCACTGATAATTACTGTCACAGGAGAGCCAACTGCTCAGTATTTTAATACGTATTTTACTATTCTTAGTCATTATGGTGGCTGTAAAAATCCATCATGCGATGGTTGCTCGCAGCATCATTCCTCAAAGCACAGTGTCATAGAAAAATACCTGTCCTCAGTGCCTGTTTGTCTTTAGTGGTGAAGCATACTAGACTTCCGAACACTTTGGTGAAAATCTGCTGAGATACGTATCTTACAGTTTTAGTGCTGTCACTAAAGTAAGGATTACTCACAAACTTAAATCACCAAAGTCAGTGGGATGACTAATGTGAGCAAAGATTAAATGGCAAGACCAAGTCTCATATGTATACAAGAAATGACTGCAAAAAACCATCCCACTGATTTCTTTACACATCTCTCACCTTGGAGTATGACAAACAAAGCAGAAAAGTAGATGACTGGAAACACAGTGGTGAATAGTGTTAGGTCATACCTAAAAACCTCTGCCTAAGAGTTTTGACTTCTTTATCTTGCTCTGCTGGAGACCAGGCAATGAAGTTTTTGGCTTGTATCATAATTTTTTAGTAACTCATTTAGATGATTAAATGAATCAGGCTTGTGTTAACTCTGTCATTTGAGTAACTTTTATGCAACACTATTCCATTTTGTTTGGGAGGTATGATTACTTATATCCATGTCAACAGAAAACTCTTAAAGGAAAAATGTGACAACATGGGGTTTTTTTGTTTGTTTGTTTGTGTGGTGGTTGTTTTGTGGGTTTTTTTTTTTTGTTTTTGTTTGTTTGTTTGTTTGTTTTTTCTTCTGAGTCAGAAAGCTTCGTTTGCTGGGCTTTAGACTAGAACCTGTTAGCAGCTGTAGACCTATCACTGTAGACCAAGAGAGCCCCTGGACGTGAAGGACTTTCAGGTCCTCTCTAGTAGAAATTATCTTACTTCTCAGGAAATCTTCACATCTGAAAACCTGCAAATAATTGGACTGTCACATTTAATTGGAATGATTCAAATGTCAGCAGTGAGGCAGCTCTGAGTAACTTCACATTTCAAACCTCTCTGGTCTCTAGCAACCTCTGAGCAAGGTGCCATGAAGCTGGCACTTAGCATGCTGCCTGGTGAGCTTGTTTCACCACAGGCTGCAAACAGTGTTCCTGGTGCCATTGCAAAGCCACTTGTCACACTGCTGTGCTGTTGGCTGAGAGAAACTAGCTCACTAGTTTCTAGAAAATAGATCTCCTTACCTGTCTGTCATGTCCCCCTTCCTTCATAATTTATGTAGGTGCCTTGCACAGGGTGCCTTCCGCTTTCCTTCCCCAGTTCTTTTAGGTGGTGCACTACAGATATCCTGCTCATCATGTCTGCTACTCAGTCATATGNTTTTTCCCCAGGGATATTCATAGCATTTCCTACTTTCTATATACATACTACACACTTCATTAAATGGCACATTTTCACATTCTTCAGGGCTTTCTAGTGATTTTTTTTTGGTCTAATCTTGAAAATGAATGGCAATATATGTTTCTACTTTCCTCAGTACTGGCAGCACTACCTTAATGCTACCTAGTAATGGCAATGTTATTTGCATTAGTGGTGTATGTGTTCATTAATAAAAAGAACCGTTTTGAAAGTACTTCTCTTTGGGTTTAAAATATTCAGGTGCAATCAAATACTTCCTTCAGTCCTGAAGATATTGCTGTTCTGTAGATGGGCTCTGAATCTAAGTAAGGTAATGCACTGGTGGCTCTGCAGGCAGAAATGCCTTATGTGTTCTAAGAAATAGGACAATTTTGTTTGCTTTTAGACTCATCTAAAATATTTTAACATCATAACCTTCTAAATTTTGTGCTTTACATTGTAGCTTTGCTTAAAATTATGAAAGCCATTCATACTAATCAAGTTTGCTTTTACACTTTTGTGTCACATTAAGGTTATGGATCAATCAAATTAAGTTATCAATCTTAAGTTGGCTGTTGCAGTGCAAAAGTATCATGTAAATTTTCTTTATTTAGTGCGTGCACTTATTGTGCAATTTTCGGTGTTTCCTCACATTTAACAGCTCCAGTAAACATTGCCTCATTTATGTCTGCCTAAGTTACAATGTGACCATCTATTTCTCTTGGGTTTACTTTCAGCAAGAGTACATTACAACACAAATATTTTTCCAGTTCAGTTTCCACAAATGTTCCCAGACACATGGAAATATTTTGATTAATACTTTGAACTGTAGTCAAATGACTTGTCTTTTTCTTTAATGTATTTTATTTCTGGCTTTGATCTTTATAAAATCACAATATCATCTAAATTATGGAACTTTCACTACTACTCATCTTGAGCAGAAAGCCCTGAAGGACTTGGTTATTATTAAACCAAGTTTATTTTTGAACACTGAACATATTAAATATATAAAAAGGCTGTTGAATATAGTTTTCTGTGATTGCATAGCTATTTAGTAAGCCTTCTATAGATAGAAAGAATGTAGTGCAAGGAAACCAAAGATTATAGAAGTCGTCGACATATCTTCATTTAATTCCAAATCGTGTGTGTTTGTGTATACACACACGTACATAAATCATTAAAATATGTCTAGTACACTATAATGTAAAAATTATTTCATTCTTATTTTCCTCCAAATTATATGTTATTTCAATTATTATGTTGTGCTGTATGTCAACTATAATAAATGCGAGGAATTAAAGCCTTTCCTCTTTGGAAGCACTGGGACTTTTACAGCTGACTTCAACTGATTACGAATTTCAGGCTGGGTCATACTCAAATCTTGTATTTCCAGAAAGCCCAGGAGGCATGGACACAAGTGAATACAAAGAAGTTGATGAATGTTACAGATGACAGACATTAGTTTCTGCTGTATTTTTGTTAATTACTTCTCCAATGTCCCTTTTCTGACCCTCCATGTAGTATAATGACTCAGCAATACTCATTAAGCCAAAACTGGGGGGTGGGGGGTGGAGTAGGCCTTAAGAGGGTTCAAGTCATGTAGTAATATATGCCAATGAATCTAAAGAAGTTGAAGTTAATAACTTGCCATCCAAAGGCACGTATAAATCCTACCATGCTAGAATTAGCTGAGAATTTAGCTAAGGATCTTCATGACCTACTTCATCCCTCCAGTAGGAAAATCAGCAGAGGTGCATAATCATAGAAAGATTCTCTTTTTAGAGTTTTCCCAAAAGTCTTAGACTCCCTTCATGCAGAATGCTGGCTATGGCTTTCATTCATGCTAATTTTTTTTTTCTGCATCTTAGGAGAGGAGGAAAAATGATGAATAAGTTCCTTCATCCACATCAGCCCTCTATTCAGCCCTCCATGTCATCTTATCATCAGATTTGCCAAGCACCCACGGTAAGGTTTGGAGAGTAAGAACAGATTTTGCTGTAGAAGGTTTTGACTATCCTGATAACTAATGTGAAATACAGAAATTATCTTTTTTATAAAACTGGGAGAAAGATCAGAGCTGTTTTTATGGCTGATTGTAATTATTGACAAGCATATGATAACCAAGTAGGAGACAAAACTCCACCTGAAATATTTTTTCCTGTACTGTCGACCCACATTGGAGACTTCTTTCTGTATGTCAAGAATCTAAATTATGAAGGCAGATTTGAGCTACTGTTTTTATTTTTTTCTAGATATGAGATTTAAAGTTTTTAAAAGTGTATGCCCAGGGCATATACAATCCTGGGCACACATTTTCCATGGTGAAAATGCCATTTTCCATTTTAAAAATTGCCTAAAGTTTTAGGATTTACTTTAGTTTTTGACAGTCCCAAGGACCCTCAGTGCATAGTATTGTATATGCATAGTATGGGACATAAAGTGTACTGCAGAATTTTCCTCCCATAAGTTCTCCACTGTGCCTAAGACCTTAAGTAGACCACCAATATTTATAAGCAAGCAGGTCTTCAAGCTCATTGTTAGAGCTCATGCCCAACACCTCCAGTAGAATGACAACTGCTGTTGTATATAAGTGCATCCACTGGCAAGCAGAAGCACAGCCAAAAAAA
>VXBJ01000532.1:0-10306 GCA_013400055.1 Nycticryphes semicollaris | reverse complement strand
GGAGAAGATGAACAGCAGGTTCCTAAGGGTCCAATCCATTCCTCAGTTGAACATAAAAATATTTGTGCAGCAGTTAAAGTTCCAGAAGTGAATTCTTCAGCTTTGCCTCACAAGCTTCGAATTAAAGCCAAAGCCATGCAAGTTAAAGTGGAAGCAATGGATAATGACTATGATGCAACACAGAAATTGTCATCACCCATTGACATGTCCTCAAAAAGACATTTTGAGCTTGAAAAACACGGTGCACAGAACTTGGTGCATTCTTCTCACACTCCTTTCTCGGTTCAAGTGACTAACATTCAAGACTGGTCACTAAAACCAGAACTCTGGCATCAGAAGGAACTCAATGTAAAAATTCAGAGTGCTTGCAAAGCTGGGGTTGTTGAAATAAAAGACAATATCTATAATGTCTGTGAGTCAGAGAACCTGTATTTGAAGCAGGGCATAGCAAACTTATCTGCAGAGGTTGCTTCACTTAAAAGACTTATAACTACACAACAAATCTCTGCATCAGACTCTGGTTAAGTTACTACTGATTAAAGGCTTACTGTTTTAAAGGATGTCATTTGCAGTAGATCAATATGTTTTGTATTATGCTAAATTTTCACTGGACTTGTGATGTCATTTCACTGTAATGTTCACATAATGTCTGATTGGTGTCTTTTTGTGCACAAATTATGATNTGGCCACCTTTTTCCTTAACGTGTTTTTTAGAAGATAACAGAAATGAAGTGAATATTTATAAATGAAACAGTACCAATTTATAGCCTTAGCCTTCTTTAACTTATTTATCAGTAGAAGTTAACCAAAAACCATGCAAATTCCGACCCTGTAGTTCTAATATCAACATTTTTTTTTCTTACTCTATCTCAGGAGCCCATGGAGTTAGAGAGAGAGCCAAGAGACAGTAATGGGTTTCCTGAATGGTTTATTTTGATGAACCATTATTTCAATATTATAACTTGGTGTATTATATTAAATTAGTTAAGTTGGATTTGTGCATCTGCAAAGTTTTCAGAGCCTTGCAGTCACAGAATTAGACACAACTGTTTTTGTCAAGGGGTGACTTGTGTGTGTTCAAGGGATGCACACATGGAAAGAAGTACATGCAGAGGCTGCACAGAAGAGTCTGTCCCTCTTGCATACCATGGTTCTTTCCACAGCAGACCGTGAGCCACCTGTAGGTGAAAGATAAGGCTACTAGATCTGTAAACTCTGAGCTCAAACAGGCGAATACCTACATAAGGGACAGATAGTAGTAGTATTAGCAGAGTAAGAGGAGATCATCTGCTATGTTCATTCCCAGTGTAGGACATAATGCAACTGTAAGTATGAAGCAAGACTTGCCACCTATTTGGCCTTGGTTTCAATGGCTTAGTTAACTGAACTGGAATACCCTGGCTCATGGCAGGGCATCTTGCAAGAAATTCTTACACCGTAAATAAAAACCATGTGAAGAGCTGCTCAATCCAGATCCTACTAGCCCCTCACAAGTCCTGCAGATGATAAGCTCTTCACTTGATGACTAGACAGGGCAGTGGTGCTTTTTGTCTTTGAGAAGAGCCATTGAACCATGGGATTGCATCACATATCCTTGTTTTGGCTTACCAAAGTTTTTCATTTTAAAATTAAAAATAATTTCTAGATAGAGCATAGACTTGGCAGAGGTTCTTTTCATAAAACATCCCTCTTCTTTTAATGTACTAATAAATCAGACTAACAAGTTTTTTTCTGAAAAGGCTTTTTATTAATTGCCATACTGTATAATGAATGGAACCTTTCCATAGACTTAAAATACTAATTTAGAAAACAATATGTTGGTATTGTTTTTTAAATTCATACTTGACTTGAGTGAGAGGAAGTTTGTCAATTTTTTGGGGATATGGAGAGGAGTCTGAGTCACTCCTGAAGCTCTGAAGCTTGGTCCAGCAGTCAAGGCAATGGCAAAATTCCCTGATGTCAGCAAGGCCAGGATTTGATTCTGTACCTTTTCAGGAGCCAATGATTCACAGCCATGTTCTGGGAGGACCTTGGCACAGAAATCACTGGTACTTTCTGAGCTTTTTTGAGCCTTCTAACTGCTGTGCTGTATTTGTGGCATTCAGAGTTAATAAACTGTTATTCTTTTTTTATGCCTTAAAAATACAATAGACCCCATAGTTGGGTTCTGTATGTATTTGGTAATTGCTATAAATGACATTTCAATGTTACTGAAAATAAGCTCAGGATTATTGCATGAAATGTAAAAATTTGCATTGAATGATGGGGATATGAGACATGAGGCAGTGATTGCTACTGTCTCTTTGCTTGCTAAGTATCTTCTGTAAGCAACAATAAAATTCTTAATATTTTGCATATTATTTATCACATGTAATGTGTTCAAGGAGAGGACTTAAAACTCTCAGTGTTGCCATCTGTGTAAGCCTAGATCTATCGGGTTTTTTTCCATTTCTTGTTACAGTTGTTTGTCATAATGGAAGAATGTTGTCCTCTTTCTAGCTCATTATATATTTTGTGTATCTGTTTTGTGCAATTAATACTTAACAGTAATGATGTAGTTAATTTGTTGAAGGATGTCATTGCAAGAAAGTTATAGCATGGAGCTTAGGAGCACAATCAGATGTTATTTATACTTCCTTTATACTTTAGTGTTATGCTTCATTTGAAGAAAGAAATAAATAATTTGTCTTTTGTTCAAACCCAGATCTAATTACAACATGATTTTCTATTATGTTTATTGTCCTACTCTACTCAAATACAGAGGTGTTAGCTGTGGTTAATGACAAGTCTTCCTGTGCTAAAGTTATGATTACTGCAGCTAGTATTTGGAGTATCTTCCACAGGTGTGTAGTTACAAAACACTTGAGTGCGGGTGGTAGGTACAGAGCCCTGTTCTTGACTACAGTTGCAAACTGGCTAGATGAAACCCTCAACTGCAATAAAGGTGGTGTAGATGGCCTCCTCACACAGAGACCCTCACCCTCCTCACCTGTCTTTAGCACGCTTTTGTTCATCACATGGTACCAGGAAAGGTGAAGAGTCACACTGATAGGGAGGAGGGAGTGAATTCAGTGAGACACAGCTCCTCTGCTCCAGATTTCAGCCAGTGCAACATTACATATGTGTAAGATTGGAGGAGCTGGCAATGGGGTAACTGCCTCTCCAGCCTGCCTTCCCTGTGCTGTGTAGCAGCATCAGCCTTCATGGAAAGAATAACCTTGTAGATCTACTAGTCTCCACTGGAGATAGGAAGGTTGGTTTCAGCACAAAAAATGATATCACAACCTCAAAGTTACAAAACCTCTCGTTAGCTCAGCAATTAACTGACAACAATATAAAATGTGCTGCAAGTGGAATCTTTCTCATGTGGAGGAACATGTATGACTAGAAAGTAGCTGAAAAATGGTTGTAGATTGTACCTTCAAATGAGAATATTAAAGACCACATCCAGAAACTTTGAACTCCAGAGACTTGTCAATATAAATTGTCATTTTTCATGGGAACACAGGAATTCCCATGCTAGATGAGTTTGTCTGTGATAATCATTAGTATGAGGGGCTTCATGGAAAGTTCTAAGAAAAGTCCAGAGGAAGTAACTGTTGATTGGCAAGGTAAGTTTTTTTGTAGTGACATCAACTGGTGACTACTCAACATTGTGAAGTGTGAGTATCAGGTCCCCTGTTAATTCTGCCTAGCTTAATGATGTATAAACACCGTAATATATCCTAATGTTCTGTCAACACCTCTATTTTGATAAGTACAAAGATTGAATGTGGATATGCTCATACATATACCAAGCCCATACATTATGATTTTCTGAATCCCCTCAACTACATTAACACCTCAATAGTAAAACTTATATATTGCATGGGATCTATGTAAATTTTGTTAATATTCTGTACAGCCAAATATCCCATTGTTCACGAACAGAAGACAGATAACTGGCAATTCCTGGTTAATCTTCTCTTTATGATTTTGGATGTTTTTTATATGGCCCTTATGTCCATATCAGCAGTTAATGAGACTGAAAAAAACCCACATTTATTTTCTATGGAACAGAAAAGCAAAATTGCACCACAAACACATTTCTGACTTTTCATTAAAATACCAACTTCTAAAAGTCTTTTCCACTTGCTAGAACATAAATATGCTGTTGAAAATAAGAACTGTGCAATAAATTTAGCAGAAAACTCACAGGGAATCCAATTAATATGGCCTTTATTAACACCATATTGTTTTAAAAATACTTTTACAGTTTATTGCACAATACAAACTTGGTAACTACAAGACTACAACAAAACAATTTTTGGTATTTATTGCATAAGAATGACTAGCACATATTGTTCTACTACAGTGCCAAATTAAAAGTTAAAAATACTAGGACAAATCCTAATTTTAATTCAGTGCTAGATTCTATTTTTCTTAATGCAGCAGACTGTGCAATCTAGGTGCGCAGAGACCTTCTCAAGATAGGTGACATTACCAAGACGTAATCTTTACAGTTCACTCATGGCATGGACTCTTACTGATTTTCCTACCTCTAAGGCTACCTCAAGCCTGGTGACACAACAGTGATATATGAGTAATTTTATTCATATCACTGAAGTTATAGGGAATTTGCTCACATAAACAAGAAGGTAGCCAGATACTCAACTATTTTTTGTTCAATAACAGCTCTAAAAGGACTCAGTGAATTACAAGCAAAAGCTCAGAATAGGCGCATAGTGTTATGTGCTTGAAAGATAAAGCATTAGAAGACATCTGGATTTAGGACTCCAAAAATCTCCAAAAAAACCCTCCAAAACCAGGAATGTGTCTATGTTTTTTATGATTCGACCAGCTGTTACCCGTGTGCCAATCCCAAGGGCCACAACTAGAGTATGGTAATTCCTCCTCCTTGAACTCTATGGAGCTCCATAGAACTACACACAAAAGTGCTCAGGGGAATCATGCAGGGCCTGCAACTCTGCCATTATTTTATGTGGTTTTTAATCTCCTGCACACAAGCATTCTTCCTGCTTGTACTGCATCTGAGAGAGATCTGATCTGAGAAAGCCTGCATCAGTCCAAAGGTTCTGGAGAAGCTAAACAGCCATCTAATACTAAGAACATTCAGAAAATATAGCAAATTTTTCCTCCAATATCCCTTCTTTCCCCTACAAATGAATGCACAACTTAAAATGTTACACTTTTCCATGTTACTCAGATATGTGAATGTCAGTATGTGCAAATGCCTGAATGGGCTTCCAAGTTAATAAATTACATATGTAAGAAGATAAATCTGCCCTAATATTTGTATGTACTATCAGCATCCATTACATTTTTCCTGGGGCATGATACTAAATATGATTCTTTATAACAATTCAGACCTCTAAAAATTCCCTTAATTTTTCTATATAAATATAGGTGTTTGTACTATGCAGCCCTGAAAGCCAGGATACTAATCTATGTAACAACCAGATCATACTAAAGCATAATACTGTACCATATAAAATAGCTGAAAAAGTGATAAGTGCAATGAGAGCCACCATAGCAGAACAGACTGTTCCTTTCTCTGGGCTTTGTTGTCTTTAAGGATTTAGAAATACTAGAAGCAGTTTAGAGGTGAAAAATAAAATAATAAACTCCCAGGGGCTGATCCATGACTTAAAAGCAACATTAAGCTGTAAGCCCACACTATACATATCAATAACCAATATATGTATTTAGTATTTAGATCCCATTCTCAAAATAAGTCTTGGTGACATATTTTTTTAAAACCTGGTACATAAAATGGTAACAAGCAAATGTCAAATTCATGTAAGCAAAATTATATTGGACTAGAGACAATAACAGGCAACATACACAGCCTATAAATACTGTATGGGGCTTGAAGTAATTGTTTATATTTTATAATTTTCCGTAAGAAAAATACTTAAGAAAAGGTTATTAGCTAAGAAGCTAATAATCAGATTATTTATAACAGTGAAAAATGCAAAAATTGGAGAAAGGCAAACAATGCTGATTTCATGGTATTGAAAGGTAGTAGAATGGAATAATTCTAATCAACAGGGACCTCCAACAACCATTTAATCCAACTGTCTGACCACCCCAGGGCTGACCAAAAGTTAAATCCCTTTATGAAGATGTTATGGTTTGACAAAACCCGTAACAATTTATTGTCGTTCAGACAATTATTCTAGCACCTGATGACCCCTTCCCACCCAGGAAAAGGAAATCAGGAAACAAAAAGAAACATGAGGGTTCAAATGTAAATAGATTTAATAGAATAAGTCTAAATAATTAACAATAATAGTGAATAACAGGTATTAATCCCAATACTGATATAAGATATACAAGAATTACACTCAGCCAATACTATCAGTAGGAAGCTGTGCACTCCCAGCAGTGGACAGCAAATGTCAGAAAGAAAGAGATACACAACAAACTTTTCTAATTTATATTGAATGTGATGTTCACGGCATGAAATAACCCTTTTTGCCAGCCTGGGTCAAATGCCCAGGCCTTGCTTCCCCTTGTCCCTGCACCTGGCAAGGCTCAAAAACACTGAAACCTTTAATCTCACAGACTCTGCTTAGCTGTAAAGGAAATATTTTTCATTAATTCAGACACTAGAGTCTTCTAAAAATGCTGTTTTCCCAGCATTAGAAGAAAAGTTAGTCCTGTGTCTCTAAAGCCAGGACAGAAGGGCCTTGTCCAAATGACTCTTTTTAAGGCACTGACAGGTCTGGGACATTGACCAGCTCTCCAGAGAGTCTGTTCTAGTGTTTGACCAACCTCTCCATAAAGAAGTGTCTGAACCTCTGTCTAGTCTGAACCTCCCTTGATGCAGCTTTGAATCGCTTCCATTCATCCTGTTGCTGGATCCCAGAGAGCAGAGACCAGCATCTTCCTCTCTTCCTTGCCTCAGGAAGCTGTAGAGAGTGATGAGGTCACTTTCTCATCCTCCACATTCCTCAGCCTCCTTTTCTCCAAACTAGACAAACCCAGTATCCTCAGCCATTTGGCATCCATCTGCTGAGCATCTGCCAAAGATGGGTCTTGTCCAAACAAAGAAGGAGCCAGCACCAAGCTGGATCTGGACAAGCAGCAAGAAAACCTGTGCTTGAGAGTAGCAGCATGGTCACCTTTCCCTGGCCATCTTCCAGCCAGGCAGCCCACTGCTGCATGTGCTGCTGCCTGACATTGACCATCCTCAGCTGCAGGACTTTGTATTTCCCCTTGTTGAACTTCTTGGGGCTCCTGCCTTGGCAGGGTATGGCCTGGTGATGGTAATATGGGGTGATGCAGAGAGCAGCACCAAGTCATGACTTGGGGGACAGAAGCATGGACACAGAAGGTGGGTTTGGACACTGCTGTAGCAAGGCTGCACTGGGCAGTGCAGGCTGGTAGGAGAGTGGTCCCCCAGGATGTTGCGGCAGAGGGTGTGGGGAGGACGAGGGCAGGCCCAGCATGATGAGTGATGGGGCACAAGCTGGCCCTGGAGAGCCCCTGGCTGGAAATGTCTGCCCTGGGACCAGCTGCAGAGAGGCAAGCCTGGAGCTGGGCAGCACTTGGCCCTGGGGAAGCAGTTAAACAGCACCTGTCATGCATAGAACATTAACAACCCACCTCTCCGAGCACAAAAGGGCAAGGATAGCAATGCCACCCGCACTGTTAGTAATGCTGAGACCTTTTCTGTAGTTTTCTTTAACTTATTTGGATAATTGGACTGCGGATTATGGGAGCCCTTGAGGGCTAGCCCACACTGCAGCTGATGGTCCAGTCCTGGTCTGACCATCCCCCCAGGCATCCTCCCTGGTCACTGACATGGTGCTGGCATCTTCTCGTCTGAAGAGTCCTCACAGCTGCCAGTCCAGCCGTCCCTGGCTCCTCCTGGAGCCCTTCTTGCTCCATGGTAACAGGAAGAGAGGGCTGGCTGCTGGGACCCCCACTAATGGCAGCAGATGAAGTGCTAAGGAGCTCATCCATGATGGATCTTGCAGGGCTGCCAGAGAGGGCTGGGTGAGGAGATCCTTCTCAGGAGGCAGTGGGGCCAGGGGTATTCATGGAGCTACCCTCGTGTCCCCTGGCAACATGGGCATACTTTCCACCCAGCAGCTAGTAGGCATCCCTGCTGCACCATTGCACAGTGGCATGGGCAAGCTGTTGTGCGAATGTCACCACATGGTTTTGGAGGGAGATCCTCAGCATCCAGACCAGCAGCTCTTCATCCTTCCCATGGTTGGTCAGGATGGCTATGATGGTGACCCCCACCATGTATGCTTCCATCTGGTTGTTCCTAAAGGTCCACCTCAGTCTTGGTTGGATCAAGGGCAGCAAGGTCTTGAGGCGTATTGGGTGGTGCCAGAACACGATCACCCATTCCTCAGACAGGAGGCCACCCACAAAATGCCTTGGCACCCCTTTCACAGTCCACCACTGGGGTGCTCCAGAGTGATAGAAGTCATGGGTGGCTGGGAACTCGTCCCACCTGGTGACCGACAACTGATGGTGTCACAGATGGTGCGATGACATTTTCCTCAAAGTCATTGTCCATCTGCACTGAGTGCAACATGGAAAGGATCCTAACTGTTGCAGAGGGGACACTCAGGCTTGCTCTCAACCCACCACAGGATGCGTGAATGACAGAACTGGTGGAGGCTTGGCATCACAAACCTGGCCTCCTCTCAGCTCTCTGGGCAGATGGGTGTTGCAGAGGGGACACTCATGGCCATGGCCTCCATGTGCTGCAGTGGGCTGGAAGGGGCTGGGGATGCTGAGCTGTTCCCTCTCACCAGCGCTGCAGCAGACAGTGTCATGCTAGAACAGGAAGAGAGACCACAGTCATTGGCTGGCCCTGGGGAGGGGTGGAAGAAATGCCCAGGTCCCTCAAGAAAGAAATCCTTCTAGCTCCCAAGAGTGAGGTTTTTCCCTCCCAGCTCACCTCTGCTGCTGTGAGCACACCTCCTGGGTGCCCTGGCTGCCTGAACCTGGCAGGGACCAGGGAAGTCCTCCAACGGTTCTGGAGTCAGGTACAGAGAGCTGCGAGAAGCAGCTCGCGGAGCACACCACCAGCACCAGAGGTCTCTCTCAACACTCCAACCTTGCAAATTGCTCAGCAGGCATGTAGGCATGAGTTGGCAGGGTAAGACAGCAGTCACATATAAGCAGCAATGGACAGGTGTTCATAATCAATCACTTGGGCATGTCACAGTGCGTCACTTTGAGACATCTCAATCTATGCCTCAGTCATAGCAGAACCCATCTTTTGGCGACTTGGTGACATCAGAACCCTTCACTCAGGGACACCATGACAGGTCATCCACCCCATGGCACTCACCCCAGAAGCACTGCGACCCCAGCACACATCTCTGGGGTTACCACAGCATCACTGCCCACTCCATCCCTTCACCTCTTGTCTTGTGCTCAGCATTGGTGTTTCACACCAGTCACCAAGGGCTTGTCTGTGCCCTCCCAGGGCTCCATCAGGTCACTGTGTCCATGGCAGACATCTCCGGGCACACATGGCTACGGGGTTCAATTGGTAACACCCTGTGCATCCCTGGGAGGCTTCAGGACAAAGTCCCACAGGTTCTGCCCACACTCCAGCCCTGCTGGCCAGCCCTCTGGGTTCCCCTGATCCCTCCCACAGGGGACTAAGGCAGCACTTGTCTCACTCTGGCAGGTTTTCTCCTATCTTTCTCCCCTAGCCAGAATGCATAAGGGGAGCCACTTTTCTAGGGAGCCTCTTCCAGTGTTTGACAATCCTCTTGCTGAAGACTTTTTTTCTAATGTCAAAAGGCCAATTCTTTACCCAGTGCAGTGTGTATCTGTTCATCTCACAGTTGGACAATGTGTCCAGAAGGATACTGTGAGGGACTGTATCAACAGCTGTACTAAAATCCAGAAAAGCCACATCTTCCTTTGACTCACCAGGTGGGTGACCTTATTGGGGAAGGATATCAGATTACAGAGACAGGACTTTCCCTTTGAGAACCTGTGATAATTGTGACTGATGATGGCATTGTCCTTGAAATACCTTTCAATAGCATCCAGTAGGATCTTTTCCATCATTTTTCCAGATACTGAGGCTAGACTCAGATTGTAGTTTCCTGGGTCTTCCTTCATACCCTTCTTGTAAATTGAGAAAATATTGTCTAGCTTTCAGTCAGTGGAGTCCTCCCCATATTCCTAAGACTTTTAGTGGATTAATGAGAGGGGTTCTCACATCACTTCCACTAATGTGGATCCACTCTCCCATACAAGGAAAGGCTGAGGGAGCTGTATCTCTTTAGCTCGGTGAAGAGGAGATTGAGGGGCGACC
>VXBJ01000530.1:0-25134 GCA_013400055.1 Nycticryphes semicollaris | reverse complement strand
TACCTATTTTGTGAAATTTACCTGCCAAACAGAAGGGAAAAAAATAATCTTGTGCAATATCTTTGGTTTTTATGACTGAGCAGTATTAACAAAATTAAGACACATAGCCCAGCATGAAAACAAACTTGCATACTGTTTTGACGTGCATCTCATGGAAGAATTGCTAATTGGCGAAAATGCCAATCATTACAGAAAACAATTCTCAGGAGTGGATGATACCTATCAATGCCACATGGCATAGAATCAGTGGTGTGGGAACCAGTCATGACCAATATTTAAAGTATTTGGGAGATATTTCAGTCTTTAAAATAGGTCTCCCACAGAAAGAATTGCATTTTTTCCCTGTTACAAGCACAGAAAAGGAAGAGTTGCTTCTAGACGAATACTGAAGTAAAGAAAAATAAGACATTAGTGAAGAAAAAAAATCTATGTATCTATATTTTTTTTTTGGTAAGTGGAAAAATAGAGGCACTTATCTACTCTGTGCTTACATAGTGATGCTGGAGAACAAGCAGCAACAGATACGGTGGGAGTGACCTGGTCTGAGCACTGTAAGTGCTCATTAGTTTCCTGGCAGCTGGAGTAGGTGGATTTTAGTGAAGTCCGGCACTGGAGAGTGGGGCAGTGCTCCCTCTGGGGGCTCAGTCCCAGGACACAGCTGCTGGGGTTTCACTAGCTGTACGTCCTGTGCTGTGCTGAGAGAGGGTGGAAAAAGGAGTGGGTGAGCCGTACCTCTGTTCTGCTCTTTTCTTTCTAGATACTTCCGCAAGTGTTCCTCTGTGCCCTTAGCATTGTATAATAGTGCCCACTATGTATCCTATAAAAACTCATGTAGTCTTTTATCCATTCTTGCCTCGCAAGACTGGAGACATATGTGAAATATATGTCAATATATACCTCAATATATGAAAAGCTCGTAGGTTTGTTAACCGGGACGTTGTTTTATTTATGAAATGCCCAAATTCATTGTGATTTGTCACTTATCCTCTATATCTAAGATTCTCTAAGATCTGCTTAGTACTGTTGCAGAGGTGCAACTGTAGTTTTTGCAGGCTTCTCTTGCTAGATGTTAGCTAGCTCAGACTCTCTAGTGGCAGTGCAACAGCAGAAGCAGCAAGCCTCAGCATGGGCCAATTTTTAGGGGATTTACTCAGTTTCCAGGATAAGCGCTGCACAAATAGACAAGAGTTGTCATAGCCGTTAGTCATATTTGGTAAGACACAGAACATGCTCTCATCTGTCAGGAATAAATATCAAGTTAAGTTTCATTAACAGGACATTATCAAATATTTATGAAAATCAGAAAAGAGGCTTCCATTCATATAAAGTTATCAATTTGCCTTCTCCAGTGACTGTTAGTCATATTCCTTGGTATTTTAGCTTACAACTTCATAATCAGTGGCCCTGCTGGTGGTAGCTACTAAGGGGCTTCACTTCTTAGTGAAGAAAGAGAAACCTTGAGAGAATTGTGAAGAACAATGTATTTTAAAAGTCTCTAAACAAGATATAAGCTATTAAATGTGTTGCTGTAATGAAGTGCTGATTTGCAAATGGGAGACAACTCCATGCTTTTGTCAGGGACGAAAAAAGGCATGGGTTTCCGCTACTTTGGAGTTTCACGGATTACCAAGAGACAATTTTGTTAATGGAGCAGTGGGAAGCAGTTACCCTTTTCTTGCTGTATCAAAACAACCACTGGAGAGAAAGGATTTTATTTCTGTCATAGAGATTTTTCCAGGTACTGAAGAAAATACCACAGCAGGCTTTTTTATATCACAAGTTTGCTGGCTTGCGATTTCATGCTCAAGGTGGAGAGCTATGTTTAAATATTTGATCTTGTATTTCTAGCCTTATAGATCAGTTCGAAACACAACAATTGGCCCTCATGAGGAAGAATAGGGATAATTACGGTGGTGGTAGCACTGTGTGTAATTACAGAATCTCTTTACCACAGGAAATAGAGAAGTTTTACATGTCTCAGTTTGGGGTTAATTATATTGGATATGGCTTAAGTAATATTAATGAAAAGAGTTGTGCTTGGTTTTTGCATATACCCAATTCATGTCATTTAGCACACAATCATATACGAAGTTTAAAAATACAGATTGTTCTATGTGAGTACATATGGTACAATCTGCATGCAGTTCTTAAAACTACTCACAAGGTATCTTTAGTCTGTTGAAAATACCACACTAATGGTTTGACTGAAAAAATGAGGATTCCAATAACAAAAATGAGTCTATAGAAATAATACCTGTTGATTCATGGAGACTTTTTAATGTACAGATTGGAGGTCAACAAAATCCTGATTCTTCTATGCAGATGGTATTCTTAATGGTTGACCTGCAACAACTGAGATCCATCAGAAAACCCCTGTAGGATGATCAAAAGGAAAAGATGTTATAGACTTTTTCTTTAACCAGTCTACTAAGGAAGCATGACTTATGTTTATTAAAGTTTCAAAACTTCAGGTTTTATTTGACTCCCTTCAGAATTTTCAGAGAAAAAATATTGCCTATAGTTGAAAAAGTCTTATGGAGGCTGAGAACATTAGATATGGTATCAGGTAGTTGTATTGTAATTTCAGTCAGTTTTAGAAGCAAATTATTAATTAACCTATGGGCAGATATTCTAGGCCTAAAGTATTCTGAAAAGATGATAAGCTTTACAAGTATGCTCCTGGAGGATTAGTATTTATTGGAAACCTGCTACAGAATATTAGACAAGTGCTTATAGATGGTAGAACGGCAGCAAAATAAAAATCTACTTGCAACAAATCTCACTTTTTTTCCCATTGTCTACAGATATAGGGGGATCTAAAAGGTCCTACACTTGTGCCTCATGGATTTTCTGACCTCTAGCATGTACCATAATCTTCTTTTATCTCCCTAGTAAACCTAATTTCAATTTCCAAATTTCTTTACAGCTACCATGACTCACTAGTTTCACCATACAGAGGGCATGTAATGTCCCTTCATAGATTTACTACAGCTTTCACTTATTCTGTTGTGTATATCTTGCCAAATAGTGAAATTCTGATTTTTTAAATTTTCTATGCTGCTGCTTTTGATACCACCAATTAGAAAGTTATCTCAATGTCACAGGCATTCTGTAAGATTGAGGGTGTGCCTGTACTCTCCAAAATGTGCACAAAGAAACCTAGAGCTTCTGAAATAGCAAAAAAAAATGATTTGCTACTAGTTCTTTCTTTTTTTTCTGCATTTAGCTAAATGGGTCATCTGTCCAAAATGCAATAACCCACAACAAGCAACCCCAGATCAAAACAACCCACTCAACACCTAAAAATAATATTAAAATAATAATCCAATAAAAAAATGAGGACAATAATAATTCTCCCATGAAAACATCAGGGTCTGTCGGAAATTTCAATTTGAGCTGAGCTACAGATTTAAGACTTTCAGAATCAGGTGAAGGTGAAAGAAAAAATAGATAGGAAAACTATACAATCACAACCTGTTACTGGCATAAGTGGAGCAAGAACTGGAGAACTGAAGTGATGCAGTACTTCACTGTGTATGAAAAGACTTGAAAGAAAAACCTAAATACTAACTCTTTCAGTCACTAACTCAAAAACCCTGTGCACGGCAATACTGAAGAATTTAAAGGAAACAGTAGTGCTGGTCTTAACATGTGTTGATTAGAGTTGAAGAAATCATCAGGGAAGAATGCAGATACCTTTTCAAGGAATTTGGCTACCCAATGAAAATGCCAGTGCTGTGATGAATGCAGAAATATTACTAAACAATCTCCTAGAACTGAAAGTTTGAACACATTAAGGTGTGTGTATTTTGGCTACATGCTCAAACTCATTAGATGATTATTCTTAAATCAATCAATGTGAATAAATAAGAACGCTACAGGAGAAATGTTAAATATATTCCTTAGCAGGAGAGCAAACCAGTATCCTCGGCACCTGAGAGAGAACTGGGAGATGTTAACTTCAATTTTGTAAATGCCAGCATGGGAAGGATAAAAAAAAAAGAGAAATAACGGTTAATGATTCTTCAAAGCTTGATCCATCATTCGTTACTTTTCTGCAGACCTACAAATCCTGATCAGTTATTTACTTCCACCTGACCAATGTCCTCTTCCTTTGGAAATTGCAAAAGGCAGGCTCTAGAACTAACCTCCTGCAGAAAGGTGCCTGCTTTTATTTCACACCGCTAATGTACCACCTTGTCTTTGTATTGGTGCGTTAGTTTGGTATTAGCTTGTAATTTTCAGGTTAAGTTTGAAGCCATAAGTATCCTCAGCTTACCAATTGCTGTAAATTGTCATGGCCTGGTATTTCAGAAATAGAGAGTTGGGTCATATTTAAATGCCATGATATCTGTGAATAGAGCAAATATAAATGAAAAAATACATCTTTAAAAGAAGGCTGTTTTTCCCCCAGTATATTGGTAATAATTTGCCTTAGATTTTGTTGTGATATATTATTTAATAATGTAGGAATCTTAAGGGAATACTGAAGCTGAGTGAAGTTTTTACTTGTATTCTCATTGACTACATGTATTACATATACAGTTATGAAATGTCTCTCCTTAATATTTGCCTGATCCCCTTGTGTTACCTGCTCTCTGTTTTGCTTGTCCCTACAACTCATAGTGTTAAATATTTAACCTACAAATATTAGGTTAAAAACTTTGCATATCCTTATGAGAGCATCTTACATCTTGTAGCTCTGGACTTGGTTAGAGACCTTGAATATAGTCCTTCCACTGTGAAAAGAAACATGGTGACCCTGCTCTGTATGACTCCGTAGGGAGGGATGTTAGTGTATGGTGGGTGTCCTCGTGCTTTCAGATTCCTTGTGCTCAGCTTGGGTTTACTCTGGCCTTCACAGCAGCCAGTTCACAAGCATCTCAGTCTTCAGTAGGCACAGACTGCAGACACCATTTTAGCCAGAAGAGCTCATTCTTCAGTAGGCACGGACTGTAGACACCATTTTAGCCAGAAGAGCTCATTTAAGCTTAGTTTCTATGATTTTTATTGTGTCCTGGGGCAAAAGGAATCACTAGTTTTTTTAGCACCTGCATGTGTAGGAGAGGAACAAGATCTTGCGTACCAGGCAGCCTGGGTATCTGCCCCTTCACTTGCCAGCGCACAGGTACCTGTAACCCTGGCTATCATTCCCATGAGTGAGAGTGATTGGTAAATGCTGACATGTAGGACATGTAGGCTGGACCAAGCATCCTTCAAGACTGGCTATTCTTGCCTGATACAACCATTACATCAGTCTTTACAACCCAGTGAAACAACAGGAAAGAATCACCAAGGAGAATTCTGCCCTCAGTTACAGTGGTGCTAATGCAGAATAACTGACTCCATCTGTGCTGGATTTAGCACTTGGAGCAAGAGCTAAGTTATGTCAAAAGTCATATCAATTCCATTCATTCCGAGGGGCTTATTTTGGATTTGCTTTTACATTGGATTTTTTTTTTGTTTTATTGATGCTAATTCAAGGTGGCAGTGAATGTTTGTGCAATTTTTGCATGTAATTCTTCTGTATACTTTTCCAGTATGAAGTTTTCACAACTATTTGTGGAACTGTAGTTTTAAAATAAAACATAAAATAGGTAGAATAAACACAGAACAAAGACAAAAAGTCACCCTTAGGCTCAGATAATATGACTCTTACAAATGTAATTAGTAGTCTAAGGGGACTAGCTGAAGTTCTGTGCAAAGACATTATATCCCCTGACCTTCCAAGCTCTCTATCATTTACTGTGAAATCAGTTGCTAAAAGAATTTTCTCTCTCCTCTTACTTCCATTTCCCTGAGAAGTGTGCATTCTAGCAGCAGACACCAAAATCACAGGTATCAAGACATAGAAACATAAAAATCCAGTAATCTCCTGACTGTGTGTGATAGATTGTGGCTCTATAGAATTATTCTTGAGCATTATTTGATAGTTACAGTTTTGCACACAGTAGCTCTAAAAAAAATTCATTCCTGAGAAGCTTACAGCCATATTTGTAAGCAACTACAACCCAAATTAATAATAATGAGAATTGTTCATCCATCTCAAGGAGAAAAGAATGCAAGAAGAGTCATTTCTCTCCTGAAGCTGCCTGTCTCCTCAACTCTGTCAGCAGAAGGAATGCATAACTCAGGAAATCAGTCTTTCCTTGTTAAATCCAGCTGAAATATCTCAAAAATGTTTCTTGCAAGTCTTTTGACATAAAGTACAAAGAAGGATAAGAAGATAAGAGACCTATTCCTCTGGTACTTCAGCTGGAGCTAACACCAGAAGGGCTTTAAAAAAGAATATAGAGAGGGGGCTCAACAGTCAAAATGGGAAATTATGCATTAATATCCAAATTAAAGTAAAACTTCTACATCTGAAAAATTAAAAGCAAAACAAAAAATAAAAAGCAGGAAAACTTTGCTGAAAAACAGAAACTGCTTAATAGATCAAAAGTGTTTAATAAATGGAAATAAGGACTTAGTACTCAAGTGTCCAAAAGAAAAGGAGTCACAAAGGCTGCTGCTGACAGTATATAATCATGAGAGGAAGTCAGGAAGGGCCCCGTGCACATCAAATGCAAAGCAAATACACATTTTAATTCAATCTGTCAAAATTAATTAGAAACAAGATTAAAAACCCCCTTCACAATCAGATGAAGCATTAGCTTGTTAATGTTAATTCCTGTTCTGATATTGTTTGTGATAAACTGAGTCATAGATGTTTGCTTTGCAGTGGATGAACTGCTCTACAGAATCTGAATTTGCTTTTTATTTACCTCTGAAACCCTGAGCAGAAAATATCTACTTTCAGTAACAAGCTCGTAGCTTATCTCCCCGGCCATGGGGAGGGAGGTTTTGGGGGCAAGGTCTGCTGAGTCTTCTGCTGCAGGAACTCCCCACGCCAGGGAACTGCTTGCCTTTCAGGGAAGGGTAATGGGAGTGGGTACCAGATGTCTCTTATGAGGAATCCTGAGAAAGCATTTGTGATGTGTTTGTCCTGAACTTACAACCTGATCTGATCCATGGCTATTTGCTGCAGCTTCCTCATTGTATTTCATAGCATACCTACTCAGTCTTTTCCTGCCATGTGTGCTCAGGAGATAGTGGCTCTGGCTTGGTGTTGCTCTCACATGCATCATAGCTTTCACACTGCAGTTACTTTGCACATGGAGGCAAAGCAAGCACATGCCTTGTAGCCATTATTGGTCATTTGCATTGATCGGACATGCATTTTATACATGAAATCATACCTCAGACTTATGCGTTGTGTCAGGTTTGATCTGACCAACTTATTGTAAAGCCCCACTGTGTGATGAAGGGATGTTGTGCACTCTTGGAAGAACTGCTGTGTGTCTGGACTGAGTGTGGCAAGGTTTTGGTCCAGGAGGTGTTTATTTTGATCAGACATACCTAATGCTAAAAAAACAGTGTAAATACGTCATTATTGGAACAGGTAAGAAGATTATTTTTCTGTGCTGTACAAAGGGTGGATACGTAGAGAGAGGACTGAAAAAGTAGTTCAAGACATAACGCTTATTTTGTAAGCATCCATGTATTTACACTTAAAAAATACAATCTAGCTCTTCTATGAGCAAAAATAAAAACACCACCATTCTTGTTGTATCTGTAGCAACAGAGCCTAAAGTAAAACCTTATAGAAATGTATTTATTACTACATAAGAAGATAAAACAAAAATGTAAATTTCAGCTATCCTTTATGCTTTTGGAAATACTGTGAGGAAGCACAGTCCAATAAAATGAGTAGAGTTGGCATTTTACACTGTTATGAATAATGCACAAGTCACCTCCATTATTAGCCACAGATTTCCTTAGGTTCCTAATCACATCCCTATGCATGCTGAGAAGCAACCTGGGCTGGGAAAAGAGCCATCAAAGAGGTGGTCACCTTAGTGTCACTGTAACTTGGACAGGTCTGTGGAGATATTTCATTTCTGCCTTATTTCCTAGAGTGATATTATAAGGTAGTTGTCCTTGTACCATCCCTAACTCAGTGAGAGAGCAGTGAAGTCAACCAAAAAATCTCTGCTGCCAGGTGAGTTACTGGCCGTTTTTTGCGTAATAGCCTGGGTGTTAAAACAGTGATCTGAGAAGAGAGAGACCAGGATTTTTGGTTCTTCTTAGCCCAAGAGGGCTTGAATCAACTGTTTCTATTTTCTCAAAGAATATTCTATCAGGCAAGATAGAGAATGGTCAGTGCTGAAGCCACGCTTTCTCTTTTGAATCCTGCTAATGAGACTGCATCACTGTATAAGTGAGAATGAAAGTGGGGGAAATGACAGTCAAAAATTATTATTATATTCAATACTAAAGTTATTAAAGTTATAAAATACTTAAAATAAGGCTAATAAAAAGGCTAAAGTTATAAAATACTTATATATATACAGTATTATGTATATTATTATACATACATAATGTAAAATATGTATTTTTCATATTTTTTTTATTCCTTATATTTAAGATTTAAGGAATTATTGAATTGAGTATCATGGGTGATTAAGAATAAAACTTGTATCTTTATATTGCTTCTTTAAATTTGTGTAGCAGCTTGTGGAACAATCAGATCCAGAGTTGCTTTATCTGCATTTTCATGGATTATAAACAAATAGCATTTTCTGCATAGCAAAATGTATAATTCTCTAGTTTAGCTAGAAGAACCAAGCTCTGAAGACCAATCACATCTTTACTCACTTCAATTCCCACTGATACGTGCCATGACACAAAGTTTAACAGTTTAACTATGCCTTGGCAGACTGTATATATCAATTTTTTGCATCTGAGTTTTAATTAAATGTGAATGAACCTGATATGCAGTCATTTGTGCAGCAAGTGTAATCATATTTTATGCACTTGAAACTTTTGGGTGCCTGAAGTACATGAAAAGCACTTTATGGATACTTGCATTATTGCGAATTTCATTATAATGTAATTCTATATTAGATACTCTATTTATGCAGAATCCAAAAATAGTTTGTCCTGTGTAGCAATGCACATTTTGGTGAATAGTCTACAAAGAATTTCAAAGCCTTAACCATTTGTGACATGCACGATTCTATATCTTTAATGAGGACTCAACCTTTGAATAAATCATACTGGGCTTTCTATGAGTAAAAATCTTTTCTGTGCTTCTCCGTTAAAGAAGGGTCTATGACTTCTTATCTTAATCACATTGAAAATGTTAGGGCTTGTCATTACTGTTCAAAATTCCTCAAATCGGTTTTAGATTGGCCCATCAGCAGTTAAAATGTAAATCAGTTTTCTGTATTCTGAGGCTGTGCTCCCCGCTTCCCACCTAATGGCTTGTCACTGGAGAATGAGGATGCACATGCAGCTTCATGACCAAGGCTATGTAGGATAGTGTAATAGCTGAGCAAAAAAAAAATCTGCTTTCCCTTTATGTTCTTAAAGAATCCAACTTAAATCAATGTAGAATGGAGGGAATTTCTTTCCCACGAGTTTGGGGAAAGAGTGGATGTGAATAGGGATGTTTTGCCTTCCCTGATGTAACTGAGACTCTTAAGATACTGAAGCCAAAGACATGTGTAGTGAAAGGTGTGAAAGTTGTATGCATTCATAGCTTCTCTTGCACTGGTGTACACTCAGACAAATGGACTATGCTCAAGGTAATGATATTACAGTGGTGTAACAATCGCAGTCCATCTCTGAATTTAGATCACAGATTCTTAGCGGTCAACTAAACACAAAATGAAACCGGGAAGGCATCTCTTCTTTGAACTCCTTATAGACATTGCAAAGTTGGGACTTCTCTTTTTCTGTTCTTTAAAATGAGCAGAAGTTTGGCCAAAAATGAGAATATAACAAATAACAATTTATTGGTTAAAATTTCAAGATTGTGGTCAGTGTCAATGGGTATTTTAAGAAATTTCATATTTCAAAAAATGTGTAGAGAAATGCTTAATTTTTCAATTGGTTTTCCTTACTTCTACATCCAAAATTAAATACTTACAGTACTACAATGCAGTAAAGAATCAGTGAGATGTAAGAGATTTTAGTATTCATAGCATAACTGTTTTCCATATGTAAATTACAGAGAAGACAAAAAAAATTTGTAAAAATTGTCTGCGTAAATAATGCATCCTTTACATTATTTTTAAAATAAATATTTAACAGATTAAAACGTTTTTTCGTTGGGCATAATAGCAGAATCTAAAAAAAAAAAAAATTCACCAAAATCATCAGATCAAACTAATTATTTGATTCCTTCATGTAATTCAGTACGCACTTCCTAACCTTCTGTGATACTTGCTTCTTGAAACAACAGCTCCAGGACATAGAACTGACAAAATTTTGGTATTATTTTCATTGTCTATTAGGTAAACTGTATACATTTTGTTAAAGTTTTTATTTTACAGTCTATCGTTATTCCTCTCCACCTGCACAGCTATATGACCAAGCGTGACCAAGCCACAAAGGAAGCATCTGGAAATATTCTGTGCTCCCACCTATTCTTCTGTTGTTCACTTTCAGGAATGCCTCCTTTTTCTAGAAGTAGGAATAACAAAGTTCCTAAAATAGTTGTGCTGTCCCTTTCTGTCACAGACCAAACCCTCTAAATCATAACATCTTCCTGTACTCGCTGACACTAAGAATAGAGAGTAACAGGTTTTATGGTTATGATGCTGGTAGAAGAGGGAGTAGAACTGGTGCTGTGATTGGAAATGCGGTTCATTTTCTTTATCTGTACGTCAAACCGGACTCTGTTTATGACAGCTAGATGCATATGGATAAAGTTCTAAAAATAGTTGCTGCATTTACAATGAGTAACTTAGTAGATCTTGCGAAGGAGGTCAGGATGGTAAGTTATGTTAAATACTCACTGAGAAGCCCAAAACATGTTCAGCTGGAAGGAATGGTGCTCACCTTGCAGAAAAAAATAACTCTGCTAGAATAACTAGGATAACTGAATCTACAGAAATCAAGAGGTTCCTGAGCTCTACATCTACATTTATAAAAAATAAAAGGCCACAGCTTTGATTTTCAGATGTAGTCTGCTGACTGTTTATGCACGTGAATTAAGATACTGTCTTATGGACACTGTATTCTGACTTGCATTTTACTTGAAGTTTGTAGTATAGTGTAAGATGAAAGGCAGCCTTTGTCTCTCCTTTGGGACTTTTGTGTTCTCTACCAATAGTTCAAGCAAGCTCACAAGATGTGATGATCTGCTGCAATATCTTGTGCAAGCTTGCAGTCAGCCCTAAATCAGTATTTCCATTCTTCTGATTATCCTCTCCAACTTCCCTTAGCATACCCTTGAGAAGAAGTGCTGAATTAAGAACCGGTACTAAGATTGGTTGATTCACAATATATTTGAATGAGTGATGATGCAAGTGTTCTAGTGAATCAGGCACTTATTTTGATATGAGGAAATAGAAAATGGCTCTTGATTTTTTTCTGCTGCCAAGAATAGCAATATTTTGAGCCGCTGATTGCCAGAGTGTTCCTAAAACAAACAGGTTTTTTTCCCCTCACATTTGCAAGTTTGCCCTAGCCTTATTGGTTTCGTGTTAAGGTGTGCTAAAGTAGTTTGATTCAACTCAAAACTATTGCAGCCAACACAAACTAAGGATACCAGCAGTGCTTTTTCCAGAGCAACCCCCTAAACTGGGAAGAATAACAATATACGGATTAAGCTTCCAAATAAGACCTGTATTGAGGGCCTCATCCACACACTAAAGGCACTGGAACATGTCAGCGACTTAAAGGGTTTTTTATCTGGACATTAGCTTTCTGTAAAAGAGTTCAATTTAAGAATACTTTCTAATGAAAAATCATTAACATGCCCTTTGGCATTCCTGGCAATAACCTTAATCATACTGAATTCTTTACTCTCACATTTAACATTAATGAGAGACCGTTACTAGGAGGTATTACCAATTTCTTGCTTAGGTGATGTTATAATTAGCAATATCTTGCTGTGACAATTGCTGCTATAAAGTAAGTGCCATTTATAGATGGCATGACATGTGCAGCATGTACTGCATGCACATCCGAGAATTCTGATTTGTGCTAAGTGACTGGAAAGGCAACAGTGATAGATATACATGCACAAGAACATTCAAAAAAACTTTAGATGTAACACAAAGTAACTTTTTGCACACACAGAGCTGTAAATGAAATAATAAGAGACTTGAAAGAAGGTTTTAAGTTATGCTTGATTAAATCTGTGTTATAATCTTCTGGTACTCTTATATTCTACTTAGGTCTCCTGGGTGCTGTTAAGTGCTGTCAGCCAACAAACTATAATTTTATGCTTGAGTGGACTAATACAAGTCTAGGCTTCTGTTTCTTTGTACATTCAGACTACAGTATGCTCTAATAATAAAGTGAGAAGGGGAGGAAAAAATAAAGCAAAATAAAAAATAGTCATCTGGAATAATTAATACTTATCAGTGAAATCACATACTAAGGTGTCTTGAGCTATAATTTGTTGAGGTTAAACTGTGAGTCCATTTACTTCACTAGCCTTTAGATCAACTCCTTCAAGTTCTGTATTTTGATTTGACATGTACTGTAACACACAGCTGTGCAAGCAGAAGTAAGGTGCAGAACTGGATGGCCTTTTTTTAAATGTAGCAATATCTCTAGTTGAGTCTTTTGCCTATGCTGGAACATTTGACTTTTGGTCAATAGCTATTAATATAGCACCTCTATATAAAATATGCCTATAAGAGGAATCCTCAGTTCTGTCTTGGTAGCATGTATGTAGAATTTCTCTTACGGTAATGTATAAATCTTGACACTGTCCGGTTTTAACATGGTATAGCTGTATATGGTGCCTTCACACAGCTGAAAATACCATTAAGAGAAAAAATGAAAGCAGTTTTGTAAATTGGATTGCCTGACTGAGGCCTTGTTTGTATGAAGTGCTACATTCTCTTGGTGGATTTGTGAGCATCCACTGGTCTGGTAAATTGCTTCAGAAATGGTCCTTGGTAAATCTGGGAGGAATGGCTGGATATTCCAGCTCTTGGGTGTAGTGCAAAGGTTCCTCGGGTCAGGGGGACTGACCACTCACTCACATCAGGGATGAAGCACGTAGTGGTGCTTTGCCGAGAAAAGGGGCCTCTTTAACTCCAGCCGCTAAAACTTACTGACAGAAATTAGTAATACTTGGACAAAATTTTTCAGGTGTGTTATCTCTAACGTGTGTTTTCTGAAATAATAATAAATGTCACTTTCAGCATTTTTGTAGGTAGAAGCTTTACCTGTTTCCTGCCCCCTTCCCCTTTATTCTCTCTGCTGAGAGCCCTGCAAATGCCAGATTTCTTAGGGCTCCAGAGGCTCCATTTCCACTTCTCTACCTCTTGTCAATTTTCTGACCAACATGGTGGGCTGCCAGACTCCATGCAGAAATACTTAAAAAAGAAAAAGTTTTTACCTTTAAAGTGAGCTTTGGAGTTGTTTTGTACTGCAAAGACTGAAAAGTTATATTTCTTCTGTGAAAAACTTTATTTTTAAATTTTAGAACTCCTTGTGGGATAAGGATCATAGTTTCTATAGTTCCTAGGTATTGCATTTTAATCTATTTTTATATTAAAAAGCCTGACATAGTTGCATAACCCCTCGTGCATTTATAATGGAGTCAGTGAGGTCTGTGCAACAATTTTTATATTCAGTTTTGGTCATTGTTGTCAGAAATTGAGAGAACCCCTTGAATAGCACAAACAAAAGGCATGCTATGTCAAATGAGATAAATGTTAAATAGAGAAGCTGGTGATTATACACCAAGTTGTCTCGAATAAACTGTAGGCCAGGTTCTGCCTTAGATGCCGTGCAAAACTCTTAGAAAATCAATGACCATTCGATGCAAAGAACAGAAAATAGAATCTGGCCCAGCATGTCTCTGATGGATGACAACAAGGATTCAATAAGAGCTGACAAAACGAGGTGGTTTTTGACTTTAATGTGAATCTCTTTTCACATAAAAGCACTGCAATAATAATGACATACTCTCCTTCTCCACTTGTCCCATGCCTGCACTGTTTAACTATTGTTTTGAACATTGATTTTTTTTAAATCCTGCAGTTTCCCCAATGTGCCTTTTTATTTCTTCCCTGAAAGGCAAAAGCACTGCATACTATTATGAAGGTTTTAAAGAAATCAAGACATTCGATATAACAGCTTTGCTAGCAGTGAAGTAAAAGCCTTTGTCAAAAAAAAAAAAAAAGACTCCTCTTCTAGAATTACTAAGTTTTTATATTATTTTATATAAAATTAAACTATGAAAAATAATCTGATCTTTCTATTTCCATCCTTTGTCAGCTCCTTTTCTCCCTAAATATATTTTTTTGCCTTTTTTTTTTTAATTTTAAACATGTAAATAGACCTTTCTGCAATGTATTAAATCTTAGTTTCAGGATGAGAAATCTAAATAGTAAAAGTTTCAAACTTTATCTCCTTTTGATTGTATTTTTTGGAACCAAACTTCCTGTAGCTCTCTTTTTCCTTCAGGATCATGGTGGGGAAAGGGTGGGATCAGAGACTTACATTTTGCAATAAAAATAACAGGAAACGAGCACCAATAATCATCGACTGGTTTAGGTACATATGTGTCTGTGCAATGGAAGGGTAAAAAGGAGCATATATCAAATACTGTAAAAGAAACAGAAATTATTCATTTAACACCCTGTATCTAATTTTGCATTTGTACTAATTATTTAACTCCTCTTTAGTAATGTGTTCTTGTAGAAATAACTGGACATAAAAGAGATTTTCAAAGAATTGACATGAGAGAAACTTTACAAAGAGAATGATTTTACTTGCATATTCAGTGTAGAATTGTTTAAGAATTATTTATCTAGGTTTCTTTCTGTGAATGGAGGACAAACTGAGGTCACTTATTATTCTGGTTAATCATTAGGCATGTTTATTTATTAAGTTAATTTGCAGAGTTTCAACAATCTTGCGTCCTTGGGAAAGGGTCAGGAAACAGCACCAAATCAGCTATACTGATTATCTGTGCTGTAAATACAGCAATGCGGTTTTTTAGACCATGTGCTTGAAAATGTGTAGTTGGAATGCGTTTTGAACCAACTTCAAGCAATTGTTCCTAATGATAAAATACCTTCTGGGGACCCTGTCTTGCTCAAGTTTGCAGTGCTTGAGAAAGCCTTATGGTAGAGCCACTCACTCTTGTGTCACGTTCATGGTGTGCTACCCACTGTAATACGTTTACTAGGATTTGCGCTTGCCCTCAGCTATTGCTATGATCTGCTTGTGACACCTACAACAGTGATTCCGGTTCTTTATTGGCATATTTATGCTCTGAGGTCTAAGCTTCCACTTCCACATTACTGTTTCTGTGTGCTACCTGAATGTGCTTGCATTGAATTATCTGATGCTTCTTTGATTCATAATTAGACCGAAGAGGTAAGATTGTCTTTTCTCTTTTTGAAACCTGCCTAGAAAATGAGGTTCTGGTCCAAAACTACAACAACATGTGCTATTTTGCAGTTGTCTCTGAAGTGATAAAGAATATAAAATCAGAATATTAGTAATTAAGAAACCTATAATTCTCCAGCAGGTAAAAGAAAATGGCATGTACGTGCATGCTCACAGCCTCTTCTCTTTCCCTTCCAAAGACATCTGTTTCTGATATGAGAGTGGCAAGTCATCCCATAAGCAGAATTCAACTGAAGATCACAAAATAGTGAATTTTTCTTTGATTGTCAGTTCACCCTGGAATGCACTTTTGCTTTTAGTAGCATTTCCTTGTTCTTACAGGCACAGAATAGTTCTTATCTTACTTCATAGGCAGCTGTTATGTCTGTTTTATCCGTGCACAAAGCATAGGATAAATAAAATGATAGGTGCCCTGATAAGTTAAGGAGGATAAACTCTTCAAGTCTACAAATAATGCAATTCCTTTTGGCTCACTGATTTCAGGTAAGTGCAAAGGACAAAAACAACTTTCTTTTTTTTTTTTTTTGTTAAACTGAAAGGAATGAATCTGAATGATGGATAACTGCAGCTGAAGTAGAAACACTTTTAGAACTTGCTTTATGGAGAATTGGCTCACTCGGTTCCCAGACTTCTCCTTCTATTCAGTGTATCTGAATGTTAGTTCCTCAGATTGAAAAGAAATCTGTAAAAGAGGAGAAAGCTCTCCTCCTGCTACTCTATTTGTTGCAGTGTGCCTGTGAGCTGCTCAAAAAGTAAAGCTCCGTGCAAGTTAGACAGCTGTTTGGTAGCTTGAAGCAATATCAAGGATGCCCTAGGCCTGCAATGCCCATCCATACTTACTGGCCAGCTAATGACAATTACCGCCTCTCTCTCCCTCTCACCCCTCATGGGCCAGAGACAGGCAGCATTAGCACTCTGGTTGTTGTTTAGTCTTGGAGGATCACACGCAACCTCATCCTCACCCCATTGTCAGAAAAAAAAAGATTAGACTTGACTGCAGGTGTGTCTTGCAATTTAATGCGTAAGAATTCAAAGAAACTTACCGTGCACTTGAAGTCTTTGTCCCTCTTCCTTCCCTTCTTGCTTTCTTCTGTTGTAATCTTGCATACATTTCCTTGTTACGCAGTAACTACTTTTTTCCCAGTGCGAATTTAAGTGTGAACTATTAAAGTATATATCCTGCAACATAACGTAGGCTTCTCCTTATGAAGTTGGTGAACATTTATGGATGGAAACATCTTAGCAAACACATTATGCTCTTTTCTTTTCATATTCATATTCAGTTATTTTTGCACTTTGGTGTTCCAGTGCAAAAATCCTAAATCCTTCCTTTTCCTCTCAGTATACCGCATGAGAAGTCAGCAAGCCAAGTCATCTTCCTGGCTGACTCTAAAAACATTCAGTGAGAGCAAAAATGTCTCCACATGAGGAAGCGAGAATTACATGAACACAGAGAGAGAAAGAAGCCTTAGTGGACAAAAATCTTTATATAAGGTCATGTTAAATGAGAAATGATTGCAGCAGTTTAGTCTGAAGTAGCTGCAAAAACAGGTGAAGATTTTTTGCAAGAAACTTGTATTACAGTAATATAACCTTCATTCTTATCAGAAGATTGGGAATACAGGCCTGTGTAGAGAAGGAGTTCTGTCTCTAGTCAGGTATACAATGTCTTCGGACTGAGCAGGCAAAAGCCAGTGATATTTGTTGGAGCAAATAAGTAAAGAGGTTTGGGACTGAGAAGAGTTAAAAGCAAATTGCTGCTATCTGGGAGCAAAGTTATAATTTTGTTGTGAGATGCTCTGGAACGGGGCGACTTGGTCACCATTTTTTTGAGCTCTGTCCTTACATACACAGATTGTTGCCCCTGCAGGATGACATTTCCAACCACTTGCTCATTTGTTAGCTAAACTTGGCTACAGCTGCCTTGAAAAAACACAAACAACAAAATAAAGCCATATATATAGTACCAGATTAGAGATCTTATTCTTTTTCCCAATAAATTCTTGAAATATCTTTTGTTTATTCCCTCACTTTTCTACTAGCCTTAAGTTGGTTATTACAGCTTCAAATGGCAATGCATTGCAAGATGTAAAAACAAAGAACTTCACTGGAATGTATCCACATTCAGATACCAAGTATTTTATTTTGCATTTTCCTTGTTTAATTTACTGAGATAAAAATCCAAGACAAGACCTTTAAGTACTTAAATGATCTGTTCTTCATTTTTATTATTTCAATATTAATATTTTTTAGCCTAGATTTTAGAGAACATGTTTTTCTTAGGTGTCATGCCCGATTCAAAGACCCCTGCTTAAAGTAAACAATCCTCATTGAACCCAGTTGGCTCTGGATCAGGCTCCTACTGTTTCTTTTGGAATAAAAATGATATGTGATTAAAAAACAAAATTTTAGGGGATATTTTTGGTGTACTTCTACCCTAGTGTGGCATGTTGCCGTTTACTAAGACCACTAAACTGAGTGGAAATCATTCATAAAGAGAGCAAAGAACATGACAACTATTTGATTTCCTCAGTGATATTTCCTCCCTCTTTGGTTTTCTCTTGTGAAATAAATAGGCATAAGAGAAGTTATTGCCAGAAGAGTGGGTAGATTTGTGTTAATACCTAAGAGAAAATGTCAAACTATAGAAATGTCACAGTCTTGTGTGCTTTTGAAGTATGTAGCGAGATAGATTATTATTTTGCTGTATCTTTCCTTCAAGAATTTTGTCATAATCCTCTATGCAATCTTGTATTGGGCACAAATACTGTCACAAAAATGTGACAATTTTTGCTTCTACATTTAGCTGCACAGCTCTGTAAGAGGGCAGGGAAAGGCAAAAGAAAGTTGCGTGGATAATTTCTCTCTCCCTGAAAAGAACGTCTTGCAGAAATAGTCGTATCAAAGAAATGCTCAGAGCTGTGAGTCACAGCATTAGTGGGTTGAACCATTACTCTGTGCAGCTATATGGGCATACGTTTTCAGGATTAGTGAAACGTTAGAAGTATTATTTGTAAAACAAATATATTTTAGGATAAAGGCAGGGTTCTAATCTCTGAAAATCTGAATTCTAAAGAAAGATTATGATGACTTGAAAACCACGACACTTCCTAAGAATTTTGTTCTTTTTAAGAATATTTAAAAAAACCCCAAACTTAAAATATTTTCTTGAAATCCAAAAGGCACAAACCCCATATTTTCTAGAATAAAGTATGAGACACACATATTCAAGAGCTCTAGAGATCTTGATAGAGATAATCTCTGAGAAGTGGTGCTTCTGGTGTATTCTGTAGTTCTTTCATTTCGCATGTACTTTTGTCGAACTTTTTCATATTGATTTCTCTTTCCCTTCTGCCTCTTGTTTTCTAGCTCTACCCTTGTTGTCTCTTTCACGTCTTTTTTTAACTCATGCCTATGTCCTAGTCTTGCCCTCCAAGTTTTCTTGCCTTTTTTTTTCTTTTTTTTTCCCTCTTTCAGAGCAGTTTTTTCTCCCCAGTTCATCTGTTCCTTCTGATTTATAGTTTCTTACGCACCACAACAAAAGGCTATTCCTTCTGTAAAAGAAGTGTGACTGAGTGGTAGTTAATGCCAGTTATGTTGGTGCTCAGCATTAATATTTAAACGTTTTCCCACTCTATACAGAATTCGCCTACTATTTCTATGTATTCTTGAAGAATTATCCTAAGGAAACATTTTAATGCTAAGTGCTTTTGGACTTTAAAACTGCTCTGGTAGATGAATTAAGGCAATACATTCATTTTTAACCAAAAATATTTTTTTTCCATCAAAAGTCTCTTTGAAAGATAAGTTTACTGGAATTCTCTAAGGAAAGCTCTGTTCCCAAAGAGTTACATTTTATCAACTGAAATATTTCATCCCAGTTTGCTGCAGCTGGTATCAGAAAAAAATATGTACGGCCTAAATGTTAATCAGGGTAATGAACCACTAGATTTTCTGTTGGATAATGGAGGCTACTGGTAGAGCTCTGCCTGCTTAGCTCCTGAGCCAGTGCACACAGAAATTAGCAGACAGGCTTCTCTTATATTCATTGTATATCTCTGTTAAAGGCTTAGAGCACGATTGCTATTGTGGGATCTCACTGACAGCTACGCAAAGCCTTGGCAGATTCAGCTTAAACTGACAATAAATTAAAATGGTGGCTTTCACCATCTTTGCAGAGGCGTTAGTGGCAGTATTGGCTGTCAGAGATTGCGTGCTCTACCTTGGCTTTGGGAGGATGTAGATGCGAGAGATTGTTGCCTCAGTAGGAATGCAAACAGAAACACAAAGGCTTATTCCAATCATGGAATAGGAAGTATGAGCTCCAGGAAAGTCTTGGGAGCTACATCCTTGTAATAAGTGCATCTTTCTCAGTTTGTAAGAGGTGTGGGTAAACCAGTGTTGTCTTGTGTTCAGTTTCTCCTGGGTAGCTACTGCTTTGTGAATATGTAGACAGACAGCAGCCGTTGGGCTGCTTCAATCTCCAACCTTCTGGTTTCCCAGACAGAATTTATGCCATGTATGATTAGTAATTGGATTAGTTTTATCCTGGAATTTTAAAAGATTAATTTATTTAAACCTATTGACAATGTATTACTGTAGGGCAGAGCTACTTAATTTGTTCTCACTCCTCATAGCCTGTCAAGAATGTACTACATTGTCCTGCTTCTCTAGACCTTCTATTTCTTTGAACTTTCAAGATTTCTTCCACCTACAAAAAATATAATTTATTTTAATGTCTTTAGATTTTGTTTTTAGAAGTATTATAATTTTTGGTTTGTAAATATTTTGAAGGTACCAGTTGTAGTGCAGCTATCATCTATGGCTTATAACAGAAAAGGATACTTGTGGTCAAAGCTGTACCATATTCTGAACAGCCATGCGGTCTCATCTTTGGTTGTATTTTTATCCAAGTTAGATGTACTCTGCAAAATAAACAAATGAATGAAGTGAAAAGCATTTTACAACATAAATAAATAATGAAATTCCAATATTAAAAATACATGTCAAACCAAATTACAATTTAACTGACTTTTTTTTTTAATTTAAAAAGCCACTTTGCAGAAATGTCATCTCTGTGAATAAGTTCAGGAGCAAATTGGCTCATATAGCACATTTCTCATTGCTATGTACTCATTGGAAGAGTGCAGCATTTACTTTTATTAATGATTCTAATTTTATTAAGCAGCTGAGAAGCACTATATTCTGAGATCAATAAAATGATATTTCGATTTAATTGCCATTGTGAGACTACTTTAATTTACTCCTACAGGATCAGATGCTATTTGTGCATAGCTAACAAAATGTCATTCCCAAAGGGATCATGATATTCTAATACTTATGGCACTACTTTTCTTTCTGTGCTTCTTTTCAAGGGGAGAGGAACACAGCAATATTGGAGAAGTAGGGGTATTTACAGCCAACAACAAGACTCAAACCACTGCTTTCCATTCTGCAGGCTAATTGTGGGGTGCACTGCACAGGTAGATGGACTGTCCTTTCACTCAGGGTCATAATTTAGAATAATAAAATAGAGAGTCTTCTGTACAAAGACAGGTGGTTTGGTTGTACTCTGGGCATCGTATCAGTACTGGTGGAAGAACTAGTGGGAGGATGGAATTAGGAATGGGATTGCCAGTTCTTGAAGGATACTTTATTATTTTCTTGTTTCTGTTTTACTGCAGATTAGATTATTTTAAATGGAAATGTTTTTCTTATGCAATTTTAAACTGATTTATCTAATAAATCTTGATTTAATTTGTTAACACAGAAACAATTTAACTTCTTATAATACATTAACACTCAGTTAATTGGCTGATGATAATGTCAATGGTCTGATCCTTGAAACTCTATAGGGTCTAGGTCCAAACCAACCCGTATATGGGAACTTTTACATTGATTTCACTGAGTTTTGAATAAGGTTATATGGAGACAGAAACCATTGTATCTGTTGATGATTTTGCTAATGCCAAACATTATCACAGTGAACTGACAAAAGCATCAAATAGACCAAATATTATTTTTTGAATCTGATACCTTGTAACTGAATTGAGTATTTTAGCAATTCTCACCAGCAACTGGGGAAGCTTAAGCAGAGAAGAAGATGGTGCTAATCCCTAACCGAGCAGAACACTCTTCTGAGCCCTTAGCATCTAACAATGGATTTTTGGCAAGAAGGAAGAGTTATGGCAGATAAGGTCTATGATAGGTCTGTATTTGGGTGATCTTATTTAAGAAGGGAATAAACCAAATGGAAAACAAAAAGAAACACTGAAAGAAAGAGGGGAGTGAATGACTAAGATGGACAGGGGTAGAGATGAGAGAGAGGACAAGCATGGAAATAGACATCATCATGCACTGGGCTACATAGAACAACCAATGAGATCAATGCAGCCAGAAGAGTCTACACCAGAGTATAATTCTCCCAGATTTTGCTGGTCCTGACATGGACCTGCTTTTATTTCTTGTATTAATTGCTGTTTTGCTCTGCACCTGCTCTGCTGGGCTGAAACCTCTGGCTGATTTGAGCTCTGTGTGACAAATGTTGCACCTTCTTAGTCTTGTATGTGAAATCTGTGCTGTCTTGTCAGCTTTTGAGTTAGAGGGATTCTGAGTAGTTCTCTGTAGCGCAGCTCCTCTCGAAACACTGCAGGTAAGGGATGGTTAGAGATGTCAGTGGGAAGGATTTGGGGCTACTGCAGATATTTGTGTCCTATGATCTTAAGACTTCACTTTCCCTACAGTTCAGAGAGGTAAAAGTACGGGAGACAATCCATCACCTCCTCTGGACAACAAATTGATCTTTGGGAAGGAAGAATGCCGTTGTTTCTCAGCCCTTGGAATTACCCATACGGAGATTGTTCTCATTAGTCACTTCAATAAATTCACCAACTGTCTGGCAGGTGAAACTGATGGGGAACGAACAAATAATTTTCTTACTATGCTAATAATGATATAAGGGTGGCTAAATAAACTGTAAATGTTAGTTTTACAGAGATGATATTGATAGGTATTTTGCAGCCTATTTAGTTTTCTCCTGAAATCAATACATCTACAATGATTTTCCAAAATACTTGTGGAAAATATATTCTTACAGTCTTGATAAAGGTTTAAGATAGCAGAATTTCTGAGATATGTAAACCATCTGAATAAAATATGCTATTGACTTACTTAGCTTATGGGAAACCAGTTAAAAAGCCCACTTCCATAACAGCTTTTGCTTGTCTAATAGATCAGCTTTGTAATTCTGTGTAGTGATTATGTATCCTGCATTCTGCTTATCAGAGTTAGCTTGTGGTGTTTATACTCTGAATGCAGCAAACTGACTGCTTTTGTTTATTTTTATATGTAATTTTCTATGCAATAATATTTATTATTAGCTGTAGTATATATATTATGTAATTCAGTTCTTCCAGAACTGAGTCATGACACTCCATCACTTAATAAATTAATATGAATATTAGGCTATTATTTATTATGTTTCTGCTTATGTTATGATAATGATTTGGTGATAAACACATTTAAGTAAAGGCAAGGCAAAACTGATATAAAGAAACCGAGAGATCCTTTGGATGTCTGAGACCACCGCATGGTGAAATCTAGATTGTAATTATACTTTCAAAGACTCTACACCTTTGCTAGGGAACGAGCCCTGAGTTCCCAGTCTTGTAGCTCAAACTGGAATTTGCTGCTAGCTGACTGATAAATTTACTGGTTGGGCCAGCCCAGAAGAGGTGATGAGTGTAACCAGAAGTCCAGAAACAACTGTGCACGTGGAATTCTTGACTAAATAAATCCAATTCCTTCAGAGAAGAGAAAATTAAGTTTACGGAGGGGGGAAAGATGAAGAGGTAGGAAAGAAAAAGGGTTACGCTGTACAGCTGATATTGCCTCTCCCATCATACGTTCAAATTGGAAAGTATTTAAGGCTTTTTCTGCCCCTAAAATCCAGGTGGATTTTAGGCAGTTGGAGATACTGGCACTTGATATGTTATTTGTCCAGTTTCTTTGTGATGTTTAAGAATATGTACTGCACAGGATTCAAAACAAGCTGAGTTGGTTGAGCTGGTTATAGCCATGAAAAGTAGATAAGTATAGTAGTGTTCAAACCACTGCGTTTGACAATTCCCCTATTATTGATTCCATCCCATCCTCTCCCCCTTCCTTCCCCCACCATGAATTGTCAGGGTAAGGAGGCAGAATTTTAAGTAGCTTTATGGCCTAAGTTGTGTACCCTGCAAAGCTTCAGGATTCAGGTATGCTTAACCTCTGACGGTGAATATATGGCCCTTAAAATTAAATTATAAGGTGCAGCAGTCTTGCCTGCGTATCGGTACATCTGTAGTTATTGCAAGCTTTAGTTCAATGCATACTCTTTCGATCTTGCAAGGCTTTTGCATTCTGCCAAGTGCTGTGCTATTTTGCTAAGAACTCAAGATATAATCAATAACTGCCTTGCTTGGACATTAAAGTCATGTGTAAGGTTGGTTTGTGTCAGATGCTATGTCTGAACTTTGCTGTGCATGGCTGTTGCTTTTCATTCCCTGTGAATCTAGAAAGGCCAACAGCATTCTCTTAGATGGATGACACTTGTTACTATGCGATATATACAAGAAGAACAACTTCTTTCACTGTGAAGACACACTAACACAGGGAGAAAATTAAATGTAGGTAACTAAAATCAAAACATCATATTTGAAATAAAGGGAAGGAAAAAAAAAACAACAAAGGGGAAAAGGAGGAATGAGAGAGACATGGGATGAAAGAAAATTAAAAGAAATAACCTGACACAAATTTAATAACTGTGATAGGTACTAAGTTAAAACAAAGGGCTACAGAGGATGCAGCAGAGTTCTGAATTAGTAACAGAGTGAGATGACAAATACAAAAAAATCAGACATGAAAATAGAATACTGCAGGGGGGGAAATTAATAATGAGTGCAGAAAAACTATCTTCCAAGGTAAAATATACTACTATAAGGAATTCTGTCTTGGACATGATAGAGCAGGAAAGGTGTTATATTTATTTACAACTTCTGTGTTGTATTGCTGAGTTTTTATCAAAACAGATAGGTGTTAATTCACAGGGCACAGTTGGGACACTGGATGTATTATTGTAATTCATAAATGTGATTATTTTCATTTATAATAAAGGAGAAAATTAGATGCCTAGTGGCTTCTGAAGAAAGCGGGTTTTCATGACACATGCACTCAATCAATCTTATACTGTATTCAGCATTCTTTTATCTTTGATCATTGAGGAGTGCTGTAAAGTAGAAAACTTCTGAAATTATATGTCTTTAAAATCTAGTCGAGAATAGATTTAGTTTTTGTGTTCTGGCCTTGGTCAGAATTTGGGCCGAGGCATTGCAGGAATTCCTACCAAGATGCCGAGGAGAGTGATATTGGTGATTATTCCCCTCAGATTCAGAATAAATCAGTATCTTGGCACAGTGCAATGGAGTGTTAGGCGAACCCTTTTAATAGTGACTGAGTTCTAAAATTAATGATATGGTGAGATATGAATAATATCCTTTTTCCTTTTATTTAAAAAGAAACATTGAGACAGTTGGGCACCTGAATTCCATTCAGTTTCAATGAAATTTGAGACATTAAATACCTTCAGATATGTGTAAGTGTTAAGAATACTCAGTATGTGAGATACATTAAAAATCTGCCTAATGAAATCACAGAATCACAGAA
>VXBJ01000528.1:0-39538 GCA_013400055.1 Nycticryphes semicollaris | reverse complement strand
GTATTCTGTTCCGGCCACATGAGATCCTGAACTTCACCACCTCATGATCGCTGCAACCAAGGCTGCCCTCAACCTTCACGGCTTCAACCAGACCTTCCTTATTAGTGAGTATAAGATCTAGTAGCACTCCTCAACTCGTTGGCTCATCCACCATTTGCATCAGGAAGTTATCATCAATGCACTGGAGGAACCTCTTAGCCTGTGGGTGGCTGGCTGAGTAGGTTTTCCAGTGAACATCAGGGTGGTTAAAATCCCCAAAGATAACCAGGGCCTGTAATAGCGAAGCTGCTATCAGCTGCCTGTAGAAAGCCTCGTCAACTTCCTCATCCTGATCTGGTGGCCTATAATAGACACCCACAACAGTACCACCCATTCCAGCCTGCCCCATAATTCTCACCCACAAACTCTCAACTTGCTCCTCATCCACTCCTGCACAGTACTCAATAGATTGTAGTTGCTCTCTCACGTAAAGAGCAACTCCACCACCTCACCTGGCTGGCCTGTCTTTCCTGAGAAGGATATAGCCATCCATGACCACATTCCAGTCATGAGAGCTGTCCCACCATGTCTCTGTATTTGCCACCAGGTCATAATCTCCTGACCAAAGATGGATTTCTAACTCCTCCTGCTTATTCCCCATGCTGCGTGCATTGGTGTACAAGCATTTCAGGGAGCGAGCTGAGCACACTGATTTCACCTAAAAGCACTGAATAGTGCTGACCAAATACGCCCCTACACACCTCACTTCCTGGGGTGCTTGCCAGTGTTAGTGGTTGACACCAGTGGTATACCAAGGCGGGTGAGTGAGATCTTCTTGCTGTAGCGGTCAAAAAGAAAACCAAACTTAAATTCACAACTTGCTTCATAGCGACATTCTCTTCCCTATTGAACAACAGACAGACACGGTGTATTCTCTAGCAACTGCCCCTCTGACATTAGTCATTCCAGCTGAGGAGGGTCTAAAATTAAATAACCAGTGCTTATTTTGAGTTAAGAGCAGGAAACAAATGTATTCTGTTTCTACAACACACTTTGATTTTTCTTCCGCTTTATTCAATTATAAGCATTTTCCTTTGCTCCTGGGAAAAAAAAGAAAGTGGATGCAAAGCATCTTCCACAGCGTAAAAGAGGAATTTTCAACCCACCACATCATAATTATTATGGGGTAAATGTAAAGCTACTAAACAATATCACTCCACAAGAAACTACGACCTCAAAAGTTCATAATTTCCAAGAAATCCCTGCTGTATGTGCAAAGGTTGTGCTTGGCCTCTCCAGTTCCTCTGTTTTCTTCTCAACAGTTTACCACCAATGGGCTGAGATACTAATAAAATAGCTTTGGGACAGTACAAGAAAGATGTATAACTTAATCTGAGCACCTTAACTGCCATGCAAGCACTTTCTTGTGGATGACTATCTTGAACAGTAGGTGCTGTACTCCCACCATAATTATCTTGTAAGCTGCTTTTGACTTTACGCAGAGATTATACACAGTCACTGCTGCATTAATTAGAAGAGAAAACCAAAGCTGAAAGCTATCATTAAATTTGGAATTCGTTGAGAAAATTACAGGCAATAAATGAAAAAATTTATATGTATGGGGGCTTCCTAGCATTCATTTCAGAATTAGATTGAGCTGGTTTTCAGCTCTTCACTAACCCTCAGCCTCCTCTGTCTCAACTGAACCTGCTGCAGTCTCGAGCAGAACCATCAATTACAATGGAAGGGAATGGTTGTGGTGTTAGTCTGAGAGAGTCTCTGAAATTTAGTTAGAGTCCTACACAGGTGGTGAGGTCAATTAATTGCTGAAAAACTAATTCTTACTTAGAAAGGGACAGAGGTGAAGAGGAAAAGCATAGCTGAGGGCAGGTGGAGACAGAAATCTAGATCTGTTGCCTTGAAGAGGAAAGAGAAAGGTCTGTTTGGAACACTGATTTATCATATCTGAGAAAATCTGCCCAGTAAAGTGAGAGAGCTATGCATCAACCTACAGCTCATATCACCACTAATGTGGAACAAGAGAGATAAGGTCAAATGAAACAGTGATGCTTTATCTGAAGGGCAAATGCTGTACTACCAAAAGGATGCAAATTGTGAAGTTTGCATTTCCTCTCTCAAATTTTGCTTTGCAAACCTACGCAGTGGTTCAGCATGATCCCCTTTTACCAGGTCTCACAGGCTGCCCTTGTTAACGCAGTCTTAATTTCCTGTTTGAGATCAATAATAATAACTTACGATCAACATTCATAAACTACTTGAAGATCAGCAGCAACCTTTTGTTACTACAGATAGTCTCAAGAGATTGCCCCACCAAGCATTCCTGTTCTTCCTTTTACCTGCAGAAGATGCACTAGCAAGCAACCTGCTGAAGCAAAATGAAAGCAAGTCCTCTTTTCTTTATAAAGTTAACCACTTTGTCCAGCACAGAGCATGAGACCTTTATATGGGGAACGCAACTGGCAAGAGATTTCCCTATTTCAAAAACCCAATAAACAGCAGAGCATTACTGACAAAAACAAGGCACTATCTGACTAGTTCTCTCACTGCTATTTGAAAAAGCCTCAACGTCAAGTCCATCAACATCAAATTATGCACATTGTATAACCCATTACTAGTTGTTGGTTTAAAAAGAAAGTGCCTGTTTGAATCTTGCTTGTAAGAGGATATAGGCTTTTTATAATTCCACACCATGTGAGAGATCTTTCATCTCTAGGTAGGTTGCAAATTTGAAAGAGGCATATACATGCTATGAAACAGTATCTCCAGATTTCTTTATCTTTTTATTTCATGTCTACTGACAAGAGAAGGTATCTGGAAATACCACAGTTTTATACATATATATATACACACAGAGAGAGCTTTATATTTATTTAAGTGATTGTAAATGTAGGGGTTTAGATAGTTCTCCTTTAATAAATTTTCTAACTGATCTTCTAACCAAGTGTACTGTAAATGCAGCAACGAGCACTATTCTCTGAAAAACAGCTGTTTTAAAATGTCTTTTTAACAGAGTTACTCCTTAAAGCATTCATGCTCTCCTGTTTGTTTATGCTAGGGTCAAAAAGGTTTTCAAGAAGGTTTTCATCACCTCCTAGAAATAACCTTGTACAGCACAACTGAGCCTGTAGACCTTCGGCACCAGGAGAAAGAGGAAAGCAGGCATTGGCCTTTGGTCTCCTCTCATCTACGCCTGCAGCTGAGGTACCAGCATGAAGTCCATCACTGCCTGCAGCTCCCCTATTTCTAGCCAGTTACATACAGTCTTTTTTATTAATGTGTTATCTTGCATGAATAATCAGTCTTGATGCAGAAGTAGCCTTGGACTTCTAAGAGCACAGATGAGATTAAACATGACCACTTCTTTCACTCAGGCTGTGAGGAGTTCAGTGTCTACGTGCAGTCCTATTAAAAGCACATTGACCTCTGCTTGAGTAACCTGTGCACAAGGTTATAAGACAGCTATTTTTTCCCCTAATTGAAGCACTGCTTCAAGGTCTAGACATATGATTCCTACTGGCTTTGACCAGAGAGTGGTAAGTAAAACTCAGCACCTATTTGTGGAGCGTAGCTGGCAAATGCTCCTCCAGGTCATTCTGTTTCCTGCTAACCTCGATTTTGTTTCTTCCTCAAAATGTTTTTAGAATAGCAGGAACTTTTCAATATGCCTTTATTCAAACTGTAAATTTGAATTAAATGAAAACTCACAAAACACCCCCAGCTGTCTCTTCTGCCTTCAATTTGAGTTTTTCAGAAAATAATCTTTCTGAAAATGAAATGCTGCACCACAGTGATTCATCACGTCTCCTGACAAATGATCCCACCCAGCATTCACCAATCTGTCAGCTTCTCTTGTTTGTCTCTGTGCTACCAGTCCTCAGCCAGGCAAAATGTCTATCACAAAACAGGCACAGTTAAGTACTATATTGAATATCCTGCAATTTGAATCTGCTGCTTTGTCCCATATGCAAGCCAGGCCCTTCACAAAGCACAACTCTATCTAGTGAAGGAACACAATGAAGCGTAACAAAAACTCTCAGCAGGCAAACCGTTACTCTAAATGACTTGCCTATTTTTAGTCATGTGGAATACCAGAGTTTTCCTTACAAGAAAGAGTTTCTGAAAGGTTAGGTGGTAAAAACCTTTCAGCAATCTGGAAGTGAAACACAGGAAAATTCTTTTCCTCTTGGGATTCATTCGTCAACAGATGAGAGAAGTAAGCTTCAAGCTGGCACCCCATCCATGTCGATTCCTATGCTTTCTGGCTTCAGACACATTGGAGGATTGCTCATCTTTATCAACACCATCAGATTTCAGTGGCATTTCTACTAAAATAAGCTAGATGTGTCTTGTTGTTTAGTGTGATAACCCACTACAATCCATGACTGCAAGAGAACCACTTCTTGGAATGGGGCATGCATCTTACTAGCACTTCAAGGCAAAAACCCCTTCCCACTGCAATGAGCACAAATACTTTCTCACTGACTCCCATTAGGCCCTAGTTTGGCTCTTAAATCTGTCATTGTCCTATTGAAAAGACTATACTACTTTAAGGTAGACAAGTCATGCGCAGAATGTTTCAGGCAGTGAAGGACACTCAGTATTTGAACTAGAGAAGAAAAAGCTTCAAGAGATGCATGAGGATTGGAAACAAACTGCCACAGAGGTCAGGAAAAGCATCTGGAAGCAGCTGAGGCAGTGAGAATGGGCAGGAATCTATCTGAGCCTCATCTAAATTACAACTGTGACAAAATACCCCTTTAAAAGTCTTAAGCCTGCATATAAATTCGGGCCAAATTAAAAAGTGGTTCTTTTTTAATCTGTATTCCCTTGAGACAGCTAGTTAAATTGCAGCCATTTACATGTAAGGCTTGTTTTACTGTCAGCTTTGTGCCCTCATTGTTTCTGAAATCCAGAGCCTCCAAGCAGAATCATGGCTGGCTGACAAGCCCAGCTGCAGAAGCCAGCATCCTTCAAGAGGACCAAGAGCTGTCAGACCCCACCTTGCCTCCTTGAATAAGACAACCTAGGAATAATTGAGGCCGAGATAAAAACTGTGAAACAGCAGCAACAACAAAACCCCTGCTTAGCACAGACACAGACATGCTGAAAGCACTACATAAACATTCTGTGCTGCAAAAACCAAGTGAGGCTCGTAATTATTTCCATCTCTGTATTGCAGATGGGGGACTGCAGTAGTTGCCTCAGTTCCAGTTTGACAGATCTCTCACTCTCTGTCCAAATGAAAGGCTTTGGAGTTTATTTATTTACAGTAAAGGCGTGAAATGTTAAGACAAGAACTACTCTCTGAGAACCCCAGTCCTGTAATTTTGCTGCTGATAAGGAGGAAGTGCTTTGGAGCAAAACTTCTTGGGCAAACAAGAAAGCTGTTATCTGTGCAGAACACGGGTATTATCAATATTTACAGCTAATATGATGCAAGACTTTGATTAAACTGAAGTTCTGCCAATACTGAAGAGCCAAAGTCCTTCCACTGTTCAAGTAAACTGGAAGGTGGCTTTGCTGTAATACTCTCTGGAAGAAAGGCCAAAAGAAGGCTCTCGTGGAGATCTTTATTAACTCCTTTTCAACTTGCTGACAGTGTGAGATATCACTTAGATTCTGGCACAGCCTTTAGGCAAAGGCCAGAGGATGCCAGCAGTGTCCCCGGCTTTCTAACCTACATTTAAATGCAAACTTTTTGTTTCAAGCCTCACTGCTTCCCTACCACATCATGAACAAAAATTCCACCCAACAAGGCCCCTAAACTGGACAAAGCCAAGAGGCTTTGCCGAAAGCAACGTTTCAATATAGGTAAGTAAATATTCCTGACCTTTCTGGTGATTGTTTCCCCTACCTCTCTGCCTCTCCACCAGAACAGGAGAGGCTGTAAAGAAATGAAAAAATATCCAATAGTTTCCCACCAGGCAAAACTTTTAATTAAATGCCTTGATAATCATTCTGTACAAATAGCAGAGAGTGGGAAATCGAATGTAAACAGAAAGTGCCTAATCTATAAGGTCATTTGTGGGAGCCCTCTTGCTTGCTAAGAAAAGATGAGATTGATTGTACCAACAGGTAAGCCTTGTTCTAAATGAGATATCCCCAAGCCTGTCCATAAGCAGCTGAGAGCAGCACTTGCTTTCCTCAACAATGAAATCTTTCTTAAACCACCTGCCTATAAACATAAATCTTGTAAGATTTTAGTAAGAGACATTGCATGAATTTTGTTGAGGTTTGGCAGTTAAGGGACAATATAATAATTTCTTATCAGTGTTACACGGCATCTCCAGGACACTTTGCTCAGCTCTTTGGGATTCCCTCCTCCTCACTTCCTCCTCACATATGAAACAACTCCAGGACATAACATTTTTATTTTTTTTTTTTGTAATTGCTTTTTTAAACACAGCAAACCACTTGCTTGGTGAATTTTCTGCGGATCTTCCAAACTTCAAGAAGTTACTTGAAATGCTTATTGGCTCTAGCAGTGTTTGATACCAAGAGAGATGCACTGGCACTGGCTGTGTAACTTCAGAGGAAAAGCAGAGAATACAGGAACAGAAGATCATAGGAAATGGTCTGAGAGTGGGAAGAAGAATGAACATTTTTGAAGCACGCTGGCTTGGGTCAACTAAGGTGAGACCTTTCAGTCATGCCATAGGCTTCCTACATAGTCTTGAAAAGTCACTGTTTCTTTTGTGTTCCAGTTTGCTATTTGTTAAACAGAACAACCTGACTCCACTTATGCTATAAAAATAATAGCATAATTTGGAGCAGACATTTGAATAACAACCAACCTACCTGAAGCCCTGTACAGAATTCAAGACAAGGAATGGAAATACTAACCCAAAGAGGATCAGTAACCCTTCTGGCACTGAGAGGGTAAAACTGAGGTTCATCTGGAAGCAAAAGGAAGGACAAGTACATCTGGCATTGACTGTAATGGCAATGAAGCTGGTGAAACTATAAAAGAAAAAGTCTCCCACTGTGCACTCTGAAAAGAACCAAGAAGTTGTAATAATTTTTATAACAAAAAGCTAATAAGAAAGTCAACTTGGATTTTTCAAATCAGCTTTTCCTACATCCATGGTTTGTGCACCTGCTGGTGCTCAAAAGTAGGCATCAAGGCACCTGATGAGGCAGACAGCTGAGGCTGCAAGAAAGGAGCCACTGAAACACTCCCATACTATTCATACTATTAGAATGCCAATGAGTCCCAACAGCAGCTTTAATGCCACTTTGTTTTAACAAAAGATAACAAGTATGACAAGTCACTAAGCTCTGCAATTCAAAATTTTTCATGCAAGAGCAAATTCAAATATTTTCAGCAAACTACCCCTGATTTTGTCCAAATGATTCCTTTAATTTCCAAGGGAGAGACAGACATTTTGCCATTGTTCCATAAAAAACGAACATTTAGCTCCTATTATTGTTGATATAAGGGGAAAGTACACTTTTCTGTAGCCAGAGAGGCCACTGCCACCTAATCTGTTCTTATGCTCATCAACAGCTGAATAATTTGTGCGTCAAGTCCCCAAGCTTGTTTAAATAAAGTACATCATAACCAGCTCAGAGATACACACTCAAAATGTTAAAATGTAGCTATGCACATCCTTTGCTTGCAAATATAAGAAGGCAAAGGCACAGCTGACCATTTATTTTGAGGATGAGTACCTCCAGCTCTCTGTGCATGGCACCCTGTGCATGGCATTTCCCAGTGAGATAGTCCTAGACCTCCAAATCTTGTTTCTTTACAGTGAACCTAGGAATAAAAACTTTAAACATGAATTCTTGGCTTGCTGTTTCTTGTTTCAAAGGAGTTTAAATGCTCCAGAAAACATGGGGAAAGGCTTGGTAAAACGAGGCAGGTAAATCAAATCAATTACATACACAAAAGGCTGACACTGCAAATTATTTTCCAGGATATTAAATCAATTCTTCTTGGGCATTATGCATTTTGAGTGACAAAAACCTCACCGGCATGTTGGAGGAATTTCAGGTGAGTGAACACTGAAGTGCATGTTTTTTGTAACATACCTAATTATTTACACGGCATTGAGGATATTTTTAATGCTGATGCTGTAGAAGGAACCTTTTGTTTACATATAAATACACTCTTCCTCAGATTTTTAAGATGGTTCAGAAAAAATGATACTAACATCCTCAACAGCAGTGACATCAGCAAAGTTGGGTGCCATTGTGACCTAGGATTGCCATTTCTTTTCCAGAATGAAACTTCCTTTGTAGTAGGTTTTCTCCATACACTTGCTCCAAAGATGACTCACACAAAAGAGCTCCTATCCCCTTTCTCCAGTTATGTATCCCACCAACTGCTGCTCTCAGCAATGCTCCTCTGCCTTCAGAGATCTCACAACCTATCCCCAAAGCCCTCAGCTCTTTCCTGTGCCACCCTCCTACTCACTTAAATCAGCTCTCTCCAGATCTGGTCCTGCAAGCATCATTCCTTTCCTGCACGTCCCAGTAAAGAGTAATTTTGCCTTGATCTCTAGTGGCTACAAGACACACCTGTGCCAGTGTGTAAAGACACCTCTGAGCTCTGCTCACTTACTGAAATCTCGTGTACACTGAATCCAGGCTGGCAGAAAAGAGAAATGCCCATTCTTTCAAAACCTATGCTGATGTTGAGAATATTCCTAGGATACTTGTATTCAGCCTCTCTGCTTCTTTTTTTTTTTTTTTTAAATATAATCACTTTCATTTGTCCTCAACAAACATCAGTATAACCACAGATAAGAAAATTGGGAAAGATGCTAATTAACACGATACATGCTGTTGAGCCTTTGTTTGCCAAGAGACATGAAAGGTGGTTTGCATTTGTGTTTCAAGTGCTAACAACCTGTTATCTCCATCTATAAAAAACAAAAAAAAAGTAATCCCCACCTCCCCTTCCAACCACCTAGGGAAGCATATGTCAATAGAACTTGAGATCCAATTAGTTGCCACAGAGGCTTCAGCACATAGAGGTAAATCGAAGCAAGGAGACAACCCACTTTCCTTGTAGGAACTAATGACCATCGTGTGATTATATATTAGGTGGAACAGTGACATTGGACACAGAATACTTTGCAGATGCTGTGAACTGGGAAAGGGGAAGCCAGCAGTTTACTCACAGAAATTAAGGACTTGGCCATTTGCCCACTAAGCCATTTGTTACAGCCCTCCCACAGGATCAACCTTTGCTTCAATTATTTACAGTACTAATTTACTTAGTTTAAAGGTGAATGAGAGAGCTTTCAAATAAGAGAGAGCACTACTAAAATATCAGAGGAGGGTGAATAGCAAAGGCAAACCATACCCTACATTCCCACTGTGGTAAGAGAAGATGAACAAGTCCCATGAACCATGAAAGTGTGGGCTATCTGCAAATCCAGTTATCCAGGTAACTTAACTTCATTTTCTCTTAAATACATTACTTTGGTACAAAAATGTAAGCCAAAATACAGAATTGATCCACTGCTGTAAGGTAAATACACCTCTGTGAGAGTCAAAACACTTACACCCTGACTAGATCTGGCCTCTGGTGGCACCTGAACCTCGTTGGGGGCCATGGGAAAGACATACAAGCTCCCCATGGTTAATCACAGGGACTTGCATTGCCACCTCTTGGTGGCAGAGCTGCTCTGCTGAACGCAGTGTTGTCAGCTTCACCGGCAACTAGTAGTAACCCAGGTAAGCGGTAAAGCAAGTGAGGAAGAGAGCTGGTTAAATCATGTTCTCGGGGGAAGAAACTTTCCCAGTTTCTTAGAACAAGGGGAACAAATGTCTGCTGATAAGACACATTTCTCCGTGCTAGAACGACAAGGTCCATTAAAACCCAAACCAAACCAGCCCACTGACGGGTTAACTTCCATTACTTGTCTGCAGAAACTTGTCTGCAAAGAGCAATTCTGTGGAATAGGATTGAAGAAGATATGTCTTCCTAAATCCAGGGAACATTAATCCTTAGGGGAAAAGTGAGATTTGCACACAGCTTGCTTTATTATTCTTAAGATATGTTTTCTCTGAAATGAACTCATTTTAGAGAAATAATGCTGTGAGGAGAACCACCACTGTCCCTGGAGAGAAGAGACCAGCAGACAAAGTCAGGCTCACTACAGCAAGCTTAATGCCCACAGTGGCATGATCCCTGCTCAGCCTGAACATGGGAGAAGTGCAGAACGCACACCGAGAGAGAAGGCAGCACAAATCATAGACCCAGGGACAGACAGAGGGCTTTGGATGAACCTCTGGCTACCTCACAGAAACTCAGCAAGATCACTGGTAAAGTTGCCTGGCTTTATTGTGAAGAGAATGCAACAGGATCAATAACCTCCTGGCCAGACACCAGAGAAGGTAATTACCTCCTTACCTATAATTTCTTTCATGAAAATATGTTATTTTATTCAATCGCATAGATGTGTGCACTTGCAAGGATCACAGATTATACTAAATGCCAGCTCCTCAGACAGCAGAAATCTGCCCCACTCCACCAAAACCAATGGAGCTGCTCACACTTCTTGCAACTTGGCATTACCACGTGAGGTCTCCAGTGGCATAAACCCATGTTTCTATTAAGGTACATACACGCTTGTAAATCAGTCCCTCTTCAAAACAACATCTCTGCCACTATGGCAGTTCTGACCTTCAGCAACTGGAATTGCTGCTTTTAATCCTCAGGTAAGCTTTTCAGTGGACATATTATAAACTGGTAAATAAAATGTCTTGGAAAGCTAGTAGGTAACAAAAGCAACAGAAGTAAATAACTGCTATTAAATGCCTCCCTTGTTTTAATGGAACAAACAATTGTAGCTCTTCACTGCACTTCATCGAAAACAGATTTTTACCATGAATGGAATGATTTGGGACTCAGGCACTGCAAATGAATAAACTACATGGAAATTGCTTTCCATAATAATAGAAAACAAGCAAATAAACAAAATGCCAGTCACACTTATAAAGCACAAAATGCAAGTTTCCAACACCCTCTTTACTTCTAATAATGTCAGAAAAAAGCCACATTTCTCTTTGGAAGTCACACAGGTTGAATAGAGAAGGAAACATGATCGTTTCCCCATATGTTAAACAGAGATAAGTGGCAGTACCTTCACGAAGTGCTGAAGGACTGCAATATTTCCATACAGAATGGAATTACATATGCTGTTTTTTCACATAAAAAGTGGTATTTACCAAGTGAACAGCAGTCATCCTCCTAAAAGGCAGCAAAGTTGGATGAAAGAAGAATCCATCAATCTTGAAGAAAGGTTCACCTCAAACTGCTGCTAACTGGGGAGCTTTCCTGTATCCCAGAACATGATATGTACATTCCCAGCTGCCAAACCCAGCTGCAAATTGGCAAGAGGTTTGGTTTCCCTCCCAGACCATCATCGGGGTGAGCAGTGGAGGACAGCATCAGACCTGCCAGTCTGTGGCATCTGCAGTGTTTATAATCACCAAGGCTCATGCCAGCTTCTTTTGTAATTGCATCTTCATGTAAACGGTGACACACAGCCTTGTATATCTTTGACAGTTTGTGGAGTCAGGAGAGACCGAGCTATCTCAGTTCCTCAACTACCTGATGGTCCTGAAAGAGGGAAATGACAACTGGAAAAGTCAGCAAAAGCCAGCATAAATAATGCACATACTGTTCTTGTGAGCAGCGAGGGACCCAATAGAGATGATGGTTTGAGCTACCCTCTCCTAACCCTATAAAAACCAAGACACTAGTAAGCATTTGAAGGTCACATACCACAGGTAGCTGGACCAGAGGTAAGCAGACTCCCCAATGAAAGGGTATTCCCATGTCATTAAAGAGATAAGTCCCATTCCAAATTTAAAGGAGCCACTGCTTAGGAAAAAGCATGGAAATTTACAGAATTGGGCCCTCTCAGCCTGCCTCCCTCACAAGAACTGAAAAAGGTCACATCTAAAAGTGACTGTCCACAATAATCCAGACTAAATCCAGTAATTGCTGGCCACACCATCATCTCCTTCAGATGGCAGTTACTTTTAATCAGTTCTAGCCACAAGCAGCATCTTAATTGGGATCCTTAAAGGGCTTATCTCTACTGGGTAATTTCACCTTGACTGAATTGACTGCCAGTCACCTGGAAGTCACTGACATATTTGTAAAGGTTATTTTGGACAATCTCCAAACACCTCTGGTTTGCCTCTGAGATCAAACTGCAATAATATCAGCTTGACTCAAACATGTCCAGAATTGCCTTTAAAAATGTGCAAATCATCTGGAGGTTATTGCTAATCATCTACAGCTAAGCCCATCCGTCATAGTCAGCACAAGCCTACAGTATTATTGTCTGTATCCTGTTACCAGCCTGCTACACTAACCCCTCTCCCTTCTCTCCCTTCCAAAAAACCTCAAGTGTTAAAAACTTTCTGTCAGGAAAATAAACCACTACTTTACTTCTTTATCAATGTATTTTTATTTATTCAATTTGTTCGTAGTTTACAACTATACTGTGTTCACGCAATTGACTTCACCCAAAACCAAGCCTTCTAGAAGAGGCACTGTTGTTTCAGAAAGGTAGTGTTTGAGTTAAGAACCTGAAACAAGTTTCTGCTGTTGGCAAACTCTCCTACTAGAAATGGCATCAGGTTCCTGGAAGTAATCCAGGCAGAGTCAGCAAATGTCAATGATGATGTAGCTTATTCAGAAGCAGTCTCTGTCAGAAAGGTGAATTATCCCTCAGAGAGGAGCAGAAACCAAAGTGAAGGGTAGATTTAACCTTTCACATATGACAATGGTCTCAAGAAAACCTCTGAGGATGCTCCTCCTGTTTTGTATTTATTGTTCATGTTTCTACCTTTCAAAATGAACCTGTCTTTCCTAATTAAGAGACTGACTTTTTGCTAAAGAGAAGCATTGATCTCAAGTATCTTCTTAAAGCTGGAAACTGTCCTCTGCCTCTCATCCCCCTGGATTCTCTGGTGTCTAATAATACTGGTTGAGCTAGCTGTGAGACCTTTCTCTCCATGGGCATTCATCTAGGTCTCTCCACCTATCTAAACTTACTGCTTTTGACAATTCTGAAGAGGTCTGAAATTTGACTGAAATTTGCTATCAGATTTAAGTGGCCATAAGAGAAAGAAAAGTCAGTGCAGCTACAGTGAATGTATTTTAGAAAGTAAAATTTAGGGGGAGTTTAGTGGGTTCTTGACCCAAAATTATTTGGGTTATTTGGTATTTTTCTCATTGCTAGGGAAGGAAGTATAAAAACCATAGCTAAGGAAATTTTGTAGATAACTCACAAAACTTGCTGTGCATTAAATAATCTGCTAATATCACTTGGCCTTCTTTGTTACGGAGCACTGTGGCTTACCCAGCCAAATACCAGAACAGATGTTTAGAACAAAGATGAGAAGTCACACTACAAGAACAATACTCTGGAAAGAGGAAATCTGTGGAAGGACTGAAGAAATGCGGATGGACATGCTCTGAGGGAAACACTTCCAACTTACAGAGGAAACAGAGTCATAGGTACATTCAACTTAGGCTGTATAAAGACTGAGTTGCATCATTATCTATACACTGCAGAATTGATATCTGTGTTTTCAAAAATCTACTGAAAATTGGAAAAGATTTTAGAGAAGACCTATATGAAAAAGCCAATCACAGAGAAGCACACTTTACTTCACATGACTAACACTCTTGGATAAACTAAATAGGGCAACAAGGTTAAAAAGCAGCTTAATTGCAGTCCTCAGGCACCTACATGGAGAAGCAATTCTCAACAGTAGACAGGACTTCAATCTACCAGAAAAGGACATAATGAGAGTTAATGGTTAGAAGTTTAAGCTAGACAAATACAAGATAGAAACAACACAGAGTTTTAACCGTGAAGAAAAAAAATAATCATTGGAGCAAATTATTGAGGAATAAGGTGCAGTCAATGATACTTCTAAATCACAGCCAAAGAAAGTCAGGTGTAATTAGTTTAATGACACAACTACTGATTGAAATGCTATGGACCACAGATGACCGTAACCATTTCATTTGGTCTTAAAATTTATAAATCTTTCCAGAAGGCTACAAGGCTTTCCAAGGATAGAGACTTTGTTATTCATGCCAGATTATGTCACCTACACTCTGCACCTTGCCTTTGCTTCAAATCCATCTGGAACGAAAAATTGGTATAAAACATATCAGTCTGTTTAGCATACCCCATCTTGGAGACTAAGGCATTGCTCCTTTTAAACTGGCTGGTGATTTAGGGGTGCAAATTCTCCTACATCACAGCTCAAGTTCTCTCAATAAACTTGCTATCTGCCAAACCCACAACTCCTTATTGCACGGGCTGCTGCTGACTATGACAGAGCAGGCGTCCTCTGGGTAACACGTCAACCAACTTGCTGAGGCCAGCTGCTCCACAGTCACTGTCCAAAGACAGGCTCATTTGCCCTGCAGCACATTCACAGTATTCACCTTAGAGGCTGCTCTTACCTGGCTTCACTAGGTGCAGTGTGAGAGCCCTCAGGCAGTCATCACCCTGTAACTGTGGCTGCTCGGGAAAGGCCAAAGCTAAGGATTCACAGCTCTGAGCTGTGCTGCCTTAGCTCCCTTGATACAGGCAAACACATTTTATACCCTCTGGCATTAAGTCAGGATTCCTAGACAAACAGCAAAGAGTGCCTTCAATGGAGCTTTCAGTAATTAACGCCACAAGATTTTTCTGTCAGTCCAAACAGTTGAGTCCTTCCAGTTCCTTTAATGTCATTACTAGTAACACCGCCTCTGTCCCTTACCTGTCCTCCCAGGTACTTCCCTGAGATACTGCAGCACTGGCTTGGCAGGGTGTGGTATCACCAGGTCCATCTCCAGTCTATACCCAATTAATACTCATAAAATCAGGGCATCCAGTTTGAATCCCAATCTACGCAGAGCGCAGCAGCAACGGCCACTTACAGCCACAGCCACTGTGCTGCAGTCACTCACTACCTTGCTTTAGTTTTTCTTCTAGAGGACCCTGTTCTTCAGGGGCCTTCAGAATCGCATTACCTTTTTATTTTAAAAACTTCCACCCTCTAAACTGTAACCATTTCAGAAAACACTGCGCTGTGATTAGCTGTGGTGATACCACCTGCCATTCATGACCCAAACACAGTAAAAGCTCACATTCACTCAGATATGCCTGTGACATGCTTTCATACTTATTTCAAAACTTAATATAGATGGACCTGGATCAATAGCAATAAATCTCCTATGGATTCAAAGGTGTTTGGAGCTGGGATCACGATTTTCCTTACATGATCCTATAAGCCTAAAAACAACAGTGGAGGCCCTCAGGTGCTGATGCTGTGAAAATAAGGTGTATACACAGAGAAGTGCAAAGTGCAGGTTTTTTGTGCCTTGTGAAGTTTTTTTGAGGTATTGAAAGGCTCTGAGGAGTTCATAACAATGTTTATAAATGGTGGAAAAGGCACTTTTAGCAAGAATGACACATTATTCACTGTTGATCATTTTCCTTTAATACATTTTCCTTACTCTGTCAGGAAAATTCCAAATGCCCTGTTTGACCAGGATGACAAACTGCACAACATTAATATTAAATAGCAAAGAGTCAACAGAATAAGAAAATGCTTTTTGAAAAACCTGTAGATAACAAAATCAAAACAAGAAAACCCACAAACTGAACCAGTGGCATTAAAAAAATTGCAGGCTGGGATTAGTCTGCACATAAATCACTAATCCAAAGAGGCAACCTTGTACTTTTAGCAATATTGCCAGCATTTGGGATACTTTGAGAAGTCACATAGTGCTTGCATGGGGGTTTGTCTAATACTCCAGCTATAAAATCCAGCAGCTATAGTTGAGAATTTTCACTTTTATTAAAAAAGGGTTTATCATAAAATGTTGAGGCCTCANGGGGGTTTATTTGTCCTTCTGCCTCACCACCAATATTGTCTTGCATGATTTCATACACTGAATGCTGGCAGCTTCTCAACTCTGGTAAAGCTTTGGCATAGCTCCATGGGCTGATGATATGACTATTTAACAGCTATTTAGACTACTCATACTAGTTCAGAATCTAACAAAATAGCCAGAACTGGACATACAGTGTCTTCATGTGAGCATCAAAATGCACTTATAATAATTACTAAAGACCACTTTCTTTTTATTGTGATATACAATATCACACCTGTGATAATGTATTTTTTTCAATGAGATGCTATTTAAATCTCATTTTTCTCCAAAGCATGATCACATTTACAAAAGGCAGCAACCACTTTCTCTCAGCTGTGTACCTCTGTGACCAGCAGAAGCCAGCTCTCCAGTGGTCACACAAGAACTGCTTGACTGTGCAACACTGTCTGGCAACAGTTGGGTAAGTCTTTGCTGTGCCAGCTTTCACCTTTAATGGGCTTGACTGCTGGAAAATGCCATAATCAAAAATGATTAGACTTTCTTTACCTGTGATAAAGTTTCTTTATCTGTGATACATTTTCCAAAATGGAAAAGAAAGTTACAGTACTGGTTGCTCTCCCCTGCTACTAAACTTCTTGACATAGTGTTGCTGAAATTTTTGCCTTCGCATCTGTGAAGACAAATAGAGAAAGAAAAAAAAAAAAAAAAAAAGAAGCCAGTGGCTTCACTTTCTAATTAACACAGAAAACGTGCTCACTGTCATTTCAGAAGACTCCATCCAATCTAGTATTTGCTTGGGGACATAAATACATTAAATACTCTTCTGGCGCTATGCAGGTCAGTGGTCTGAGTCCATATCTCCAAATTTTTGAAGATTTGGAAGTCATCAAGAGAACTAACAACAGCGAAACACAGTCAAGTGTTACTGGAAGCACTGCAGCATATTAACAAGGGGGAAAAAAAAAGCCACAATTCTCAAACTGTGTTGTGTCAAAAGAGCAACAACTCTGTCAGGAGGAAAACCACAGAAATTGCTGAGATAGAATGTGGGTAGAGTAGAAGGTAGAGTGTACTTGACTTGAAGGGTAAAAGGCTTTGAGAAACTGGGTATGTGATCACCACATGCAAACATGCCAGTGAAATATGCTCCACTGAAGGCGAAATAGTGCTCTCTGCTGCCAACACAGACAAGAGTCCTTCAGAGCTCATTGTAACTACTAAGAGATTTGCACAGCAAAAATGAGGAGAACCACAATAGCACTACAGAAAGTCTTGAGACAGAGACATTCCAATTGTTCTGAAACTGCAAAGGCCACATCCCCATAAACAGATTTCACTGAGCAGCAACGGTTTCTTTGCTAACCTCACATTCGCAGTAACAACTGACCTTACAGCCAAATTCACACAGAAGTCTGTAGGAGAAGCACTCAGTGCAGAATCAAAAGTGCTGTAAGCTGGAGGCTGAGCTATGAAGAACGGTATCCATCTTGCAAAAGGGAATGTCTCATCACATAGACAAACAAATTGGTGATAGATGAATGTGTCACAGATAATCTAATCTTGGAAACAAGAGTTGAAACCATGCAAATCAAAAGCAATGGATATTCAGGTTTCCCATAAAGCGTCTTTGCAGATGAGAAATGACACCCAGCATACATGGAGTAAATGAGTCCTGTCATACTTAACTGAGAGAACTGAAAAAAGTTTCAATTACTAAATCCATTGCACTCACCTCTTTCTACAACATAAACAGGACAAAAGAAATGCTTACGCTAATCAGCCAGGGCTGAATTTCCTTCCACCAACACAGCTTATGCAGACACATGTGGAAAAAAAATTTAAAATAATTAAACAAAGTAGAAAACAATAGTGGAAGACGGTGAAAGCTGGGTATTCAGACAAGAACTGTTTCACCAAAACTATATGAGGGCGTCAAAAAAGCCCGCAATTTCTGAAACAACCAATATAAATGATAATAATAGAAAAAAATGCACAAAAAGTTTGGTGAACAAAAGATTTATTTCCAGGGTCAGTTCAAACAAAATTCAGAGAGAGAAGAACTTGTATTATCTATTTATGTGACATCTAAACAATGCATATCACTCCTGCTTGTTTCTTCACTGTATTAGTAAGCTTTTTAGTCTGTAAAATTGTAGGTTCTGTCACACAAATGGGAGACCAACAGTATTCAGAAATATGCCGACTACCACTCTGCTACCACACAGCTCAGAGGAAATCACCAAAGTCTATAGGCACAATTATCAAAGCACTAGAAGTACTTTCCAACCCTTCCACCTCCTCTCAGTGTCTCCCCCCCACCTTACTGCTCTCACCTCCTTGGATTTCAGGGAAAAGAGAGAATCAATATGATAACTACAGTTCTGGCTATTTTAGAGAGATTTACAACTGTTTCCAAATTGCATTAAATATACTGAATTTAGGACAGGAAGCTTCTCATTATCTTCCACAAATCTAATTAACTAGATTAATATGCTCCAAGCAACAGCAAATTCCCCATGTGCACTTTTGAGTAAAGGGATTCTCTTGCTCCTGAAACTGCAAACCAGCATCAGGTGTCCTCTCCTACACAGGCAAAGTGGTTGCCAAAAGACAGAGTTTAAGCCTGCAGAGAACATTTGGGGGTTATAAAAATATAACCCCATTTAGAAATACAATGGCCGAGAGCCTCAGGGTATCATTTTGGTCCATAGCAGACAAGCAGGCTGAGCAGCCCAGTAAACGAGGGCACAAGACTGGGAAGCGGGATTACAAACTGATGTTCAGACCAATGGAAAATATAGATCAGAAGCAGACTGGTGCTCACAAAGGCTAGCTGCAGCAGCAAAGACTGGTATTTTTTTCAGGAGCAAGTCATCCACCCCACTACACACCAATAAGAGAAAGCTATGACAGCCAGAAACCAATTGCTATCTGCTTTAAAAAATAATAATAATTCCTACAGAACCACCTCTGTTTTGATCTGATACATAATTTATACAGGGGGAAAATGCCACCCTTGAAATTACTTTGGCCCTGTAGTTTTTAACCGTCAGACACAATTTCTTTGAAATCTAATTCGTGATTTGCAGGCTTCATTAAGTTTTTGCAGGTAATTTTAAACTTAAATCACCATTGGCAAATCCATCATTTATTGATAGAAACATTAGAACTCTAATGGAGTGTGACTTGTGATGAAACAAGATATGAAGGGATGAAGATGGAAAAAATGTGCTCCCTTCTGCCACAAAAGCCCGTTTTGACAGGAAAAAAAATGTAGTTTTTCTTTGCCCCTGACCCCTAACAGTAAATTTAAGAAAAAATTTTGAAGGTGTTAAAATTATCTTACAAAACTTGGGTGAGAAGATACAAGCTAAAATCAAGAAGAAGTGTAAGTAGTAACTTTTCTGATTTATTCTTATTTACAGAAATACTGTAAGGACTGAGTGCAGTAAAACTTCCTCCTCTAAAAGAGGAGGGAATAAACAAAAGCATGGCAAAGCAAGTAAAAAGAACAGAGAAGCCCAGATATTTGTTATCAGTTTAATACCTCACCATGCATAATCCTCTGACTCTGGCTGAGGACATGTTGAAACAGTAGAAGGATGATGGATCGTATTTCGATTGATATATAAAAATTTATCCAAGCTTTACCAAGTAGATAGTTTTCAAACAAATGGCATTCATGTACACTTCTCGGAGGCTCATTATATATACAGGGACCTGTATATATCTGATCTACCAAGAAAAATCTCCTTCATGCTTTGTAGCCACCTCCCTTCAGTGCAACTTGCCAGAAGACAGGAATGTATCTCTTTTTAATTCCAGACAGCAGTTTTATTTACTATGCATAATTTATCATACCATCATTCCCCTCCATCCAGCAATTATGAGTTCTGGCCATCCATTTTGAACAGATGTGACAAAAAATACACTTCGCATACTAAGTGACTTCAGTATAACTCCCAAAGAAAACACAACTCCTCATCACAGTATCATACAATGGTTTGGTTTGGAAGGGACCTTAAAGATCATCTAGTCCCAACTTCTCTGCCATGGTCAGGGACACCTCCCACTAGACCAGGTTGCTCAAAGCCCCATCCAACTTGGCCTTGAACACTTCCACAGATGGTGCATCCACAATTCCTCTGGGTAACCTGTTCCTCTGTCTCACCACCTTCACAGTAAAGAATTTCTTCCTAACATCTAATCAAAATCTACCCTCTTTCATTTAAAATCTTTACCTCTTGTTCAATCACTACACTCCCTTACAAAAAGTTCCTCTCCATTTTTCCCACAGGCCCCCTTCGGATATGGAAAGGCTGCTACAAGTTCTCCCTGGAGCCTTCTCTTTTCCAGGCTGAACAACCCCGACTCTCTCAGCCCGTCCTCGCAGGAGACGTGCTGCAGCTCTCTCACCATCTTCATGGGCCTCCTTTAGACTTGCTCCAACATGTTCATGTTCTTCTTATACTGGGGGCCCCAGAGCTGGACACAGTATTCCAGGTGGGGTTTCACCAGAGCAGAGCAGAGGGGCAGCATCACCCCCCTCAACCTGCTGGCCATGCTTCTTTTGATGCAGGCCAGGATATGGTTGGCCTTTTGGGTTTCAACTGCACATTGCCAGCTCATGTTGAACTTCTCATTAACCAACACCCTCAAGTCCTTCCCATTGGGATTGCTCTCAATCCATTCTCCACTCAGCCTGTATTTGTGCTTGGGACTGCATGGACCCACACGCAGGACCTTGCACTTGGCCTCATTGAACTGCATGAGTTTGGCATGGGCCCACCTCTCAAGCCTGTTTAGGTCTCTCTGGATGGAAGCCCTTCCTCCAGCATGTCGATCACTCCGTACAGTTTGGTGTTGTCAGTAAACTTGCTGAGGGTGCACTCAATCCCAATGTCTATGTTGCTGACAAAGATGTTAAACATACCAGTCCCAATACTGATCCCTGAAGAATGCCACTAGTCACAGTCTTCACTTGGACATCAAGATGTTGACCTTAACCCTTTGAGTGCAACCATCCAGCCAGTTCCTTATCCACTAAGTGGTCCATCTGTCAAATCCATGTCTCTCCAATTTAGAGACGTGGATGTTGTGCAGGACAGTGGCAAATGCCTTGCACAAGCCCAGGTAGACGATGTCAGTTGCTCTTCCCTTATCCACCAACGCTGTGACCCTGTTGTAGAAGGCCACCACCTTTGTCAGACATGATTTGCCTTTAGTGAAGCCATGTTGGTTGTCCCCAATCATCTCGTTATTTTCCATGTGCCCTAGCATAGTTTCCAGGAGGATCTGCTCCATGACCTTGCCAGACACAGAGGTGAGACCGACAGGCCTGTAGTTCCCTGGGTCTTCCTTTTCCCCCTTTTTAAAAAATGATGGTTATGTTTCCCCTTTTCCATTCAGTGGAAATTTCACCAGAGTGCCATGACGTCTCAAATAAGATGGAAGGAGCCTTAGTAACTTCACCTGCCAGTTCCTTCAGGAGCTGTGGACGCCTCTCATCAAATCCCATTTGTGCACCCTCAGGTTCCTTGGACAGTCTTAAACTTGGTCTTCTTCCGGCAGTTTTTCATTGTCCGAGTCCCTGCCTTTGCCTTCTGTAACTTGGACAGTGTGTCTAGAGCCCTTGCCAGTGAAGACTGAGGCAAAAAAGTCATTGAGTACCTCAGCCTTCTCTATATCCTGGGCAACCAGGTCTCCTCTTTCTTTCTGGAGAGGGCCCGCATTTTCCCTAGGCTTCCTTTTACCACTGACATACCTGTAGAATCTTTTCTTGTTGCCCTTGATGTCCCTGGCCAGACTTAATTCTACCAGGGCTTTAGCTTTCCTAACATGATTTGATCCCCATCTGCTTGGATAATGTCTCTTTATTCCTCTGAGGAAGCGAGACTTAATACTGTAACGTCTGTAAGTATATGGCAAAGAAACCTCCACTGCAACCAGATGTGAGTGTGCTGCAACATGCAAATTTATTGACACTGCCCACAAGAAAGGATAAGAAAAAGCAAGATAAAAAAAGAACCACAACTCCCTATTGTGCTAGCACTATGGAGCAGCATGAAAAATAAAGAATATTCAGTGTAACTTAAAAGAGAGGATAAAGGGGCTGTTTTGTCTGGTAGAAGCTCTCTGACATCAGTGAAGCTATTTCTGAGTTCACTCAAAGTTATGAAATGACTGGCTGGTAACTAAGCCAGTTTTTATCTATTTTAGAAAACTACCTTCATCACTTTGAGCAATAAGGGTATTTCTGTGACTTTCTCATTTATTTATATATATATAATGAATAAGACTATATGAGAATGAGAATATTAAATAAGCCGAATGCAATGCATTTTAAATAAACCTGCCACTTCTTTTTTTAGATCTAAATTAAATGCAAAGTAAGCACCTCTTAAATGCTTGTGGCTAAATTTACCGCTGGAAACTTAATGGGTGTGCTGATGAAACATTTGCATGCAGCTGTTTTGGCCATAAAGAGAAAAAATATTTGCAGATCCAATACATCCAGCTTTACATCCAGCTTCTCTGCAATATGATTACCTGCCTAACATGTACAAATGAAAGATTAAATGGAAAAAAACTGCAAGGTTCAAAGTCTGGACTGTTGTGAAAAAAAATTTTAGACAGTGTTGAGGTCTGAAGTCACATACAAGGTAAGATTTATAAAGATCTGCCATCCACATTTCAGTTCTGTTCCAATAAATGCCATTATAAAGTTTTCATACTAGTAATAAAAAAGCTATTAATGTGTTTTCTCCATGTCAATCAATTCAATACGGGGATTGTGATGTTAACAGTACTTTACAGTACTGCCTTCATCATTTCTCATTCTTATAATATATAAAATAAACAAAGGGGGGTTGGATTCCTTATAGATTCATTTTTATCTCAAAGTGAAAGCTGTGCAAGATTTGTGGCTTCAGACTCATAGCTGGTGATAAGCTTATCCTTCCTAAACTAAATATATAAAGAGACTTTAACAAAATTAATTGCAGTATTCAGCGTTCATGAATTTCTATGCTTGTGTAATTCATTTCCTCACAGATAGCAAAGCAAAAGGAAGTTCTCTTGCTGCCAAGGTTACAGGATTCACGAGCAAGCCTGCTGAGGACGAATGTGGAATAACTAAAGAATCTCCCTCATCATTCCCTTTACTGGAGGCTAGCTTTTAATCGCGTTAAATTGCTCATGCTGTCAGGCTGCATTCCTTAGGATAGAGGGACAGCTGGAGAACAAATGCTGCGAGGAGAATCCTGAACAGCCATTTCTCCCACAATTTGTGTAACGTTTAGTAATAAACATTACTCCCAGCTTGGGGACCAATCATATTCATATTAATCTCTGGCAAAGAGTATAGTCCCTCATTCAATTCCCCATCAGCAACTCTGATCTTCAATCCAGGTACGACGTGGGAAGGTGAAGCGACCTGTGCTCTCTGAGGAAACAGCAGCAGATAAGTTTGCTTTCCCCCCACCTAATCCTGCTGTCCAGAGTTGCTGACCATAGAGGTCAGAAAAGAGAACTTGTCCCTGGTAAGGATCATAAACGAAGACCTGTGGGTGAGCTGAAGTCACAGAGCACTGTGGGATCAATCTAGGTGTTTCTTGTATTGTTGCAAATCAACAAATTCACTTTCAGGTGCTATACATACTTCTTACAAAAAATAGTTTTATATGCAGGAAAAGACCCACCCAGCCACCCTTCCCAAATCCACCCTGCCTGTTCTGAGACAGTCCAGATGTGGGGGGTGGATATTGGTACATCCACAAAGTGAAGAACATTTCCTGACTTTCCTGGATTTTTGAGTTAGAGGGTGGAAGGACAATTTAATTTCCTACTTTATAAAATGCAATTCACCTTTTATTCCCCACTCACTTTTATAAAAATTTACTGAGATAAAAGACTTGTTTGATTTATACTTCCACTTCAGCTTGAAATGGAGGACCAGTTGAGATGCGTTTCTGATAAACTAAAGGAACTGATCCAAACCTATATGCTTATTAATATGAATGCATCTTACCCTCCATACACTACCATATTCCAAAGGGAATACAACAGGCTCAGTACTCTGGTCACAGGACACAAAAAATGGAGTGTTAAGAATCATTCTTGCCCACAGAAATCTTCCTTTGTAAATTATGTTGCTGTGGTAGGCAGTGCACTGAACCACATCCCACCATGGATACCACTGTTCAGTGTCACTCTGCCTCAGAGGTGACTTGCAGACGTGAGAGGGGATTCAGGACACCCCACTTCACAGCCCAGCAGGTCTAATTTTCATCAAGTGTCAAAATTCAAGCCTCTCTAAATTATCTCATATTGGGTCAACAAAGGAGAGACACCCAAATCACTCTCGGCTTAAAAACACAATTATGCAGGATGTAATGTAGTTTACTGTCTATTAAATCTCACTTTCCTCGAGCACTAATTTTTCTCTTTATCAGATTCCATCACCACCACTTAAAAGAGCACCTAGAAGTTGCATAGGAACAATCCCTGTAACAAGTGTCAAGTTCTTTCCCACTTAACTCCATTTAGCTCAGTTCAATCAGAACACAAGTTGTCTGCTTGCAACCTAAAATTCCCACTGGATAATTGTTTCAAGGACAGAAGGTGAAGTGAACGGCACATCAGAACTGACACAGGGACATCTCAATATCCTCTTCTCTTGGAAAGTTAGAATGACCAAGGTATTGCAAGCCTTCAGAGATCAGAAACTTGATCCTCTTAATTCACATTATTTTAATTGTGGATTCATGATGTTAAGCTGAACAAGGCAAACAGTCTTTGAGGAGAAAAAGAATAACTGTGACTGAAGAAGTATGCTGCAAGTAGCGCATATATCCCCATCAGCTTTGTTTTCTCAATCCTCAAATGTGCCACTTCACAAAAATTCATAAAGAACAGGACTTTAACCCTTGTCTGATAAATTCATCTCTTCTAGAAAGGTTCACATGGAAAAATCTGCAGAGAGAATGATATCGGAAACCCTGAATTTAATATACTATTAAAAAAAACCCAAGGAGATTAATGAGATGTATCAACTTTAAATGTAAAAGCTGTGGAACAGACAGGGACTTACTGAGTGACCCTAACAGGTTCTAACTCCACACAACATCCTGCTGAGACCAGAAATAAACACACACGGCCTATGAAACAGTGATTTAAAATATCATGTTGCTCATTTGCATTGAAATTGTTTCATAAGGGTCCATGGAAAGGGTTTGTTTGTCCATCTCTAAACCTGTCTGCTAAACAGGACATAGCAGGGACCACATACAGAAAAATTCACACCAGGACATGCCATGAGCCTCTCTCTACAGCGTCACTGCAGCCTCACAGGGAAGACTATAGCTCTTCCAGGCACAGCAAACAGTTCTATTCCAAATGGCCAGCACCTCCATCAAAATATCGCTCAAAACGTGTCTGCAATGGGTGAATGCAGGCATTTACATCAGAATAGTGTCTTTGTATTTCGTAGATCAAGCAGGAGAGCAGTTTTGCTTGAAGAGCTACACAGTAAGTGCTAAGAAACATGCTACAATCTTCCCCTAGATCAGGAGCAAGGAGCCCAAGGAATCCAGAATCCAATTCCTACAGAATCTGCACAGCAGCACCAAAGATGTAGAAGCAAAAAGCCATACTCTCCATTTTACCATACATAATGCTAGCTGATCCTTATGAGATGAATACAAACATATAACTTTCATATCCAACTAAAAAATCTAAGAAATGTGCGTGTGGAAAAGGGACACACTAAATCCTCAAGAAGTCCAGCTTGATGTGGAATGATATCTCTCCCTGCTGCCCCCTTAGCAGTTTGATATCAAGCACATTCCAGGAATTCAAAGTAAGTATTCAAAAAAAAGTAATTTCAAATAAATGACAGTGAAAGCCTTATTGAAAAAGCTCTCATTCCATTAAGTATCACAGAGGAAAAGCTTTAACTCGTATATTCACCTTTAACTCATTAATTCTGGGCTCCCCTGTGCAAGAAAGAAATGCAATTAACCGGGGCAAGTCCTGCACAGGGCTAAAAAGATAATTTGATTGGAGCATCTTTCATATGAGGAGACACCAAGAGAGATGGAACTGCTCAGCCTTGGAAAATAAAGAAGATTCAGAGGGGTTCTTATCACTGTGTATAAATAACTGATGGAAAAATGAAGAAGAGGGAGTCAGACTCTTCCCAGTAGCACCCACTGAGACCACAAGAGACAATGGGCACAAATTAAAAAGCAGGATATTCAATCTAAACACAAGAAAACACTTCTTTACTGTGAGGGTGGTCAAACACTGCAACAGGTTGCCCAGAGAGATTGCGGGGTTTCCATCTGTGGACATATTCAAAACCCAACTGGACACAGTCCTGGGCAGCCTGCTCTAGTTGTTCCTGCTTGAGGAGGGGGTTGGACTACCTGATCTCAACAGGTCCCTTCTAACCTAAACAATTCTGCAATTCTGTACCATAGCAAGGGAAAGTTGGACAGTCATTGAGAATACAGACGGAGAAGCCAAGTTACCACAGCAGAGATGAGGAAACAAGTATTCACAGGACTCTAGCTTACATTAATTTCATTTCTCTTGAAAACTCGTGATTTTTCTGCGGCCAAAGTTCAACCAGTTTCTTAGCAGGCAGCAGCATCCCACACATTCTCAGACATTATGCTAGAGAACAAAACTCCCTGATTACTGCAGTTGCAAAGTGGTGGAATCTCCTATAGCTCTGTAATACACCCTCTCACACACTCAAGTGAGTGTTATTTGGATTACCAAATGTAGGGAAGTGGGAAGGAGATTTCAAACATCCTATAATGAAGGATAGTAGCTTGGCTCCATGAAAGACAACACACAGCTCCCACTGGCTTCACTGGAGCCATGATTTTACCACATAGAAAGTGGCAACTTGTGTATTCATTCTTTGCTAACACCTGATACTGTATCTTGAAACTAAACCCCTAAATGGCTTAAAATGGATATGGCAAAACTGTGATACCCAGCAGCAGAGCACCGCTGCAGTGTCCTGGTCTTACTCATCTAATCATCTCTTACTGATGCTCTTACATGAAAACATCAAAAGAGTTGAAAGAGAGAAAACTGATGATAGGCAACTGGAAAAACAATCCTCATTGCTCAGTGCTCTTCTGCGATAACAACAGTCATTATGAAAGAGCTGCCTCTGCCATTTGTACGTAAATCAGTGTCAAAGACAGCACCAACCAGGTTCCCATTGAGAATCCTCAGCTATAGGAAGCCACACCTGGCCACTGAATGGCCACCAGCAGTGATGATAGCAGCAAGGGCACTCCACTGACATTTCCTTAAATACCAGTCTGATCTCAACACACTTCAAGGTATGCAACACATTCTCCTCCTGCTTTCTTCACAGTCACCAAAAGAAAATCCATTTCTTTCTTCTTCCCAAGCTACCCGACATTGAAAAAACACCACTGCTTCTCTTTGTTTGAATGTATCCAGCTGCTTTTCTGTCAACTACAATGCATTCCCTATTCATCGAGAAAAAGGTGAACCTGAAAGAAATCTGCAGGATGTTCTCTGCGTCGTGAATGTCGTATAGACAGTAATGTTGATTCTCTTAAGCTTTTAAATATCCCTTCAACAATTCTGATTACTTTAAATCTTACTGCAATTACTTTGATCCTGGATTTTCAAAAGAAAAACTAAATATCTTGTGCGATGTATCTAACAAACATCGTGTTTTGAATCAAAATATTTTTCTCTTATGTGCTTCATGACTTTCCACTTTTATTATTATCTAGAGAAAGACTATTTAGTTGTTTTGTTAAATATCTTTAAACGACTTTTTGAATCTTTCCTATTTTGCTTCATTTACATAATTTACCTATTTTTACCATCCAGTTCAGTTTGCTCTTCAATATGCCCTTTAAGGTGACCTCTGAAAAGGTTTCCTAAATGCTGAGGTTAGGACTTTGTCAACAGAGGCAACATCAGCACAGTTGAAGATGATGACATGTATTGCTCTGCTTCCTGTGGTTTGGAGTGGCAAGATGCAGATGGCAAAAACGTCTGGCAGAGCAACAACATCCCTGACTTAAGGTGGTAAAGTGCAAAGTGGAGCAAGCAAGAAAATCAAAACCTATATTGTTGTATAGTAATTCAAGAATCACAGAAAAAAACTCATTAAGCAAGTGTATCAAAGACAATTAGTAGGAGGAGGGGGAGGGTAAATAGATGAATGGGTTTCAACAAGAAAGAACTGAACCTACCCAAGAATTCTCTGTTCTCAAGGGAGTTTTCCCTGCAATTTAAAGGCATAGAAGAGGGTACACAAAATAACTAAAGTTCACCAAAGGGAATTAAGATTGTGCAATAGTTAAAACAATCTTTGTATGTGCCTCATTCATTGTTAATGCCAGGACACTGTAGCAAAATTGTGTTATACTACCGTCATCCAAATTTTCAGAGCTACTGAAAGCTCCAAGTAGGAATCCAAATAGAGAGTCCAAGATCCCAAACAATTAGAGATAATTAGTCCTTATTAAAGATGATTACAGATATACCTGGTTGCTGTTTTACTGGCATAGACAGTAAACCAGCAAGAAGGTATTGATTACCACTGATCGGTAATCACTGTTGATTATGTTTGTTTAAGTTTGGGAATATATTTCAAAAGGTAAAACAGCTGGTGTCTAGAACACATGCTGAACCTCCTTCCTACACTTAAATTTCACAGCAAGAATTCAACACACAATTATCAGCTGGAAAGACATCACCATCTTGCAGTGCAGCAATATTTCCCATGAGAAGCTATGCCATATAGTGGATGCCTTGTATGTATGATGGAGTTTTGGTAACATAAAGCATCTGAACATGATTTGTGGCCTTAATGTTAACACACTCCACCCTTAGAGAACTTAGAACTAGTAATGGTTTAGAGCTGCCCATCAAGAGATCTGTCATTCAGTGTATATCGTTGCTAAGTTAAAAAGAAGGAGTTGAAAGAGCTTCAGCTGCAAATTATGCCTAATAAAGTGGTCTACCCTCTACATTACTCTCCAATTGCAGCTGACAAATCCAAGATGAAGACTGTATGCTATTGGCCTGCTTACAGTCTGATAACACAAAAAGTCATCTTCTCTTCTCTTTTTGTATATGTGAAAAATGTTAAACATTTAGTTTACTGTCATTTTCTAATGTTGTCTGAAATACATTGTGACACATCAAAAACATTCAGAGAATGAATAAAAAATGTGCTGTCTGTTTCAATATACCACCTCAGTCATTCCTCTGTGTTTCGTGTTACCTGTATTTAAATGTCTAAAGCTGCCTTAATTATTATTTTTGTGGCCTTTCTAAAACATTCTTTTATCTTTCTGCCATTCTTCCCTTTTTCAAATAAAACGGCATAAAACATATACCAGCTGTTAGAACAGATGCAAAACCAGGGATCAGTCACCAGCTAAAACTAGCGTTGATCTGTGTATGTAAACCACTACCGCTCACGTGAGCTCTGTCAGCACTGAATACCAGCACACATTCAGTTCCTGATCCACCTAGGTGTTGAAATAGCTTCTTATTTGGCTGCAGACAAATTATGTGAAGACCTGTCCTCTGGAATAGTAAGGTCCCATTACATTCATTCAGACAAGAAAGCACTAAGTATTTCCCAGGAGACATTGCACCTTCAGAATTTAGCTTTCAACACCACTTCTCCTGGTCAGCAAAAGCAGAGCTGAACTACTTACCTCACCACTTTTAACATGCTTTAAAATGCTTGGATAAAAAGTGTGCAGTTATTACCCACCATTCCTGTATTCTAAAGTTTTACTTTAGAGAGGCTGGCTGAAGACCTGCACCACTCATATTTTGTCTACTTAGAAAACCTGAAACTTAAGACATGGGCATGGGAAACAAATCTTTGTTGTGGGATCACTTTTGTGATGATATACTGTGATGCACTCCTGAGATTATGATTTAACCTCTAATTAGGGATTAAAAACCAGCAAGAAGGAAGCCCACATGCATGCCTCTCTGTTGTAGGCTAACTGATTCATTGCCAAATATTTATCATGAGACCCTCAGACGAATTTAGTGATGTCAGGAAATGAAAGACAGATCTGGCTGGCTTTATGCCAGGCATAATGGCAGCAGCAGCTGTGTTTGATTCATCTGTACAGGTCTGGGAATTAATCTCTCACTCAGCCAGGCTGGAGGTCGGAACTGGATTTCTCCTGAGAAAAAGCACTACTCCAAACTGTGCAGCAGGACAATATGAAAAATTGCAATACGAACAAAAATCCATATGAGACACATACATTCATCTTCATTTCTGAACTCAGCCAAAATAGGAAGATAAGCGGCATAAAGAGCTGACAGGCTACTGCATTATCTAATCTTTACAAAGAGTATTTGTGTTAGGCATGAAGCTTAATTTAGGAAAGTTTGATTTTCCTTTCCCTGCACCCATTCCCCTGCTAACACTTTATTCAAGGAATCAATTAGGCCTTGATCAACCATTGATCAAGAGCTCCCAGCGGGGAGTCGTAATGCATTTTATCTGCAGTCATCGCTCCTAAGTAACACCTATTTCTGAGCATGCACTTAATTCTTTTCATCAATAATTTGCTATCCTTCAACAAAACTGTTAATAGCATTTTGGAGGTGCACTTTCAACGAAATCCTCCTTTGACAAATGAATTAGTGAAACTACTGGGATTTCCTTTGGTGCTTGCTTTTTTTCAGCTACACAGGCAAATAAATTCCGTCTCCCTCACCTCCTCCTGTCTAGAAAAATGTTAAAGTGATGTGCTGGACTTCAAGATACTAAATGGAAAGCTGTTCAGAATAAATAGATAAAGAAAACCAATAATGCTTTAAAGCAAACATTCATTATTTTTCACTGAATTCCCTATGGATTGAAAGATGTGATGCATCTTTACAATCTTCAGAGTTTTTCACTGTCGTTTGCATTTCCCAAGCAGTATTCCTTTTAAAGGAAAGACATGAAAGGTGCATTTCAATTTTGACAAGACTTCAGTATATAATTAAGTCAGTCACATGGACTTAAGCATGCACTTAAGTTATCTGCTGAAATGGGACATATTTAAACCTATGCCTGAATGCTTTGCTGAAAAGAAGACAAAACGAATTGGTTATAATTAAATTCTTTTGATGAAATTTCTGCAACTCCCTATTGTGTGACACCAGTACTGAAATGCTAATAAACTAGTTAAAATTAAGCTTATTACCAAGTAAAATAAATCACAGAGACACTTCTGTCTTTTCTTATTTTATATCACCATTTGTATAATATTATTTTGCATTAGAGAAATAAAATACTTGATCGGGGCTAATGCATCACCCTCACAGAGCAGTAATTGCAGTGCACTGCAATCCAGGAGACAATCTATAGATTCCTCCACATCCGCCTACAATGCTACTCCTGTTTATCTGAGAAATAGCTACATCAGCACTTATGCAAAACCCTAACTCCAGAACACTACCAGAGAGATGATACATGCCAGGAACTGCTCAATGTGTGGAAAAATCTTTTCAAAATGAAACAAATGCAGCTCTAACTGAAAAATAAAGCATTAACACACAGGCTGCTCAATAACCACTGCATACACATACCAGGACTTGCACACTCCGAAGCATGTTATGTTAATGCAGCATATCCCTGCAGAAATACCACAGTTAAAAATGGCCTTGTCCTCTTGAGAGCCTTCTGCGTGCTGACAAATGCAATACTACCCACAGAGATACTGTTCTGAAATTCTCCTGGCCTTGCACAGCAGCAGGAACAGCTATGTTCACTGTGGCTAAGGGGGATAGAAACTCAGTATTTTTACCACCACACATGTTTCAACAGTAAGAAGTTTTAAAACACATGACAATGGGACGGTGTAGGTAAAGTCAAATGCTGATGAAGAAACACCAGTAGAAAAGGCTGGCCATCTCACTGAAGAGCTGTAGAGTGGCTACTTTGCCAGTTTTGTAGGACTTTCCAAAGCCTGTTGTTTTCCAGTAACTTAAAACCATCTGTAAACTGCATACAATGTGGATGATCCTGTCCTTTCATTTTAGTCTCCATTTCTTCATTTTCAAAAATATTACTATCTTCTCTGTACGAGCCTTAGACAGCCTGGCATTCTTTTACCTGAGCAGACATCCATCGTGTTCCACTGAAGCTCTGTCAAAGACAAGCATGGAAAACTTTTAAGCTCTCTGCTCATCAGTGTCTGCAGTAGGTTGGAAATAAACTTTCTGTATGAATAATTTCTTCAGTTTGATTGTGAACCCTTTCCTTATATTGGCAAGTGGCTCAGCAGCACCAGATCATTTCTGTGAGCAAACTGCTCATGAGTGCAGAAGGCAGATGAGATCCAGTTTTTGCACTTTGTCTTTAAAGCCAAATGTTAAAGAGGTTGTGAGGGCTGGGCTATACTTGAAATCATACCCAGTACATTCCAGTCTGCTGCCTATAAACTGCATGGGACCAGACAAAATATCAGTCAGGAATTATAATAATTTGTAAAATGTTTTGAGAAACAAAGCAAGAAATGCATCAATCTACAGACTATATTTTTTATAAGCTAGCAGTAAAAGCTATAGAGGAGCTCATTACAATTTACTGCGACATGGAAAACAAGAGCATTTTCACACATCTCATGAAAAACAGAAGTAGCCATTATTTTTCAATCCTCTACCATTCTACAGGCCATTTTCAACACAGCCAAGCAGGCATGGAATTTAGGCTGTAATTTTCACAGGGACCCCAAGTGAGCTAATGGCCTAGCCTTTATTGAAAATTCTGGTCTTAACTTTGAGTTGCCAATAGCAGTAACTGCTGCCATAATCAAATACCAAAGTCAGTGACCCTTCAGTGCTTTTGTTCCTTAAACTGGCTTATATTACTCTGTTAGACATTTCAAAGAGAAAAGGAAAAAAAAAAAAAGCACATTATGGCAGTTTAGTTATATTCTTCCATTTGCAGGCATTAAATAATGGCACCATAGCTCTGCTTATAATTCAGAAAAAAATGCAGACATCTGAACAAACAAACCTACTGAAGAAAATCATGTATTACAGCTGGAAAAAAGCAAATATGGACATCTTTATTCTGTGCCTCCAGGAGAATCATCACAGTAAAAATAAATACAGATGCTAAAACCAGAAGGACATAACCATAAGTTAGAACTGGTACAAGACTATCCATTTTATTAGCATAATTTATGTTCTAACAGGGTCCAATCAGGTGTTGAGAAATACGAAAATTGTCCAGCCTCTGACAGAATAGGGCCCTACTGCTTTCTCTACCACAATAAAATTAAAGTTAACCCTATGAGTACTCCACAGATCTCTTATAAATACATATAAATCCTTGCATTGAAATGATAAATTTGTAAAAATGTCAAATTCTGCTCTATACAAATGGAACAAAAAGAAAACATATAAAAGAGTGTATTCAAACTACAGATCAGTGGCCATTCACAAAACCATTCACGAGACTCTGGAGTTTGGACTCCTTCAAATGAGGGCATAAATTTTGCCTGAAAAAAACAGTGCTAACAACCTGCCCTAGTTCTCATAACCACACAAGCTCCATTCAATACCCACATCTCTTGGGCTGAAATCTCTTTCTGAAATTAACAGAAGGCTACCAGGTACTTGAAAAAGCTGATAATTATATGTATATACATATACATACACACATGAATGATATAGGAGCCTTCAAAACATCCAATCTGCAGAGTCCTCTTCTGCTTTTGCACACAAAATGAATGTTACTTTCTTCTGATGTGCAAGTATCAGCATAGATTGTTCCTTCAATGATTCTCCAAGTACCTACATCAACTGAATTACTGTGGTGGACTTGCCTGGATTAGCTACTTCCCCATACCAATACCAGTGTGCGTGGCAACACACATCAGGAAAGCCAGCAGGTAAATTCTAAGCATGCTGTACAAAAATACTAATTTTAAGCTGCTGCTGTTTTATTTATTCTGTAGGCAGGACTTTAAGTGTAACACAGAGACAAACTGTTGATTTTCTCAGTATAAGACCATGGATTTAAAGTCATAGAGGAGCATTAAGAGCCTTCAATTTGATCATCCACAATAGAAAGACTACAGCAATTTCTTAACCCAGTAAAACTACACTTGAACTGGAGCCCATATTTTAGACTCTGTTTAGATCTTACAGACAACAGTAGCATACCTCCTACATCAACATACAGTACATGACCCAGAGGAAAGTTAAATATCCTGATTTCTTTACTAAGAACAAACAAAAACCAGGGAAAACCAACAGGCTGAAGGAGGCAGGTAATCATTCTTGATAGTTTTTCACCATTTTTACCAGCATTCTCTGTAGCACACTTGTCAACATAAAAGCATTGATTGCTTTATGAATAAAAATGTTTCATTGTTTTTTTTTTCTTTCCTCCATACGTTTATTGAACTATCAGACTCTACAACAGAGAAAAACAGAGAATTCTACACGATGATAACGTGGAGCATAAGAACCACTTACTTATTAAACGTACCCCTTAATAATTTCTAGTATTTCTTCTGTGTTTAGAACAGGTCTTTAGAATGTCATTATTTTTCAAACTGCTATAATTTATCTTCTTAATATCTCTTAAGCAGAGGATCTCTTTCCTTTCCCAAACTGAATCAGGCTGGTCTCCATAATACCTTTTTGTGACTGCTCTCTCCCACCTCTCTAGCGCTTCTCATAATTTCTGTTACCCTGTACTGAAAAACCAAAAATCAATATTAAATTCACAGTGAGAAGAGCCCATTAAGTTATATAATGACATGATAATATTTTCTAACTGATTCCCCTTCTAAATATATGCCAAGCGTTGTATTTGGATTTTGGAAGCCTACTGCATATTAAGTAAATGCCTTTATTAAGCTGTCATGTATGACGTGTAGATCTTTCTCCCAAGAGGTTAACAAGTAATTCAGAATCCAATAATGCATACAAGTAATCTTAATTTGCCCCTTCTACTTTAATTACCTTGCAAGTTAATTCCATGTTGCAGCTATACCATGCTGTCCGGCACTCTTGCTCTTTTCAGTCCTTCAGAAGTGCACCTGATAATCACTCACAGGGTTCATTAATTAATTTGAAGCCTTTCATGAAAGTAATGTTGACACCTTACCCACTCCTTGTCCAGGTTATTGCTAAACATACTAAATATAACTAGGTCTACTGTTAATTTTATTTTAATATTTTGTGTAGTTATTTTAAATTTCTATTTATTTTTTTCTCTTTTGTCTGTCCATTCCAGAAGCAGCTGTTTATTGGTCATATACCTGATGACTAGTAATTCACGGGAACAAAAGTCAAACATAAGTAAAATTTGAAACCACAAACAAAAGCCTTATTTATTAAACTTCTGTACATGTAGCTTGTCTTTCCACTAGAATCTAAGTATATATGTGCTGCAAAGAGCAACTTGGGAAGATAATGAATTGTGTTCCTTTGCCTATACTAAGGTCACCTCCTTTGTAACAACATTAAACGTGGCTCTTAAATTGTAAAAGTATTTTTTAAAAATCCCTTTCATTCTAATGGACGTCTCTTCCTACATGTTCCTAGTAAGACTCTGCTGGCTTCTTTGCTTTTTGTGGGGGTTGTGCATGTGTGGTTCGGTTTTGTTGTTTTTCTTAAATGGCAGATACACTTGGCAGTATCTGTGACCTTGAGTTGTACATATGAGCAAGCAAGAGAGTGCAGTCCTGCAAGGCTGTTTATGCATTCTGAGCAAGCTCCTTCTGAGAGGGGTGTCTCAAGGAAGACAGAAGCATGATGTGCATACCAAGCCAAGTGCTTCATGATTTATTTATAGGGAAAAGGGGCATAAAAATTTGCTGAAGGGGAAAGAAAAATGAGAAATCTGACTTACCTTATCGGAGTAGAGGGCGAACAGAATCACAACAATGAGCTCCAACAGAAATATAATTAACAGCATGATAAAAAACTGTCAAGAGAAGAAGGGACGGGGGGGAAAAAAAAAAAGCAAAAAACATCAACATCTATTTCAGCTCTTTCTGGATGCACAATAAGTACATTCACCAGATCATGCAGAATGAGGAGTGGGAGTGATACAAGCAGGAGAAGCAAAGCTGCTGTGTTACAGCAGAACAGAAGGCACGCAACATCCAGCAACTGAAAAATCAGGTAAAGGACTAGTCATGAAAACACAGGCATACACATGGCTGACATGACAGTGATCGGTGATATGTATACCACTGCTTTCAGTAGACCAGCATAAAACCCCACAAAGATCTGTCCCTCCACCAGGCCAGCACTCTATTTGACAGTAACCCTTGAGAACTCTTCTCAGGTTAGGTTTTCTTTATCTTCCCTGCTCCCTGCTCCACCCCCCTAGATCTTTCCGATTAGCAAGGTATCAGCAAAATCCACAGCGTAGATTTCCCATTGCAAGAGAAGGTAGCCTGGTCCGTGAACCATAAAGTAGCTCCTTTCAAGAGGAACCATGGGAGAAGTGAAAGGCACACCAAAGAGCCTTGTGAACCAGATTCAGTTTATGAGGAGTTTCAGGTAGCTAGACAAATCACCCATGGGTTTCAACTGAAAGGGACTGATTTGAAGACATCAAAGCAACATTGGTTCCATCTCTTTTTCTCCTCATAAGCCATGGAAGTGTCTAAAGGCCAGTCGTCAAAAGCTCAAAGAAGTGGATAAAAAACTTTTAACACAGGTATTTCAGGTAGATTGTCTAAAACCCTCGTCTCTGATCGACTTCAGAGGGAGGAACTGTTGCCAATGCACTTCTGAAAAACCGTATCCCCTGCTTTTTGTTAAAATGCTTGATGGGTGTGCAGCAGCATCAACACAGCAGTTGCACAGACTTTAGAACAAGCATTATCACAGCATTAAAAATAAATTGAATTTTGCAAAGATGGGTAAAGGAGACAGAGTAACTTCGGAAACTTGTTAAGCTCAGGAAAAGGTCCCGCTCCCTCTAACAAAGCTCCATACACTTATTAGCCTGCAAGGCTGCAATCCTAATAGTGAACAACACTGACTTAATTGAAATCCCACCCCCAAGAGAAAAAAAGCAGTTACCTTCTCTTTAGCTTCAACCACAAGGCTGCAAGCCTATAAAAATTTAATAGCTACAAAGCCTATCAGAGCCTCTTCACTGCCTGGTAAGTCAAAACCAAACCTTTGAACCTATGGATTTCTGTGATTGAATGGAGGGCAAAAGGTGAAGAAGGGGAAAATACCTTTCTCTGCTAGTACAATTACACTATCTACAGAACTCATTGCATTTTGCCCCATGAGTTTTAAATTAAAGTTTATTTTCAAATCTTCATCACTAGTATCTTCACACCTGCCTGACCCTAATACTCGATCCTATTACTGCCCAGTTTTGAATCACAGAACTCATTCACACTCATGATCCAAGCTGATCTCCACATCATTACCATCTAACATTGACCTTCAGTACAGCTTTGCAAACCAGCCTTGTTACAGCTTCCTTATTTTTTACATTTATGATTTTAGCCTGCTGCATAGCATTAAATGAAACAGGACAAAGCACATCACTCTGCAAAGTTGCACAGACACTTTGCTATATCTTATTTAGCTGGGGGATACTTTTTTGCTCAGCCATAAGGTGTGGCTTTTCCAAAATGTGCACACAAATAGCAGTGTCTCCCTGTGAAATTCACTGGTATAGCCTGAATTACATTATGCCATTTCTAGAACAAAGGAAGGACTCATACCCATTGCAAACCGTGATCAGCGTTGCCTACCACAGAACTCCAATTTCATCAGCTTATAATTTTACCAAATCTTAATTATCTATGCTTGTATTTTCTGAGCTTGTTTCTGTCTAAAGGATAAAAGCTTTCAGAAGAACTTCAAAAATAGCACTTCAATTACTTCTAAGAATGAAGCAAAGTATGTTATTCTGCCCAGGTTAAATTTCTGGTGGCTTACTCTGAAATCCTCTCATGTGCTAGTGTTTAGAGCAGGGACCTGAAACAAAGTGCAGCTCTGTTTGAGGCACGTGCCTTTTGTCTTACCCAACTATGAGTGGATTTTTGTGGGAAAGTTATTAGCCTTCAAAAAACTGCACTTCACACATCCAGCAGAGATGAGAAGGCTCAGCAACTAAAACCTTCAAAGTCTACAACTACAAAAATCCTACTCACATACTTCCAGCAGCTCACGTGTGACCAGACAACTCACAAACCTTCCCATAGAGGATCTTCCTCACTCCTGTGGCACCCACACACGTGCATAATGCCCTTCTGCCATCCCCTAAGAGCCAATGACTTCCAACCCTACTTCACACGACATGACCTGAACAGCAGGCATGGCCAGGAATGGGCCAGGGATCTATTTTTCCTCTGCTCTGAAGAAAGGTTTCCTCCCTTCTCTGCATTCACCAGCACAGAAACAGTACAGACAAAGCCAGGGAATGACTTTGTAGGAGAAAGGGGAGGAAGAACATTTTTAATAGCAGACAGGGAACGGTTTAGTTTAAGATATAATCTAGCTACTGGTTTTAGAGAAACCGGACCTACTGGCAGTAGCTGATCAGGGCAGGAGATACCAGGGGAAAATGGCAACACCTGCACAGCAGCTGGGGACACCTGTACACATGGGTACCCAGGAGGAGCTATGCCTTTGAGCGGGTGGCAGCCCATGGAGGGCCTCACACTGGAACTGTGGCAAAAACACAGCGAGAAACAAGGAGTGGCAGAAAAAGAAAAGGACCTCACACTGACCACCATGACTGAGTATCATGTGTGGGAAGTGGACTGGAGACTGGCAAGACCATGAGGAAAGCTGCCTGGAGGGAAGAGGTGTTTTCTCAAGCATGCAATTGTCATTATTTCTCAGTAAGTTTACAATAATTGGCAATAAATTACGTGAAATTTCATTACTTGAGAATCTTTTCCCCTGCAATATTAAGTCATACAACTCTGCTAAAACTGTCTCAAGACCGGAGCAGGCAGCTGCTGTTGCCAGCTATGCCACTGTGTCCAGCAGCAGAAGCCCACGGGCTGGATCTCCTGGTGCTCCTGCCTTCTTCAGTTCATAGTAGAGAAATAGGTATGACATTGCCATTGTAAAAGATGCTAAAGTTGTGAAGTCAAGCACTCCAAATTCAGGAAGTTTCAGAATAAAAGTTCTCTCAGTGATGGTTATGTACCATGACTAAGTTTTTCCTTACACAGGCTCAGAGGTTGCTCCAAGCTATTACTGGTGGGAATTGGGTTTCATGCACTGCAGATTTTGGAAGTCATACAGTGGACCAAAATTAATGTAGATGGTTCAGAAAGTCAAAACCTAGATAAGTAGGATTATGCATTTTCTCCATAGAAAAATATTACATAAACCCTCTAGTTTTATCTTTCTTACTATTTGCATTCATTCACATAAGTACACTGCTGTATGATAGATAACTAACATGTACTAGTAATGCCACTGTGTGCAGACAGTAGAGATATGTACTGTATCTTCAATTGCCAAGGTAGATAAGGCAAAGTCAACCTCAAAGTGGAGCCCTCAAATTCACCACCTGGTAAAAGCTACAAGCACTTACATGTCAGCACATTTCTCATCCCTGTCTAAAGAAACCTACCTGAATCCAAACCAACATGTCAGAAAGTAAAA
>VXBJ01000526.1:0-25093 GCA_013400055.1 Nycticryphes semicollaris | reverse complement strand
GGTGCATCTCAGGGAACTTACAAGTAAAATTCTGTGACTACTTTTAAGCATAATTTTCTGATTTTATAACAAAAAATATGTTCACGGTTTTGCTTTCTTTTCAAAAGACTTTTAACCTTACAAAAATTTAAGCTTATTTTATTTTTAAAATGTATTTCAAGTTTTAAAGATTGATATCTTAAAGCCTATGAAATATTTCAGTATAACAGACTTGAATATTTTCACTTGAAAGCTCTTAGGAGGGCATATGGTGTGAATTTCTGGGGATAAAAATTATGACAGTATCACCATCTTTACCACCCCAGCATTGATATGGAAAAATAGCTAATAAAACAAGTTCATCAAAATTAATCACATGATTCATATACATGTATCTTATTTAAAGAAAGGGAAGTAAATTAAAATAAAGTGTTTTAAAAGGACAGAAGTACATTAGGGTTAGAAACAATTTATATGCATAAAACAGATTTTGCTAGAAACAGATGTATATAGGACACTACATTCTACCTCCACTGTTACTGCCATTCTATCAAAAGGTAAGACAGTGTAATACAAACAACTATATCAAACAAACTACATATCATACCAACATCTTCATTGTTTTGCACACAGTACTGAAGTCTACTGGCTTAGAACTACCACAACTATTTAGAAAAGCATCAACCACTATTTGGCTTGCCTCTTAAAGTATATTCAAAGGGGAGCAGAAGACTATGTTGTTTAGTTTGATTTTCACAGCTACTAAGGAAACAGTACATTCATTAATCAAGAATCGAAAGTCACATCTCAGAGGTGAGTTCTGTCAGGTTGTAAGATGCTACTATTAATAGCATCCCACTCCACCCCCCACACACACTAAACACTCGTTCCTTATGTATCTGCATGGGTCAGTACTGAAAAATTGAAACTGGAGTTTACATCTTTTTCTGAAAATCGCTAAGATGATGATTTTCATTAAGCAGGTATACACAGAATAATGTAACTTCTGCATCTCTTAAACATGACTAATTAACTGCTTAACTTTGTACTGAAAGTGTATTGGTAAATGACTTACTATTATCAAAATAGTTTTCTTATGCAGATTTAATCTAAAATTTTAATACAATTATCAAAAAGAAATACTGCCCACTTGATTAACATTTTTCCNCAGACTGAATGTTCATGAAGAGACTGAACAAAATACACTTGTGCAGCTCAGCTTCCAATTCAGTTTCATCCAAAAGGAATTAATTTTGTATTTTCCAAGACTGCTTTGCAATGTGAATTAAAGTAACAGCAATGGGGATGATATGGAAGACTGACTTCTAAATTGTGTTCCAGAGCAAAACTAAAATACATCACACTATTTTAAAATGTTTCTCACTAAAAGAATGATCAGTAGGGGTTTTTGNTCGCTAAGATGATGATTTTCATTAAGCAGGTATACACAGAATAATGTAACTTCTGCATCTCTTAAACATGACTAATTAACTGCTTAACTTTGTACTGAAAGTGTATTGGTAAATGACTTACTATTATCAAAATAGTTTTCTTATGCAGATTTAATCTAAAATTTTAATACAATTATCAAAAAGAAATACTGCCCACTTGATTAACATTTTTCCTTCTCAATATGAGTGAACAGTGTGCTGCTGCGGCAAAGAAAGTCAATAGGAATGCTGGGTTGCATTAACATGGGCATCACCAACAGTGATAAAGAAGTCATTATCCCACTCTGCTTAGTGCTTGTCAGGCCACAGCTGTGAGAGATCTCAACTGCCTTGCAATCTTCTTGTTGTCATGAATTCAGAGGTAAAGAGCCTCAGACCAAAGCTCTGGCCGTGTGTCCATGCACACTGCCAGAAATGGATTTCTGTATTAGGATTGTCACCAACACATCAACATCCGGCACACAGTTGCTTCAATGAAAAAATAGGCTCTTCCTACCTCTGAGTGAATTTGCACAGTGAAACAATTGGTGTTGACAATCTTCACACAGTGTTGTGTTTCAGGTGGAGTTAATTTGAACTAGCCCTAATTTGGTTTCACAGACTGAATGTTCATGAAGAGACTGAACAAAATACACTTGTGCAGCTCAGCTTCCAATTCAGTCTCATCCAAAAGGAATTAATTTTGTATTTTCCAAGACTGCTTTGCAATGTGAATTAAAGTAACAGCAATGGGGATGATATGGAAGACTGACTTCTAAATTGTGTTCCAGAGCAAAACTAAAATACATCACACTATTTTAAAATGTTTCTCACTAAAAGAATGATCAGTAGGGGTTTTTGCTTGGCTGTTTTTTTTTTTTTTTTTACACAGTAGTGTATCTTTCTCTCTCACTTACTGCATTTTCAAAAGTCCATGAAGAACAGACATACTATATGCCAAGTGTCAAGTCTCATTGAATTATAATTATTACAAGGAATTACTACCTGAAAAATTACTGATGAGTATCGTAAATACACACAAGTAAGATCTTGATTCTTTCTATTACTAAATGGTGTCAGAATTCAGGGTACCTCCAAAACAAAGATGAAAAATCAGATTTATCTGCATTATAGAAGAATATGGAAAATGTTCACTTTGGAAACATGATGTGCACAACAATGGTGATACAGCAGTACATCTGAAATACTTTTGGCACTCCATGAAGTTCTACATTAATTCATAAATAAGAGGGACATTTTCAGTCATTCATAACACTTTCAGATTCTACAAAGTTCAGAATTTATATAGAAAATGCATGTGCAGACATACAATCCTGAATAGAAAAACACATATTTCACAATTAAGTAGGTCCTGAGCACATTTGCTTGCTATTTTTATTTCAAAAAGACACAAACTTTCCAATTAAAAAAAAAAAAAGCTTCACAGAAAAGGTCGAAGAGTAATTTCAAAGGGTAGTTTTGTACTTACAAGAAGGCAATTTCTAGGANCTTGGCTGTTTTTTTTTTTTTTTTTACACAGTAGTGTATCTTTCTCTCTCACTTACTGCATTTTCAAAAGTCCATGAAGAACAGACATACTATATGCCAAGTGTCAAGTCTCATTGAATTATAATTATTACAAGGAATTACTGATGAGTATCGTAAATACACACAAGTAAGATCTTGATTCTTTCTATTACTAAATGGTGTCAGAATTCAGGGTACCTCCAAAACAAAGATGAAAAATCAGATTTATCTGCATTATAGAAGAATATGGAAAATGTTCACTTTGGAAACATGATGTGCACAACAATGGTGATACAGCAGTACATCTGAAATACTTTTGGCACTCCATGAAGTTCTACATTAATTCATAAATAAGAGGGACATTTTCAGTCATTCATAACACTTTCAGATTCTACAAAGTTCAGAATTTATATAGAAAATGCATGTGCAGACATACAATCCTGAATAGAAAAACACATATTTCACAATTAAGTAGGTCCTGAGCACATTTGCTTGCTATTTTTATTTCAAAAAGACACAAACTTTCCAATTAAAAAAAAAAAAAGCTTCACAGAAAAGGTCGAAGGTAATTTCAAAGGGTAGTTTTGTACTTACAAGAAGGCAATTTCTAGGAAACTTGTAACATCCAGGTCAGGGGTGGTAGTATATATTTTAGATATGCTCTATTGTAAAATAAATGATTTAGAAATTAAGTTTATCCACTAATGGATAGAACTAATTTGGCCTAAATGTATTAGTTAATAACTTCATTCTGTAAACTAACCGCATTTGATAAGGGCCTTAATACATACTTGCTTTCATGCATCTTTCCTTAATATATCTTACATTCTTAAGATTCCTGAAGTTTCCAGTTACCCAATTCTACTTTTGCAATGCTTAAATAATTTTTGCTGAATTTAGAATTCCTGTTTATTTCTGCAAATCAAATGGGTATTTAGATGAGTTGCTCTTTGCTGGTGCTTAGTCTGAATCTTCTGCAAAAAAATCAAAGTGAAATATGGCAGTGTAAAGCTGTCATTGCAATGGTACACTCCTCTATCTCTCCTGATCCTTCTGCGTGTTTTCAAACAAAATCACAAATCACACAGAATCACAGAATGATATGGGGTTGGAAGGGACCTGAGGAGATCATCTAGTCCACATCCCCTGCCAAAGCAGGTCCACTTAAAGGAACATGTCCAGGTAGGTTTTGGATGTCATCAGAGACAGAGACTCCACCATCTCTCTGGGCAGCCAATCAAGTTTGATACTCACAATTTGAGCTACATTTTAAAACATTCTGCTAAATATTAGTTTCTTACCATAAGAATTTTGTTAAATCTCTTAAGGATTTTTCTCAAAGTGTTTCTCTAGTTTTAAAGAAAAAACGTTTTCTAGTTCTATGAATGTGTGTGACTTTTCAACTTTATGCTTTAAATGATTGTATTTTTAATGCTAAAATTCACATATCACTAAGCATGTCCTGGAAAGCCTCTGGAAGAACTTCAGAAATTAAGTAAACCAAACGTGTATTAGAAAACAGCATAATTTTGAAAAGAACGTATACTCTTAATAGCAAACAGAGAGAAAAACACAGTACAAAACCAAGGTCATTTACATTTGCAGCAATCTAGGAAGGATTGCTAGCCTGTGATCAAGGAGAGAAGAAACTCATGGAGGTAGATTGTGTACAGCAGAAGGACTAAAACAGAGACTGGAAAGGATAGAACTGGGAGATTCAAAATTATAAGAAACTTCAGAACAGATTAACTGTATATAAGACTTGAGGACTAACACGGAAACATTAGGATTGAAAAATAATTAAAATACTAATAAGCATGGTTATTAAAATACCAGTACTAAAAAAGGCAATATACATACCTGCATGTATTAAAAATAGAATGCAAAACAAAATCATCACTCTTCAAATTCTGATTCATATCAGATGTGAACAAAAATTACTCAGTTTACATTTTGGATTATATGTGTACAGATAGAAGAATAAAGTGTCTTTTTCACTATACTACTCATAAGAAACAATACCTAGCTTGTCTGCTGAAACTTGCTGAAGTTCATGTTCACTGTCCAATGTTGAACTAGATGTTGAGAGCAAGTTTTGCTCAAATCTTAAGGGACCAGGACCTAGGAGTTAGCACACAGGACAGCTATCAAAGTTAAACACTTTGCTGCTGGTTTGCTACTCCTATCTCTCTTTTATGGTTACAGACAATTAATTTATGAACATGGAATATCTCCATCATAAAACGAGGTTATACCTGCTTTTACTAGACATGCTGAAACTTCAGACTGAATATCTTACCCATATGAAGTCCTTCCAAGTCCTTCTTTAAGAAGATTATGTAAAAAGACTCAAGTCTAACTTGTATGTACTTGTATAACCTGTTCATAATGAAATTCTGGAACTGTTTTAATGTAGGAAAGGACTATGAAGGATTCAGCAGCAATCCTTGATTGCAGAAGTCTGATGTCACCCTGTTCTTCTATCTGTATAAACGCAATAATTTAAAAATTCTTGGAGTATGTAAATAGCAAGCTGACAACCATTAGAAAATACTAACTATAAAAATAATGTGACTGATACTGATCTTCATACAAAGTGGGGGTTTTGTTATGTTGTTGCAGGCATACATTCATATTTACATTTCAATAAATCTATGACTTAGTATCTTGAAATATCAGCTACCTCTTTGAAACTTCAGAAAAATGCCAAAGGTAAAATAAGGCACTGGAAAAGTTAACAGTCACGGAAGTCATGCTGGTGAATGAACACCAGCACTACCATTTCCTGTTAGAAAGAACTGAGCACACAAACATTTGGAAGATAAAGAACAACACTAGATACAGTAATACTAAGACCACTCTTTCCAGTTATGAGCACATTACAATGTTACTCTGAAGTCCAGTTGAGACAATAACTGACATATAGGAATTATTTTTGGTTAAAATTCTGAAACAGAATTCCAGTGTAGAGAGTTTAACAGAAAATAGATATTAAATCTAAGAATTTATCTGCTTGCAGTGTGCCACCTTCTATCTTCTTTTCAAAGGCAATAGAAATACGTTAAATAAACTATTTAAGGGCAAAAAAAAGGGAACAATTGTGAGGCACCACAGGTAATGCTTAAGAGTAAGATATTTGATGGTTGTAAAGCTTTTCAGTTTTTCTTTGGCCACAAATAGCCAACCAGAGAATTTCTAAAATTAGCATTCAAGAAAAAGCTACCAGATGTTAATCAAGCCTTTCACAGCTGGCGTTGAACAGCAAAGGGATCTGGTTTAGCACACTTTCACAGCCTCGGGAAGGAAGTCTGATCCTCAGCAAGCCATATAACAAAAAATAGAGTTGGACAGCAAAAGCCTTGTTACAGAACCTCAGAGTGGCCAAGATGTTCATTATGAAGTGAATGTCTAACTCAGCTTTAATTCACTACCAGAATATTAAATACATCCAAAAAATGCTAAGTGACATTGTGGCATTGGCCATCCTAGTGAGGCGGGTGAGCAAAGAGAAGTCATTTGTGGAATGCTCTCTAGCTGAACCAGGTCAAATGCAAAAGAGGGCCTTGTAAAGTAAATATGTGATCTGTTAAGAGCGATGTGTCAGACAGGAAAATGGTTGAATTTAAGCATGTTTTCAAGGGAAACAAGAAAGTACTCAAAGAGGCACACTAGTCTAGTGGTTACACTGTGCTAAACACTCATTCTGTGATAGCATTAGTTGCTGCAACTGTGTGTTCATCAAAATACTGGGGAGCTCCCTTCCTACAGTGACATTCCTACAGTATGCTGAGTTAAAGGAACATTACTGAAATTTTTAAGCAAAGAAAAAGAAAGATTTTGTTCTATATTTCTTTGTGTCATAAAATCAGATGTAGAGGAGTAAGTGAACAAAGCAATCTACAACGTATAGGTTCACAAAGCCCAGAGAGCAGGCCAACACAGCAGAGGGAGGAACCTAAGCATGCTGGAACAATCTTGGTAACTGAGGAGTGCACAGTTCGCAACTTTGAGTCAGTTGTTAAAAGTGTACGCATGGTCAAGCTGCTTCATTTTAGGAAAAGGAGAGCAGGCCTCAAGAGTTCCAAATCTATCATATTGTATTTCAAGGGTTGGTAAGGGACAGGGTAGACATCTATCATGTCATTTAAATATACCTACAAACTTTAAAAAAACATTGACATGAATAATTAAGAAGATCATAAATTTTGCACTACCCACAAAATGAATGTACTTTACATTTTTCAAATATAAAAGAAATGCATATTTCATTACCGAACAACATGGATTGTTGGTGGCAGTAAGAGCTATATTTATGCATTATTCACTCATGAAAAAATTAATTAATTCAAAGATTGCCTGATGCTGAGCATGCCCTTCTGGAATGCTAAGCCTGAGGAGGAGCGAAGGTGCTCCCAACCGAAAACTTGTGTGTCACTTGCTTTTGTTGGCAGCGGAACAGTGAGAAATACCTGCACACCATCCAGTTACTTCCAGCTACACTTTGGTCTGCAGTCTACAGAGGGACCAAGAGGAAGAGTACAACAAAGCTATGGCAGGTGGGTAGTGTTTCTCCAAGGCTGTCAGCCTGGCCCATACACAGGAAAGAGCCGCACAGCCATTTTGGGTTCAGCATTCCCAGGTTCAGCGGCCAAGTGGGTACGCGATGTCACTTGCAAAGAACTGTAATGTGTAGGTCCATCAGCCTCCAATTTTCTGCTATTCATTTTCTGTCAGCAGGTAAATGGGAGCAGAGCATGGTGTGGACATTTAATTGTGGGCAAGTGAAATTACAGAACTGGAAGGCAACCACTGCTTTAGCCTATGGAGACTAATCTGTGGAACCAAAGGACATAGGCATACATCTCCTAAGGGCAAGTGGGAAGGCAGACTGTAAGTAATATTGGGCATACTAATGCATTGCTGACAGAACAGCTGCTGTATGAACTTTTGCCATGATTTTATATTCCTGACATATCAGAAGCCCAGGCTTTTCTGACTTCAAAATCTCTCAAGATGGGAAGAACGTACCAGCAGGAATGCATAGTTCTATGCTGAATAGGCATTTTCATCAAATGAGTAGGCATATGGACTTTTTTATCTGTCAAGAGTAAATGGCTGATTTTACAACAGAGAGAAGTAAGCTACAGCATTTTATAAATATTTGTGTTGTGACCTTTGCTGGTCAATCTATATTCATAAAAATCTGAAAAAGGAGCAATTAGTAAAAATGCAAATTTTGCTGATGATATAAAAATATTCAGAGTCAATTAAAACCAAATTTCATTGAAACGAGTGGCAGAAGTTCACAGCAATGGATTATGTGGCAGTAAAATGGCAATCAAAATCTCATGCCAATAAACACAAAATAGTAACTATAAGAAAAGTAAAGTACTGGTTCTGGATATGTCATTAACACCCAGAAAAATGACCTTGGTGTTTCAATAGGCATTTGTTAGCATCAGTCTAACACTCAAAAATTGTCAAGAAGTCAAACACAATATTAGAAATTGGTAAGAAAGGACTGCAGAAACATGAACTACAAGTGATAAGCTGTTTTGCTCAATTTATAAAGCATTCTGAATGTAGTTCCCAGTTCTGGTACTTGGAAGCCCACACGAAGTATCAAGTACATTTTAACAAATTGCATAGCAACATCCATCTGAGGGCCACATTTAACCAGACTCTGACCAATATCCAGTCAATGCCATCGTGTGCTACATATCCCCTTGAACCAGATATAATTTGTAATTCCTTGCCCATACATGCTGCAATCAGTCAGGTGAATGTAAAACCTATCTTGGTTTGAGCACCTATTTCAGTTCTGTTTTCCAATGGGGCAAGTAGGTGCCATTGCAGTAGATGAGGGAGACATCTAGGAAATGAAAAAGTCTGAGGCATAGTTCCATTAGTCATGTTTTAATATCCATATGGGAACAAGCAGTAATACAACCTGTCCATCACCAGAAAAGTTTGTGGGCTGGGGAGAAATTAGGAAAGAGGAGATGAGATACTGAACTATTTCAACTTGATGCATAAACCTTGCCAGTAGACATTCAAAGTAAATCGAAATAAGCGTGTTAACTTTACAGTATTTAAAAAAGCATTAGAGATAGAACCAGGTTCTTAATTTTAATTGCAGCAGACCTGGCATCTTAATGATATAATCTGCCAACTTGATTATATAAAACAAGGATCAAGGATTTTGAAATTTGGTTGAACATTTGCTTTTTAGAAACATACACCACACAAATATGCTTAGAAACACCTTAAAAAGAGAATATTTTTAACACCGTTTTTTTTTCACTTCTCCCATTGTGAGCATTGCCAAGTTTCAAAATAGACTGGTTACCACTGAAAACTGAGTCTAACAAAGTCGTGCCAATGTAATGTCAGTTAATATATAAATAGGTTTGTTACAATTATTTTTAATTCTCTTTTCTTCATTAAAATGAAGCAGCAACATCAAAATTATTTTCCAATTGGTATGACAAAGAAGCAGCAAATACATTATTTGAAAAACTCCAAACATCATTTGAAGAATGTAACTGTAGCATACTAGAACTTTATTTAGCAACCCAATATCATAAATGGAGGTGATATTATGATGGTACCATGGCTGAATATTATGGCTGTAACTTCATTGTGATATGCTTCAGGGATCTCACAATTGCAAAATCATGAGCATGAGTGATAATACTTAAGATGATGCTGTGAAATCTGAAGGTTCAAAAAAGATGTTCAGACTGATCAAAATTCTGGAAATTTGCAAGAGAGACTGAAAGATGGGAAATCTTTACTTTTGAAATGAAAATAATAGAACCTCCATAAATTACAAAAACTTCAGAGATCACAAAGCTCACATATTTTTTGCCATGTTGAAGTTTTGGGCTATAGCGTAGGATAATCATGGTGTTTCTGTAAATGTACAGTCCTGTGAAGTTTCAGCTTACTGTAACTGTTAATGCAAGAAACATTTCTGGATGAGATATAAAACCATAGAATTTATTAAAAGTGTTCTCCTTGTTAAGACAACTAGGCTAATCTATCAAGTGGTACATAGTTAAATACTCAAAGTAATTAACATGATTTAACCCCACTTTGTCACCCTTCCAAAATGAAAACACACCTGACTGAAAGTTTTTATTGGCAGGGCCTAAATCGGCTACTCATTCAGAATAAGTAAAATTGGCAAAAAGATAAAAGAATCTGCACTACAGATTTGTCACCATAAAGCTTTGCTATTAAGAGCATAATTTTCATCATTCTTCTTCCTAACATTTGAGGCAATTACCAGCCCAAACTTTCTACAGCTTAAACTTCACCTGGAGTAAGAATTTTTGCATAAGTCCTATCTAACTTGTGTAGATTGTACAACGTACATAGAATAGGAAAAAGAGCAAACTCAAACTATGCCCTTTCTGTATAACTGAAAGATTTCAATGCAATTGATTTCCTCCATTTCACTGCAGAGGTGTAAAAACACCCCAGAGTTTTGAAACCACTTGTCATTTTGTGGAAGTGAAAAGAATAACAAAATAGTTAACTATGTAAAGAGAGAAAATGAAGATTTTAAAAGTAGAGAAACAGGATTAACAAATATAAACCTATGTTTAAAACCTGAAGTTGGAGGATCCAGTACACCTCATGTTTCTTTTTTTCTTTTGAAAGCACAGTTTTGCTACTTAATAGCAATTTAAAAAATATGATGCACGCAGTCTGTCTCCACATAATGAAGTACAATCTTTATAGACTTAAGCAGAAACAGATTTCAGAATTCTTACACTGACAAACTTTTTTTGTGTGAACGTAATCAACAGACATGTCTTTGTTTCTTTCACATCCATGCCTTTGCAAATACCATATTACTTTCACTTGCATTAACAAGCCTTTTCATTGCCATTCCATCCATGGTCTATCCAAAAGCAACACCACAATAAGCTTTTCAGAACATTCTCTCATTGCTTCTGCGGGTCTTAGAATGTAGTCCCCAGTAAATCTTCTAAATTTAATTTCTTCAAGATGCATTTCCACCAACTAGCTCTGACAATTCAGAGAACGTCACTAAGTTATGAATTTTGCTTAAGGTTACAAAAATGTTGCATTCGTGGTCTCAGGGCACACACACTCTGCAGTTTTCTGTCAGAGCAGTGTCTAGCCTCCCAGGTCAGATGCAATAAAGAATCGTTTCCTAAATAGCTTTTCCAGGGAGCAACCTCGGAGGAGGGCTTGCCTTACAAGACAAAAAGTCACTTTATGTTTAAATTCTAACAGGCTCTAAACATACAAATGAACTTTGATCCACAGACAAGGCTGACTGGGACAGAGACATGAAGTGACAAGGGATTATATAAAAGGAAGGGTTGCGTAATGGCTCTTTACGGAGAAAATAACAATGGAACAATGTACTTTTTTTCTCAGCAGAAGAGCAAAGACTATGTGCAGGAGGAGAATAATTAACTCTTAGAGTCTCTAATGTTAACTTCAAATAATATTTAATGAGGAAAGGAAAAGGTAAGAAATACATAGAAATTTATTGTTTTGCCCGCTGCATGTTTCTTTTTCTAGTTAAAGAGTGCTTGTTTTCTTGGACCAATTAACAAGTCCCAGTGGGCATTTGTATTTTCTGTAAGTATCACAAATACCTGAAAGGACAAACTGCAAAATTAAACTGGAGCTGATAGAAAGCATGTGCTTACAGTGAATTTGCAGGATCCATACTCATCTGGGAAACTAGAGAAGGCAGTCCCAAAGTACAGTCCGGTACCGGGGAACAAACAAGGATCTGCCTCCAAGAAAACTATCAGGGAGGCAAGAAGAATGACAGCTCTGTACCTGAGACCTAGCAAAGGATGACAGTGAACTTCAAACCCAGCAATCCCAACACATGCAGCAACAGAACCAGGTGGTGCTTGTCCCATCACTTCCATTGCTTGCCCAGGCTTTTTGTTTCCAGCTCCTGTGAAGAATTTCCTAGGTAAGTCCCAACGACAGAAACATATTTTTTTCTGTCAAATCCCTGAGGAAATCTCACTGAATGAACAGTATTAATTACATTAATTAGAACTGCTGCAAGTTGAAAATAAACATCTCAACTTATCTCAAACAGCTCAGTGAGCTGTTCTGGAGAACTTACCTGTATGCTTATTCTACTTCATAGGAACAGGCTATTGCAGATGTATTTTTCATTTGCTCCACCTAGTCACTCATTCCAGTATTCCTTGGAACACATGCACCAGACAAAAGATTTGGTGATGGCTCACAGGAAGAAGTCTAATTACTTGACTGCACAGCAGATGGAACTATAATTACCACCAAGTGTAATTTTGTACTCTTTACTGTTTTGAATTTAGACTGCATTTATTATGACTTCGGAACAAGAAAAACCTGCTGGTCAACTGAAGCCAATATTTTATTGGTTTACTAACAGCCTCTGTAATGGTTCTGTTCATCCTGCAGATAAGTCTTAAGTTGCTTTTATTTTATATTTATACCTTCGATTAACTCTTAATGTATGGGCTCTATTTGACATTGAGGTAAGAGCTGAAAAGAGGAGATAAATTAAACAAAATTATTTTCCTTCATAATTGGATATACAAACATTCACACACATTTCCCTGAAAAACAATCTGAATTTTCAGCTGAACTGACATTTCCGTAATAGCACCACTGAAATTACAGTGCTGGACTAACCATAAGTACATGTGACATCAGAAATTAAAAATGTAAACTCTTAACATTAACACTGTTCAGAAATTTGAAAAGTACCTCCCAAGAATTCACAGCTACATCTTATCTGTCACCCGCTTGGAATTCTAGGAATCTCAGTGAATTTAGCCTATACATAAGATTGATGGAATACTTCTTGAGGTCTTTACTATGTATGGTGTTTTTAAACTTCAAGCAATGTCTTATCTGTTAACATTATACTTTCTACAATTTCTTAATCCTTAACTATCTCCCCATTAGCCTGCTGTTTAATTGTCCTTAAAAAAACCTAAAAGCCAGAGTGTAACATGAAATAAACATTTCGCTTGAGAAAAATAACTTTCAGCCAATCAGACAAAAATATATTACCAGGCAAGTAGTTACTAAAGTTACTTAAGCCCCCTGTTTTTCAACAGTCATATGGTACTACAGAAAACATACACACACACACACACCCATCCCCTCAAACCTTCCTAGTTTTCTTTATCAGTGTTTCTGTGATTGTGCTGTGACTCCACAACTAGAAGTCTCATCCTGGGCTTAATGACACAGAAAGCTAAAAAGATGCGCCCAAACCCTGCTCTTCAATGATTGCTTTATCTGCTGAAGTAAATTATAAATATTCCCTAAACTACCAGAATTTATTTGGCATGATGTCTCCCCTCTTACATTTGGCACACAGTCCACTTACTCATTCCATTTCCAAACAATAATGTTAGTTAGAATTAATGCAAATTGGTCATGATCCAGCCTCTTACTATCAAGATTGATCCATGGGGTGTTTTATAGCTTGTTAAAGGTTTATTATCTATTGCAGATCATCAATAAAACCTGTTTAATTTGCTAATTGCTACAGCTGCTGCTGTCAATGATGCTTGTGATTCATCCCATGTCTACAGCAGCATCTATTCCTGAACACCACCTGTCTGATATTCCTTTTACAGGAGACTCTTATTGCAGTTTTGTACTCTGTGATAACACAGCAGTTTTTACCTCTTAACAGTTCCTATGAGAAACAATAGATAAGGTTACAGCTGCAGTCAGAAGAATCTTTTTAAAATGTGTGGAAAACTTTAAAAATGAAAAGCCTTTTGGTTTGATAAGTAGTGACCTCAGAAAGTCAGTGCTCTGGTGGGCTGACTAGCAATCACTACAGCATCTTTGTTCAAGCCTTTATTGCAGCTGCTTCACAATCTCATATGGCTAAGCAAGTATTTGCATTGAAAAACATTTAGCAACCAAACATTTGGCCAGCTGGAATTGTAAGAATGATGATATTTCACAATTTTTATTAGATATGATGTAATTTTATTGGAATTCTATTTCAAGAGATAAAATTACTATGTTTGATGTGCCGAAGTTTTTAATTTTCTCAACAAACAACTTATTCTAATTGCTTGTAATATGAAAATTGTGTTTAAATACATCAAGAGTGTATTTTGCTCACTAAAACAGCTCTTAACTGTTCCATATGAACAGCTGACTGCCATGCTGTACTGCAGATGTCTGTATAAGATTATCAACCATTTTAGGGCTCTCAGAGCAGCCCAGAAAGTCAAAATGACATAAGGAATATCATGAAGATTTTGCTTTTTAGAATCTGTTAACTACTGTGTATATTTCAGGGTTTCAAACCTACACTAACCAAACACAGCTATTTTAGCATTCTGGGAATTCTGCATTCTGGGCATCAGTGCCAAGGCTTTCACCAGTGAAGAGCACAGGCCAAGGATTTTTCTGAAACAGGGTTATAGTTGCAGAAATTCCTCAGCAGCATATGCATATAGTGTTCATTTATTTACTTATTCATTCATTTATTCATCTATTCCTTCTGTAGCTATCCAACACTGTATGCCTGAATGAAGCCCTCTAATACTGCTCTAAAGCAGGTATTTCTACAGTATTCAGAATCTTTAAGGAAGAGTAAAGAGCAGTAGCACAACAGCTGAAAACTGCTTCTTATGCCTGCAAATTTATTTATAAATTTGCAAGCTGAATAAAGGGAAGGGGGATGTTTCTAGCAACAAGTCCCTCTAGACCTTCCACTTATCCTGCTACCAAAGGGTACTGTAAGACAGAAAATTACATACACGTGCAAAAGAGGAACCTAATTTCAGTTATTTTCATAGATCATCTAAGGTTCATTTTAAAACTATATGTCCCTTATGCAGCACAGAGATGCATTCCTGACATTCAAAGTCAGTGTTATACATCACATATTGCATTTTAATTTGCCTTCCAGTACCAACTTGAAATTGATAACAAATATTACACTCTGAAATTCAGCAACACATTATCATTGCTTGTTGAACAACAACAGTGCAGTTAAGACAATCTTTCTCTTGTGGCCTCTCTCTGCCCTGGATTTTGTGATATGAGTACAATAGTTATGCAACAGAGAGTATCTTCTTAGCAGATTGTTAAATCTGCTGGCTAATTATACATGAAGCGTTGATCAATGCTGAAAGTGAATTAATGCATCACAAATACATGACATGTATCTTAAGCTACTATTAAGTCTATAGTCTTCTGAATAATGAATGAAGTAAGAAAGAAGTTTAACCACAGTTCAGCAGGATAATCATATTTCAGAATAATAGTTTATGGTACGAAAGCCTGAGTGATTTCAAAGCCAGTATGAACTTATCAAGTCATGAAAAATTAGGTCATCTGCAATTCACATTACTGTTTTAGAATCTTAGAATACCACTTTAGATCATCTCTACCAATAAATGTAAGTACTCAATTTTTAATAGTGTTCACATATTTCTTACCCTTCAAAAAGGCATCTTTTAAGCCTACTTACATAGGGGGCAAGGGAAGAGGAAGAACATATGTAATAATTAGATGTATGATTAGCACTGCCACCTATAAGTTGTAGATGAAAAAACAGATTAATTTTCCAGTGCTGAGCTGCTGCTTCTACTCTAGACCCTTTTATACTTTCACTTGTTTTCTGAAAATTTCCTAGAATACCACCAGCACAGTGTACAAATTTACAAAGATCCTTACAAAACTAATTCTGCATAGAGACAACATATCACAGTCTGGGAAAAGAGCACTGTCTACAGTTCTGCCTCTCTGAGATTTGAGAGAATTCAATTCCATGCTTGAGATAAACCAAAACTCCTGAAGCTCCTAGAAGCCCTGTGCAGTGGCTAGATGTAATTCATCCCTTGCATGATACCAATGTCATGAGGCAATACTAGACAGCTTTTAGCTTATTCCAGCCAGTCAACATCCTCTGCTTTACCCAACTAAAATAACTGACGTTGCATAAGAGAATTTGAAACAGTGTACAAAATAAATATTAAGATAAAACATATCACAGAATGATATGGGGTTGGAAGAGACCTTTGGAGATCATCTAGTCCAACGTCCCACCAAAGCAGGTCCACCTAGAGTAGGTTGCACAGGAACATGTCCAGGTGAGTTTTGAATGTTTCCAGAGACAGAGAGACTCCACCATCTCCCTGGGCAGCCTGTTCAAGTGCTCTGTCACCCTCAAAGTGAGAAGTTCCTTCTCATGTTTAGATGGAACTTCTTATGTTCAGGTTTCTGACCATTTCTTCTTGTCCTGTCACCGGGCACCATTCAAAAAAGACTGGCCCCTAACCCTGAAGTTTTCTTTTAACATATGCTTTGTTTTCAAGCCTCAGAAATCTCATGGATATTCAGAAATATGCAGAGCTTAAAAAAAATAATTAATTGTGCCTCAGCTCCTGATTATAGCACATCAGTAATGGGATTAAAATAATAAATTCTGAAGCAATATGATTGAGCATTCTTAAAGCCAAAGGAAAGGTCACAGGAGATACACAGCTATACAACAAGGGTGAATTCATAACACATCTAATTGCTTTATGGGGAAAACTGAAGGAGAACAAAAATTGAGGAAAAGATGCAACTTCTATTGAAAGCTTTTCTTTTAAGACAGAATCAAGAGGACATGCCTGCTATGCATCCAAGACTATGGGTAAGTTCAGAGCAGAGCAGCCACTGACTGTGTGGGTTACATTGCAGTCTATCCCCTGTCCTTTAAGGGCAAAACCCCCAGAGAACTTTGTGTTTTCCAAAATCTTCTACCAGGGAACAGAAATCTAAAAAGAGGGATCCTGGCAGATGGCATCTTGAGGTAGAACAGACAGCCTTATGGCATGTGTCAGAATCATGGTTTTGTCAGACTTCACCTTCTAAGTCACATTTCTTAAGAACAAGTTTTGCCAAGTAGGAAACTAAGCAGGGAAAATTTTCTTCTAAAACAGAGTTAACAAGTCTTATGAAAGACCACACTGAAGCTTTTCTAATACCATATTAATACCAGATGAAGATCTGAGTACTGGGCTTACACTGGCAATCATTAGTATGTTTTCAGTTGTGCCTTGATAAACCCCATCATACTTAATGATACAGACTATCTGAAGAATACTGAGTAAATCCAGATGGACTGATTAAGAAAAATGAAATGGTTTGTACCATTATAGGATTTAAAAGGCCACCATTTTCCCTTAATGCAAAACCTAAAAGACCTAACACAATTGGAAACATGAGCAAACCCACAAGCAACTATGAAGCAAAGATGCAATCAGATGCATCAAGGTTTTGCTGTGACTGATGGATAGTTCTCCCCTAAAACATGCAAGATGGTTGTTCATACAGTCTTTTACCAATAACTTTACCCATTCTAAGGTAATAAACAGCAGCTCTCCCTATCTGAAACTGGAAATAGTATCTCTCTCTCATATTTAATGAATATAGCAGTGGTGGCTGGTAGAAAAAGTAACACAGCATCCAGTATAACTTGGCAAGAGGAAGAATCCATGGGCTTTGGAATAACTTTTTAAGCTATTAACTCCTGATACAAGAAGTTACTTGCTAATACCAACCTTTATCTAGTGAAAGACAATAAGCTGTTACCCACTGTGTGATTGTCAGTGTTCTTCCTGTAAAATGCTTATTATGCTACTGAAGATAACCATTAACCTCACTGGCACCTTTATAACTTCTCAACGTCATGACAAACAGAGCCTAGGAAATACAATTCATTCAACCGCTTGTGAACAGTCCTTTTGCAATGACAGTAGACCTGATACCAAACATTCAGTTAGAAATGACAATATAGTTATAATGAATAGTGATTTTGTAAGCAAATTATCCATGTACCAGTCTAGTAGCATTTAGAATAATAGTTTAAGATATGATACATAGGTGCTGAACATAAGTAATTAAAAAAGATTACAGTGTGAGACAGACCACTGTCATCCTTGGCTATCAACATAAAATGTGTACAGGTTACAAAACATTAATTCAGGCACTGTATAAACCTCTAAATTAATCAGGACTTTATTATGCAGCCTCAGGATAGAGTCAGCACAAAACATTTAATTGTCTAAAACACAGATAAACTTGCATGATCTGGTCATAAAGCCAACCAACCTCATATGAATCAACAAGTTTGAATCAGTAATTTTTAGTCTGTAGCACCGTAACAGTTTTTGTTCGAATGCAAAACTATACTTTTTGCTTAACCAAAAACAGTCAAGCTGATATTTTCTAGTTCAATCAAAGAGGTTGGGTAAGAAATGAAATTACATTATACCAGACATTTTCTGAACCCCAAACATTTTTATTTGTCATAAAATTTGTCATTTAACTTCAGCGTTTCTGAAACCCTTCCACCTTAGAAAGCCTTGACATCCTACATAGTAGGACACTACCATCATCACTAAATGGTCATTGTGCAGAAATGCTGCCATCAGCTTGGTAATACCCCTGCACGCTAGAATGTCAAAGTCTTAACATTTAAACAAACATTTCAGGGAACTGGGTTTTCTTCTTGTTTTCACACTGAGGGAGTGATGGGGAACTCAACTTCATGCTCAGATGTCAAGTTCATAGCTCGAGCATGAATTTCACAAATTAAAGTAATTTGAGTTGGTTACAATTCCCTGTGCGAGCATATAATTAATAAAATGGGAATAAACCTTGCTGTACAATTTGTGCCAGCACTTGCTCTAATTTCCCAGACAGCCACAGCCTCATTACCTTCAGATTTGTGCATCTCATTATGATGCTGACACTCACACACTTGTGTGATTAGTGCTGAAATTACAGATTCATCCTGATTTAGTGTAGCCTTTATTGCTGTTAATTAGGCAACGAAATGTGAAAACTGTTACGGCATTTTAATTACCTGAATGCAATGAGATTTGTATACTAAGACACAAAAGAAAAAAAAAAAAGAAAACCAGAGAGAATGTAATCTTTTTCTTTGAAATGGTTGCTGGTTTGGATGGAAGCATGTGATTGAGAGAAATTGGACAAGTTATCTTGCTTTTAGTTGATGTGACCCCTCCTGTCTGTATCTGCCATGTACAGGTCTGGGGATTTTTTTGCAAAAAGACAGATCAAAAATGCCCTCTTTTCAAAGGGCATCAAAATGTGCAGTAGCAAAAACCTGAAATAAATACAGGTTATTTACAGGTTAAATACAGACAGACAAATTGCTTAATCTAGGTAATTTTTTTGCATTAATTTGGCCAAGATCCTTCAAAAAATAACTGGAGAAACAGCCACCAGTAGGCACAACTTATGTGCAGAAACACAGCCTACAGTATCAAAACCCCAAGGGAAGAAGCGTTGGAGTCTCACCCTTGTCACTGGACCTGGTTGAAGTAATTTTATACATGTTGTGCCCCGAGTGGTCAACATGATCCCATCCTCATCAGTTACCTCTACCAAGACAGGTGCCCTCCTGCAGTCAGCTGTCATTGAAGGTGCATGGAAGGAAAAATTCTCTAGTGTAGCCATGACATGTACTATATACAGAGTGTCATTGTAATGAGTCATGTGGGAGTGAGGTATGTGCCTTATCATGTCTCTGACTATTTGATCTTCTCAAAGTTTAAATAAATGTTTCATTGAGTATTATTGATTTGCTTCACTAGTTTTAGTTATTACCTGTTTATTAATTTTTGCTAACATACAGTAAGTGATTGTAGCACATTGTGAAGGAATTCGGTTCATGAGCACAAGGTGGCATTAAAGAGATGGAGAGCCACATACGCTTGCTTGATGGCACCATGGCTGCCCTATGACAGCTTGCTGGAGAAGGCAGGCAGCAGGAGGCTGCCCCGCTGAGAGAGGACTATCTCACTAGTAGTTCTTCAGTAGCTGCACACCTTCAGGCTCCGTTTACTAAAATGGTATTTTAGGCACACAGATCACATTCAGGCACTTGCACATACACATACAAATGTCCAAGTGTCCAAGGAAAATACTCTTAAGGCTATTTTTTTACTGTTCTGTGTACCTCTAGTGAAACTAAATTCAAAACAGTATGGTGAAAATACTGAAGTACTTGCATTATTGCTACTACCGACTCACCAACTTTCATGATACAAAAATCCAGCATGCCTTTATGCAGGTATTTACTGTTCAGAAAGCATAGAAAACTGAGTGTTTCAGAGATATTTCATCCATTGTTTCTCTTATGTACATGAATGACTGGCATCTTTTCCAGCAAAGTCAGTTGCTTTCCAGGAACGCTGATTAGGCAAGAGGACTGAATTTTTCTTCAATTAAAAGGCAAAGGCCATTACTTTAATATTTTGTTTCAAATCCTACTTGAAAAATGGTATTCTCTTCCTTTCAAGCCAATATATTGCCTGGTGTATTTCTGAAGTCATAATACATCATCTCTTCCTTCCATTGCCACATGCCTATCTGGACATTCTACTACAAAACAGAAGTACTACTGTATTTACAAATAAATTCTGTTCTACTGGAGGTCAAAGAATGAATATATGAAAACAATATTAATTCCAAGTCTTCTAGCTCCTCTCTACTTTCAATACACCATCAGTCCCCTGAAAATCATTTTGTACCAGAAAGAAGATATTATTGAATTGAGCATCAGCCTGAGGAATTAGATATAGAACAAAACCTAGACTGATGGCTTTAATATATAGAAATAAACATGAGTTTATCCAGCAGTTTTTCAATCTAAGGCTAGCTTCCCCCAGAAGCATTATACAAGAACATGTACCAACATTTTTCAAATACTAGAAATGCAAGTATTAGACAATTTGCCAAAGCCTACACAAGTCAGTAAGAGAATCATGAGTAGAGTCCAGTTCCTCTCTGAATTTATTAAACCTCTAATCAGTAAAGTCCTTAAAGCGAGAGCAAACAAAACATATTAATAATATAAGCACAGAAAATATGTTGACTGAATATAAATAAATACATGCACACAGTGTGACAGTACTGCAGCCCCTTAAGCTTCTTGAAAAATCAGAAATCAAAGACCATAAAAGTAGACCTTTCTCTTATTTTCTACTCAAAGACGATGAATAGTTGCCTGTTCCACTTAAGAATTGTTCCATAGGATCAATCTTCCAAATATTCACAAGTGGTGGTATTGGGACTGGTGCTGTTTCACATCTTTGTAGGTGACAGGGACATCAGGAGTGCACCCTCTGCAAGTTTGACAGTGACACCAAACTGTGTAGAGTGGTTGACACTCTGGAGGGATGCCATTCAGAGGGACCTGAACAGGCTTGAGAGCTAGGCCTGTGCAAACCTCAGGAATTTCAACAAAGCCAAGTGCAAGGTCCTGTACCTAAATAAGGGCAGTCCCAAGCACAAATACAGGCTGGACAGAGAAAGGGTGAGAACAGCCCTGAGAAAAAGGACTTGGGGGTGTTGGTGGCCAAGAAGCAAAACATGAGCCAGCAATGTGCATTTGCAGACCAGAAGGCTAACTGTATCCTGGGCTGCATCAAAAGAAGCTTGGTGAGCAGGACAAAGGGAGATGATTCTGCCCCCCTACTCTGCTCTGGCGAGACCCTACCTGGATTATTGCATCCAGCTCTGGAACCCCCAATGTAAGAAGGTCATGGACCTGCTGGAACGAGTCCAGAAGAAGACCACAAAGATGACGGTAGGGCTGAAGCACCTCTCTTATGAAGACAGGCTGAGAGAGNCACCTCTCTTATGAAGACAGGCTGAGAGAGTTGGGGTTGTTCAGCCTGGAGAAGAGGGTTCTGGGGAGACCTTAGAGCAGCCTGCCAGTACCAGAAGAGGCCTAGAGGAAAGGTGGAGAGGGACTCTATCAGGATAGGACAAGGTGTAACAGTTTTAAACTGAAAGAGGGGAGATTTAGATCAGATATTAGCAAGAAATTCTTCCCAGGAGGGCGGCGAGACACTGGAACAGGTTGCCCAGAGAAGCTGTTGATGGTGCATCCCTGGAAGTTTCAAGGCCAGGTTGGATGGGGTTTTGAGTGACTTGCTCCAGTGGGAGGTGTCTCTGCCCATGGCGGAGGGTTGGAACTAGATAATCTTTAAGGTCCCTTCCATTCCAAACCTTTGCATGATTCTATGAATCCCAGAAAGTAGACAAACTTAGTGCATGCAGCCTTAATAAACATCTTTTTCCCCTTGCCCCTTAAGCATTACCACCTTGGAATTATTTTACTTGCCAGCCGGCCATTCGTTTTTTTAATGATTCATTGCCACACAAATAATGGAAAATCTCCATCTGGAGAAAGGGAAAAATTTAGAATTGTCCTAGTACAGTAAAAAGGATGATACTGCCTCCAATAGGCCAGCTGACTGTCCCAGCTCAGTGCACATGTTCCCAGTAAAAAGGAAAACTCTTCCTGTGAATATGATCTTTTCAGCACAGAAGGATGAGTGCAACCAATGAATGTGAAGAAGTAAGACAGACTCATGAATGTAAAGTCAAACATACCGAAAGGTCCACTTTAACGTTTCATTAAACCAGCTCAGAATAATGAACCTCTTTAAACTGGAAGATGAATTAACCCTAAATAATTAATAAAGTATATTTTACCCATAACTTCATACAGCCTTTTTCAACGGCATCTAAAGAGAAAAGCAATAAAGTTATTCCTGCTCACCCCCTAATTTTTTGGTTCTGTGTGGAGAATGACACAGTGAGCTGTTACTTCTCTGGCTTAAAATCAAAAGGTTGATATATTACACTGAAGTCTAGAAGATGCTTCCCTCAATAAATTTGCAACTTAATGGCTTACATTACATAATCTATCAGACTGTTGCTACACAAGCGTATTTTCCATACAGTAGTATCTAACTGGTACAAGACAGGTCATTTCATTAAAATTCTTAAATGATGCAAAAACAGGGGCACACATACAAATTCTAAAATAAGAACACCGAAATATCATTGAACACTTGAAAAAAATACCCTTCTGCACTACCAAGCAAAATTACACATATTATCATAAAAATATATTCAGCACCTTAAATGTCTCAGTCACACCTGAAACAGACATTTACTATAACAACATTTAACTTACCTCTTTTACAAATTCTGTCTTTGCACTGAAAATATGCAACATTTCAGGTACAGAATATACACAAAGTTCTCATCTCATACACACATAATAAACAATTCAAGAGTATCTTTTGGCAAGAAAATCAATCATCTTATGAAGCAATTTCCCAGTAAGAAGCAAAAACACCTAAACTTTGCCACCAGAAGCATGGGCTGCAAAACCAATTCATTATAGGGTAATACAATATGTAAGGCAATTAAGAAACATCTGTTTAAAAAGAAATGCAAATAACCGAGGGTTCACAATAGCCAGCTTGGGCTAATAATGTCACTAATGAATGCTCCCTCCATAAGCTGTATTTCTTATATTTCCTGATATGTGGTCTCCTTCTCCATATTCTTTGCTTGTTCAGACTCACTAATTATGACAATATTTGGTCTAAAGGAAATGGACAAGAGAGATGTTGTACAGGAAACCTGTATGATAGAAAAGGTCACGTTTGCTAAAGAAACATCATCAAGAATTTAACTATCATCTTTCACTTCCTCAGAGGTACTGTGCCTGTCTTTTGCAATAACTCACAGAACTACAGACAGTGGAACACTAACGACCCGAAGATTACAAAAAACTCTGTAGGTAGCTGAAATACAGCAATGTCACGGCACTCCAACAGAAATATGAAAAAATGAGGGAAGGTACACACACTACACTCCCCTGATATTGCAACTGAACACTGAAATAGTTAAAATTAAGTGTAAAGCACTGCACTTTAAAGAACAGCTGTAAAACAATGGTGTGTATCTCTGTTCCTTCCCTCAGCCCTTCAACATTATGGTTCAGCATCATCATTAGAGCACACTCATACATGGTTAACAGAGCACATACCATTCCAGCATCCAGCATCCCTGTACTCGTCTTAAATTTACTCAGAGAATTTGTTTTAAATCCTAGGCATACATGTTCTGCCACTTGTCCTCAGTCCCAAGGAGACTGCTACATCTTTCACTGTATCTATGAAATGGAAAAGGGAAAACAAAAAAGGGAAAAGGGGAAAAAGGAAAAGGAAAGGAAAAGGGTCATTAAAGCCTGTGATTTAAAAAGAAAACACCCAGGAGCAGAAGAGATGGGGATGCTGGTGAAAGGTAGTCAAGCATCAGTGCATTCTGCAATGACTGCCTAAGTAGCCAAGAGGGTACTGAGAATACTGATAGACTGCAGCAGCTACAGGGATGTGGTACACATGGATTCTTTGTAGGTGGTAAGCATCACCCTTAGATCATAAAGCAACAGATAATTGTCTCCTTATTCTTTTTATGAACACACTAAGGTACAAAGACTGACTTACAAAAAAACATTGTGTGGCCATGTAAAACACTTTGAATACCTAACAAGCATCTCAGACACAATCAAAGTCAAAATGTCCTAACACATACAAAGTTTACATAAAATTTTGTGGCTAATGTTATTCAAGATGGTGATTCAGATACAAGAACTTGCTGTCTTCTGTAAAGTGCTTGTCACCTGAAAGCAAACTAATTCTTGTTCTACTGAAGTCAAAACATTATCCCTTAATAATATTTCTTGGGTCTTTAAATACTCTCTTGATGTGAGACAGTTATGCTGCTTTTCTTTCATGACAGGGATTATGCCTTTCCATCTAGTACCGGCTCTTTGGCACCACTCAAGGACCATCTGCTTAACATCATTTAAGAAATGTTGACCCACCTTTCCCAGGAAATCACTTCCAAAATTGCATCATCTTGAAAGAATACATAAAATGCCAAGTATACTCTCTGCTAATAACTACTGTTAAAGAAAATATAATTACAGTATATTACAGTGTAATTAGCTACAAGCTTCTGAATGTCAATTCACCACACAAGGAGGAATGACAGGAGGGAGTCAGTTTGACCACTAAGGTCTTTATGAATTGCAGACTAGCAAATCTCAGTAAGAAAATACCTCGAAGCATGTATTTGCAATTTCACTACTATTAGAGAGTATTAAAAAGTTATCCATATGCCACAGTTAGAATGAGTCAAAAATAGAAATCTTATATAAGTTTCCATTATGAAGAATGTGATCATCATCCTGGATGCTTCATGCGGTTCTGTATATATTGTATCTA
>VXBJ01000524.1:101501-121186 GCA_013400055.1 Nycticryphes semicollaris | reverse complement strand
TTTTTTTCTGTTTTTGTTTTTGTTTTGGAAAGGTTCCCCCCCTCACCTGTGATGTCAGGGCCCTTACAAAATGTAGGCGTTAATTAATGGAGAGCTGTGCCCGAGCTGGAGAGCAGATGTGGTGGGGAAGCACAAGTCCCAATTTGTTGTTGTTTCTCTGGAGGCTTTTGCTACCCTCCTTCTCCAGCGGATAACATAAAGAAAATGCTCCTGAGAGTCAGAGGGGTTATTTTTTTTAAATAAATGTGACATTGTTACATTTTCCCTTTTTTTAAAAAAACACACCACCAAACCCAACCAACCATTAGTTTGGATGTTTGGGGGTTTGTTTGTAAGTTTCCACCCCTGCCCTGATGCCTTTTGTCTGACCCAGTAATGAAAAGGCGGTATCAGGCGTGAGTCTCTTCAGGCCCTGTTTTTTCTGCGATCAAGGCCGTGCAAAAAGGTGGAAGTTTTGGTGCCTCTTTACTTTTCTTGCTGTTTTTCAGCCTGGGGGAAGGGACCGGAGGTGGGAGTGTTGGGGGGAAGGACACTGGTAGAGGTCACCGTGGCTGTGGTACTGGAGGGGGTCGCGTTTTGGGAAGGAAGGGAACAGAAGGGGAAGGAGGGTGCTGGGGTGACCGCCTGGCAGAGAGCTCCCCCCGAACCCCTCCAGTGTGCTCCTGTCTGTTACAGCCTGTGTTCTGGATCGTAAAAGGTTTGATTTTCACATGAGCGTGGTGTTAGGAGGAATTGTGTCTCGGTGCTGGAACATCTTGTGTGTGCCTGTGTGTGTGAGGTTGTAGTGAAATGAGGAATAGAAGAAGCAGGGAGCAAACATAAGTATGTTTTTTATGTTTGTTTTTTTTTTTTTTTTTAAATGCAATTCCTATGAAAACGAAAAAGCGCAAAGCCCTTGTAGAAGCAGGTGGAATCTGGTGCTTTAATTCGACCTACAAATTCTGCTGGGCTTGTCTGAACACGTAGCCCATGCTTTCACATGCCTTAATAATTTGATTTTAGGTTTAATCAGATATGGTAAGATAACTGATTCCACTGCGCTCCTGAGATTAAACTCACCAGACTTTTCATGTACAGCTATATTCTCTGTGTGTTTTTTAAAGATAAATTTAGATAAGAAGAACAAAGGCAAGCAGTATGTTGAACGAGGGTTTAAAAAAAAAAAAAAAAATCATGGGAGGACACCCTGCCATATTTCTGACTATAATTAGGTCCTCCCCCAGCTTTTCTGCTGTATGGCAGTCTAGTCCCTGTTGTATATTAATTTGCTCTTCTCTGGGGGAGGGGTGAAAAGCTTGACCAGGGCAAAATTTGCCTCAGTTTTGGTTGTGTGATGATGATTGAATCAATCTGAATACGAGATCGAACTCAGAATCGGTCACGCAGCTTAAAAGTCAAGCAGAAAACTAGCCCAGGGTCCCTTTCAGCCCCTTTATTTGTAGACGTGTTGTAGTAACTGTTCTGTAGTATAACATAGCATTTGACTCTGTTTCAACGTTCAGCGCAGGAGGCAGATCGGTTGGGTATTGGCATGGAAACGTCGCTCTTGTTTACAGTTACGTTAAAAGCTTTGTTTAGGTAATGGCCATTCATATCAGAAATAGTATTATAGTCATTTCCTAGAGGATTTGTAGATACAGTAAGTAGAATTGTACCTAACTAACTAATTCTTTATTTTGGTAGTATTTTTTTTAATATTTTTGGTTTTTTTGTTGTTGTTGTTTAAATAGTTGACAGGGTGATGCAAAAGGTATGGATTTGCCAGGGTGGTTGCTGGTGTTCCTCTTCCAGCGCTGCTGGTGTTTATCCAGAAAGGTTTTGTGAAGGCAAATTCAGTTGTTGGGGGAGGGCTGTGGCTGTGATGCACAGAACTGCCTGCTCTTTGAGCTGACCTTCAGGAATGAACGTGTGGCTCTGGAGTTTAAGGGCTTCTCCAACTTCTTACCAGTGGGACTTTGCAGGGGGTGCCCTTCTGGTGGGACTGGTGTTCTTTGTTGAGAAGACAAATTTTACCCTTTGGAGCACACGTAGAGACGTGCAGATTTGCCCCCCGCTTTGGGAATCACTGTGGAAAATCCATACCTGTTGTATTTCCCCAGTAGACAAATGCCTAGTTGGTGCTGAATATATTTGTAGATAATGTTAATCTCTATGAAAAGGTTAGCTTTCTAGATAAAGAATTTTACTTTTTATGCTTTTTGAACAATAAAGTGGCATGTAATCGCTCATTTCTCAGGTGTGTCCTCAAAAAAGATACTACATTTGTATCTGATGTAGACAAATCACTTTACCAGTTGCACATCAAATGTTTGTGCTGTTTCCAATTTTGACAAATTAATTGAGTAATACTGCTTTTTAGGAGAGGCCTGTGGTTATTCATCAGTGACAGGAGTGTTTAGCGTCACAAGAACATCAAATACCACATGGAAACTCCTCCTTTTCCCGATCAGGGTTAGCTGGAGGGGGGAAAACCCCAACAAAGCCCAACCCCAAGCTATGAAAGAAGCCTCTACTTCTAAATACGCCTTAATGCGGTCAGGGGTAGTTTCACCAGTTTGTTCCATCGTCAGAGATGACTGTGAAAGTGGTCACAGGTTGCACAGTTAAGGGAGGATTTAGTCTTTTAAAAAAAGCCTTTTCCAGACTCTTTCTTCAGACCCTGTCTGTGGGCAGGTGCTGCTGAAAGCCAGAGGTGAAGCCAGCAGCACGTAGGCGTTTTATTGCAATCATTTTTAAAGATGGCAATTTAAGAGGGGCAGTTGTTTAATAGGTACGATTTTTTGTTCCCATCCAGATGTGCATCTGCAGTGGTTTCTTTTTGCTTTTCTGTAGTTTTTGAATGGTAGAGGAGAGTCCCTTTTTAAAGATGACCCGTGTGGAAGTTGCTTTTTAAAATTGCAGAATTAGCATTTTGGAACTGCAGAGTGGACACGGTTCCTAATGTGTGCAGCGCAATGGGAGTCAATGCTGCATCTTAAAACAAGGGAGCATGGGGTAAAACAAAGATATATATTTTTTTTTTTCCTTATTTTTTGTCTCTGTGGTGGCTGCTTCATTCAAGAATACTTTAGGTAGCTCCTTCATGGAAAATATTTTTTTTTTAGGCACTTGGTTTCTTCTGGTTTAAAATGCTTGCACGTTTTGTTTGTGTCTTCCTCTCCTCCCTTCCCACCCCCTCCTATAACTGCCCCTTTCATTGCTCACAGATACTCTTTGAGAGTGAGCAAACCAGATGGATTTGGCATATCGTTATGAAGGGTGTTACCCTCCCAGTGTTTTGGGTTTAATAGCCAAAATGTGAATAATTTGACTTTGTGTTTTGCATTTCTTTTTTTGGGGTGGTGGTGCTAGGCAGTTGGCAAAACAAAGCAGGAAAAAAGAAAAAGTAACCCCAAACCCAACTGAAGGAAGGTGCAGGTGTCAAAACCAACAGGTTATGATCTTCATCAGGAACGCTGGCTGTCGTTGTGTTGTGTCCTCCAGAGCACAGAGATAGTGTTTAATGTGCAGTTTGGGGTGTAGAGGCTCATACAGAGCTCCCCGAGCACCAGCGGAGGCTGTTGCCCAGAAGGTGCTGCAGGAGATGTCCAGAAGAGGTGTTTATTTTCCTCTTTTCCCCTCTCCCTCCCTCTGCCAACCCCCCGCAACAAACCCAGACTGTCATCCATCAGTTCCAGGGTAGTTCTAGATGACCCGGTGTGCTGAATTACAAGCCTGAGAAATGAGGGATTAATAATTCAGTGATTAAAAAAAAATAAAATCGAAATAATAATAAAATATATGAATTGACAACAAAAGCTGTCTTGTTGATTTCCCCTTTCTTTTTCCTCAGATTGACCCTAAAGTTGCATTTCCCCGACGAGCACAGCCGAAGGTAAGTAGGAGGATCGATAATAGGATTTTAGGCGCACAGAGAATCATTGTTGCCAGGCAGTTCAGGTTTCAAACAGGGAATTGGCAATGAAAGCTTTTAAAGCCGGAGTGTGTGGCGTCTTAAGGGTATCAGCGTATGGCTGTGAAACTACAGGAGAGCTGCTTTCTGCCAGGTTGCCTGTCTCCGGTTTAACCATCTCCTGGCAGGGTCCCGCGCGGTCCCAGCTGGGGGGACAGAGCCCTCTGCGGCTCCGCGGGGAGGTCACCGCTGCCTCGCTGGCGTTTGCCGGGCGATCTCCTGCAGTATGTTTTCGCGTGGTGTTTACGAAGAGCGCCCGGATTAAGTGCAGACTTGGGGCTTGTTTTGAGCGGAGCTTTCAGTTCCTGCGGTTGTGATGGATGGGAATATATCTCTGCCTTCATTGTTTGCAGATTTGCTTTTGTATAACTTCGGAGATGTGTTTTGGAGACTAATAAGTGTTGGATAGCAAGTTCTTGATGAAGCCCTGAACTCCTCAGGCCACGGGGTATTCTTTTGCAAGAACAGTGAAACAATGAGCTTTGAGCCTCTGGTTGGACGAGTCTGGCTGGGGAAGTGACCACCTTCTTCAGGGTCCTCTGGCCGTGGCGCTGCCGGTCTCCACGTGGGGACAGAGGGGCTGTAGCCGTGTGCCGAGGAGCTCTGGAATATCCCTGGGTGCCATTTCTGCTGGAGGAGGAGCTGCTGGTGGGATTAGAGGTGGTTGGTGCTCGTTAGGCTGTGCCTAATGAAAACAGCACATCACTTTCAAAGCCAAACCTGCCCTCAGTTGTGCTTGAATTCTGAAAGGCAGAGGCTGAAGGAAAACTTCTGTAATTGACTTTTTTCCTTTTTTTGATTTGTGGGTTTTGGTTTTGTTTGTTTTTTTGAGAGTCTATTGGAAGAACGCAGTGTAGCTGGTGTGTGCCCCTTGTGCACACTCTCTTCGTGTTGTGTTACTCCAGTATTCTGTTAAAAAGTGCCAGGACAAGGCTGCACAGCAGCGGACACAAGTCAATAAGGAAAAGTGGTTTAACATCGGTGGTGTGAGACCACCTGAACAAATTCAGCCTAACAAGTTTATTGCGTGTAGCTCCTCATGAAAGCGAGGAGTTTAGCAGCATGTGGAGCCGTGGTGTTAAATACTGTACAAAATACACACCTAGTAGAAATGATGTGTAATTTAAGAACCCCCAGCATGTAGCAGGAGAGGTGCTGGTAATTTCTCTAAAAGAAAAAAAACAAACCCAAAACAAACCAGCAACCACACAAACCCCAACCTCAATGGCCAACATGGAGAATTCTAAACCAAAGCGATGCAGTCAAATACTTAGAGGTGCTTTTCTTCATAGGACATATCTAATAACTAATTAGTGAATAATAGCGTGCCTGGTTTGCTTCTGTGCTGAGCACAGAGTTTACAGTTGGTGGGGTTTGTGGCTTCTGGATTATGTTGTGGGATTAATGCTGTCCTGAAGGTACAACTTAAAGTTGTCAGAGTTTTGAAGGGTTTCATAATTAAAGTATGAAGATGATCTTGTACTGTGGGTGATGTTCCTTCCCCCCTCCCCAATACCTTTTAAAGGTTTATTTACATTTTAAACTGTCTTCAGTTACCAGTTATCTGTCTCCACAGTGTTACTTGTAAAAGTTTTTAACACTTACAACAGAGCAGTTAAGCTGTCCCATGGGATGGCTTCTATAACAATTAAAAAAAACAGGGCACGTCTTACACCCTGGGTATTAGTGTGTTAAATTTTCTTGTTAGAGACTGTAAAATCAGGTCATTTTTACAAAGGGGATTTTGTTTTTCCCCACATAGGGGATTTTTTTTTCATGTTTGTTTGTTTTTTTTGGTAATAGACATCTTTCCAGTGTGGGGCAAATCCTGGAATGTAGGCTGGATTCCACTCTTAGCAGGAACTCGCTCTCCCTGGAGAGGTCAGCGGGGTCTGTTCCTGCTTTTTACTCACTTGTCCTTTCCGAAGTGTTGGGATTTCTACAGGGGACTTGGGGGAAAAAAAAAGTCTCAAGATCGAAAGGAGCCTTATCAGGGAAGTGGAGAAAATCAGATGCAATAATGAACAGAATCTACATCAATTATGACATACTACTCTGGACTGCATTTTATAATCTGGGTTTTTTGTTTTCTGTTTCTTAATTAGATACTGAATTAAGGTTTTGGACTTTAGTTGTTCGTTTATCCCAGTTGAATACCTAATGCTCAGCGTTAAAATGTGACTGTACTTTAGTCTAATTAACTAGCTAATGCTTGGGTCTGTGGAGATTAATGGCATTTAATGAAATGTCGCTGTCTCTCTCTACGTGTGAGGGGAGATACTTTTTTTTCTGTCTTTTTTTTTTTTTCTTCCCTGAGTAGTCTTCCTGCCTGGTGTCTTTGTCAGATTGGGGATTGACCCTTTTGCTGGTGGTCTTCCTGGGTGCTGAGGTGAAGGCAAGGCGTCGGGCGCGTTCCCCCTTCTGCAGACAGACCTGGCAGCTTCCCTCCCTTCCTGCCTCCCTCCATCCATCCATCCCCTTCCTATGGAGCCCTTTTGACCTGCTTCAGCACAATTAACTCTTCACTGGGCAGTGGCTGCGCCAGTTCCTGGGCGTACTTGGCCTCCTTTGCCGGATCCCATGCTCGCTGCCACCTGCGGGGTCACCCTCACTGATTTGTGTTCCTCCCCCTTGAATTGACCAGGCTTCCCCCTTTCAAACCGTAGCCCAGTAAAAACACTTTCTCTTGGGCTTTTATTAAACTGTGTCTCCGTGATTTGACACCTCTCTGGGGATGCAAATGGGTTGGGGAGGGAGAGGTGGCGGGTTGTAAGGGCAGAGCAGAGCGATCTTCCCTGGTTTTCTTGGAATGACCCTTGGAGAAAATCCGGGGTGGATTAGCCCCGTGTGTAATCCTGCTCTCCTCCTGGAGTCCAGGATGACTCGAAGCCCTTGTTTTAGGGAATTTGCTGCAGGGGTTTAACTTGTTGAGGTTCTGGGACATGGCTGACAGCAAGATGGGAAGAATATATGTAGGCTTTCTTGCGGCTGCTGTTCCTTGATAAAAATCTGTCTTGCTTCCAAGTGCTGGAAGGCGCTCTGTAACAGTTGATCGTCTGTAATATACTCTGCTGACTTAAAAATCCTTAAAAAGCAGCAGTGATTGGGGGGTGGGGTAATAGTATTGTACCCCCTTTTGAATACTATGAGGACTATGATAGTTTGGCTTTTTAATATACATAGCCTGTCAGTTCTGGCATTACTTGCTGTATTAGGTTGGAGAAGCCTTATCAAATTCAGCATGTTCATTAGATATTTTCAGATGTAAGCAATTTCCACCCTCCCCTCCTCCCCCTCCCCCTCTTGGGGATTTATTTCAAAAGGAAACAAAACAAACCTGGAGTTCAAAAGGACAGTGACCTTAGTCTGTGAAGAAGTGGCCACTTGTCCACGAATACACCTTTGTGTGGCTAACTGGTACAGAAGTTTGGATGCTTGGTCACGCAAAGCCATGTATGAAATAGAGGCAGAAAAACTTCAGTCCAAGTGAACCGCCCACCGAGTTGTATTTTGTGCTTGGGTTCCTCCAGAATGGCACTGAGGTGCCTGGTGTTGGCACCCTGTGAGTGGTTAGGAACTGTTCGGGCAGGTCAACAAGCAGGAACTACCTGTCGTAGCATTTGGCGTCCCTCATTGGCATTGTGTGTGTGACCTGCTGCTGCTGGGCAGTGTCCTTCCTCCTCACCAGCATAATGAAATGAGAAGGACAAGCTGATGATTGCTGCTTGCTCCTGGAGCTGCCCCTGGAGGTGGCTGGTGTGTGCTGTGCCTGGGGGATGGATGTCATCCTCCTGTCCTGATGACCCGGAGGAGAGGCTGTTGTTGGAAGAGGCTGCCCAGGGCAGTGGTGGAGTCACCATCCCTGGAGATACTTAATAGATGGGTAGAGATTGTGCTTAGAGATGTGGTGTAGTGGTGGTTTTTGTCAGTGTTGGGTTGATGGTTGGACTGGATGATCTGAAAGGTCCCTTTCAACCTGCACAATTCTATGATTCTACAATAAGATTGCATATTGTAATTTGGGATTTAATCTACATGGGTTGGGTGCAGTGTTCTGGTGACCATGTGGTCACAAAATAGCCAAAGGGCTTTATTGGGTGAGCGAAGGCCTTTGTCTGGTGGTCTGATGGTGATGCTGAATAGCAGTGGTTTTATTAGATGTATTTTATTCTAACAGAGGACAGTGCAAAACCTGATAAGGGGTTCTGGCATCTCTGTGCTCCAGTCAGTCACTGTCACTGGAAGGTGTGCATACCTCCGCTGTGGACTGGCTGGTTTCCTGCCTGGCCCCACACATGGGCTGGATGGGGTGCAGTTGTGCACGTCTCTTCCTCCTCCTTTGGTGAAAAAAGCGTGTCAACAACTCTCCTGTCATCGGAGTCACCCCTGGTTAAGCCCACGTGAAGCTGGCTATTCCAGAGCAGCAAATGCAGGGTATGTCCTTTTGGAGTAACACCCAGGATAACCTGGGATTTTTATTTTTTAAGGCCAGCCAGTGGATTTGGATGTCTGACTCCAATTAAGTTAACCATGGGTGGGTGTCTGTGTCTCTTGGCTGCCTGAAAAGCGTGAGCCAGGGTAGCAGAGAGAAATTGTATTCCAAAGCGAATGATGGTCCTTGAAAATCAAGAGTTCTGTTGTTTGTCTCCTCCCTGTGAACTCCTCCGAGTTAGTCCCGCTACTTCCCATCTTATTTTAAAGATTGGGTAGGCTTTGAAGTCTTTTTCAAAAGAATGTCAACTTGAACACCCTGGCAGAACTCAGGATTCTTCCTTTCCTGCCACCCTTCCTTCCCCACCAGGCTGTGAAGAGCAGCAAGGTCAGATCTTTTCTCTCTTTTTTAGTTTTGTTTTTTTTTTTTAATTCCCTTGCAGGTCTGGATGAAGAGAGGAAGCATTTCCTGCTCTTGGCACTGGGCATAGATGTGTACCTTAATAGTATTGCTGTGTCTTCTGTGTACAGAGTGATCCAAAGTCCTTCCTAGGTGGTACCAGGGATTTCTCTGTGTGGTTGATGGCTGGTGTCTGGGTATCTCGTTCAACCAGCCCTGACGTAAACCCTTGTCCAGAGCAAGCTGCTCCGAGAATTTGTCTCCCTCTGGCATCAGGTGGTCAGATGGAAAAGTTGATGAGTCTGAGTCTTGGCTAAATAACCCAGGTCTTCTCAGGTAGTAGAGGACCAGGGTTTTGAAAACCCTTAATCTTGGGCTCAGATTCTTGCTCTCTGCAATCTGTTCGGGACAGACCGTGATCTCTGTTCTTGGCTGGTGACAGCCAGAGGAAAACATGGCCCTTGTAAGGCCTTCTGTGGAGTGCAGTGAGTTCTGTTAGAAGCGAGAGCTGAGATGGATTTTTTGTGACTTCGTTGTTTTTGGAGATGTAGATGTTTATTTCTTCTCCCCAACCAGTCAGATAGGTTGCTCGCATTGTCCTTAATCCCCCAAGACTATCTTGTACTTGTGTAAAATGCATGTATTTCCATTATCATTGCCTAAGGATGTGTTTCATGTTAAGAATTGTCCTAATGCACTTTATTTTTCTTTGACTTACTGCTAACTATAAATTAAAATTGAACATCATCTACTTTGGGGTATATTTGGTTGGGTTGGTTTTTTTGGGTTTTTTTTTTTTTTTCCTACATCCCCTGTGCTTTTCTGTATTACTGGGTTATTTTTAATGGTATCTACAAGGTAGCTTTGTAGATACCTACAAAGATATCTACATGGAGACCTTGCTGCTTGGCTGTGCCAGAGGAGGGTGGGAAGTGAGGGAGGTGAGGGGAATGGAGGAGCAGCAGCAGCAGCACACTAACACCCTTGTGCGTTCCTCCCTGCTTCCAGATTGAGTACATCTCCTCTGCAAAGTGCTCAGCCTTTATCAGCCCGGGGGTAGGTCTACTAATGACTGATCTAAAACCATCAAATTCATTTATTTGTCACTGCCAGTGACAGGCCAGTTAATGCTAATGGATTCTTTTTTTAGCCTGTTGACTCTGGTGATAGTCTCATAAATGTTGTGAAATCCAAAGCATTAAGGGAACTTGTAACTTATTTTTAGAGGAGAGCTATTGAAACAGGGTGACGTGGTGTGTGTAGATCAAGGTGTACGTTACACTGAGAAGGAAAAAGAACAACCCCTGTATTTCATTAAGCTGTAGATGTCTTTGCTGTTCCTACTAGTTATTTGACTTTTCAATTGTATTTTAGTGTTCTCTTTAAACACATTTTAGGTCATGCTATAAAGGGAGGAGAAGCTGCAAATAGAGCCAGTCATCTCAGGGAAAAATGGCTTGTTTCAGAAAATGGTTCATCAGCAGGGCCCGAATCTCCTCTGTCCCTATTGTGCGAAGGCACTTAAGCATATACTTAAGTTGGCGTAAGCATGTGGGTAAGTGCTTTGCTGAATCAGGGTGGACTAAAAGCACATTATTAAATGCTTTGTTGAACTGTGGAGCTGTAGCAGAAAAAGATTAAAAGATTATTTTGTGTATTTGGCAGTACTTTGTATGTATGTGGTCTGTCCCATCCCTTCTCTTTTAGAGACAGCCAGTTTCATCTCTCTCCTTTCCCCCCTTCACCAGAGGATCTCACTCCCAAGAAAATATTAATCTGCTGTTTCCTCAAAAAAGTGATTGCAAGGTCAGTGTAGCATCAGACTTAAAAAAATAAATAAAATAAAGTCATTGTCTCAGCTTAATTTAGTCTCTAGCTCTGCAATCATACATTCTATTTGCCTTAGTCACTGGAATAGTTCTGTAAACTATGTGAGTAGTGTTCAACGTGGCTTAAGTTTCTAGGATTGCTGCAGAAATTTTGGTTTCCTGAGTAATTTGAAAGTTAATGTGAGTCTCTGTAGTCACATCAGCATGCGGTATTAATAAGTTACTGCTAAACTTTGGCATTTTGCTGCTCTCCTGTTGGAAATAATTCCTTTATTTCTTAAAGTGCGGAGAAAATCTGAAGAATGTTAGGAAGTTCTTCTCCCCTGCTCAGTCATTCCTTGTGCTGGGACATTGCTGTGACCGAGGAGGCTTAAACTAAGTATTGCACTTTGGGAACTTTGTATTGTAAAAAGGATCCTGCCCTGCTAGGACTTGCACAGCTCTATGCAAGAGGAGTAGTTCCAGAGACCTCAGTGAACACAGTTAAATGTGAACGAAGTTTCTGAATCTGTTGAAGTGTACATGACCAGAAGGGTGAAGGAGAAGAAGTATTGACAGCAGCAAAGAGCGTCGTTCCCCCTGCCCTTCCCTCCCCCCAGCAAAGACTTGCATTAATTTCCCATTGACTCTGATGTACAATAGGGAAGAGGTTTCAAGCTGACTGAAGGGGCAAAGGTCCAAGAAAACTACTGTAGCAAGAACTGATGCAGAGTGACAGTAATGAGGTGGCCTGGCAGGTGGGAGGGAGAATGGTGGGGTCAGGGAAAGAAACTAATACCTAGTGAATTAAGTAGTTCCCAGGGTTTGAAGTTGTTAAGTCCTGGTGGTTTTATTTTCCTCTGTGTGTGCCATATGGCTACGAGATATGGCTGGAGCAAGGCCTTCTCGTCTGGGAACGTGGGCATTGTCCTGGTGCAGCTCTGGTCCTGGTAGTTCAGGGCTGGCTCTCTGGGAGTGCTGGTGTTCCCAAAGGATACAGAATTCTTCCATCATGCCCCCAAACCCATGCTGTGCCATTGTCACTGGTGTTTCAGTACTCTTAACTCTCAGCTTATCTCTGTGTTGTTGTGTGGGGTCAGCTGTGCTTCAAGGAGAAGGTGAGGAGCACAAGATGAAGAAGTGTTTTGAAAATCTGTTTTATTTAAAACAGGGACTGTGAAGTACCAACAAGACTTTCAGCTTCTCGAGTGTCTGCTAGATTGAGTCAGTAGAGGTTTTTCTAACAATTGCTGAAGAAACGTTGTTCAGGAATCTTCCCAAAGGGTGGTTTGGTCTGGTGGGTAAGGAGGTTGCAAGCAGCCGAGCATTTGTCCCAAGTGTCTGTAAATCCCACTGGACTGAGAGGTACCGCTCAAGTCAGAGGCTTTGGTTTGTGGCAAAAGCTTATCAGCTGCGAGCCCCTGGCACTGGCAGAAGGTTTGCTGTTTGTTGTTCTGCTGGAAAAAGGTGCTGTTGAAGGGGATGTCACTAGTGATTTTTCTGCAGTGCTTACTGAAAGAGTGAAACTTCTCTATAGTTTTCTATTTGGCCACGGTATCAGTCATTTCTGTTCAGAGATGTGTCGGTGCTATTCCCTGCTCTGAGCAGAGCCTGGCACAGACACTGAGTGTTCATCCTTTTGCCAAAGGTTTGCAAAGTGTTGTAAATGAGTATAAAGATGCTCATTTGCTGGTGAATTTCGCCTGCTTCTGGTGTTGTGTTTGGCAGACCTACAAGGCCTATAGCAGCGCTGTGTGCTCAGCAGGTTGTGGAAGAGAACAGAAAACATTGAAAAGAAATCTGAAGTTAATGCTGAGATGTCAAACACGATCGGAATTTTCTGAGCACATGGGGGGTATCACCTCCTCTTTTGGTGTGGTGCTGCTACTGACCTGTTGTGTTGGATGGTGTCAGGCCATGGCTCTCTGCCATGTCGTGAGGACCCCCGTATGTCCCCTTTGGATATTGGAAAACTGCTCTAAGGTCTCTCCGGAGCCTTCTCTTCTCCAAGGTGAAATCCCCCAGCTCTCTCAGCCTGTCCTTGCAGCAGAGGGGCTCCAGTCCTTGGAGCATCTCCATGGCTTCCTCTGGCCTTGCTCCAACAGGTCCATGTCCTGATGCTGGGGGTCCCAGAGTTGTACACAATACTCCAGGTGAGGTCTCACGAGAACTTTGTGTATCTCAACTTTATAAATGCAACCCTGGGTGGGTGGCCTGAACTCTACGCTGTTCAAAGAGTATTCGGTGAAAAAGCTGCATGTAAAACCTGCTGTGGTAATGTCCCAGGGCCACTCTTAGCTCGGTTTGGCCGCTGAGGAAGCACAGTGTTGCCATGAGTGAGAGTTTGGTCTTTTTTGGTGTAGGAGCCCTGATAAGGCCCTGACAGGCCTGATGCTGCTGCTGAGCTGGGAGAGGCAAGGGGTGGAGGGGGAAAAGGGCAACTGGGGATTATCCAAAACATCTCAGCTTTGAACGAGGCAGAGGACACAGCTGTTCCCTGATGCCTGGGCTTGGTACCACAGGGCATATGGCCGCTCGCTCCTAAGGAGATGTTGGCAGTGCCCTGGGACGATGGGAAGGAAGTGTGTGAAGCGAAACAGTATTGTACGCTGCTGGCTTGTCTTTGGGGGGTTTGTTTTGGATTGTTTTGTTTTTTTTTTTTTTAATGGCTTTTAGATTGGAAAATGCGTAAGGGAGGCTCTGTCTGGAGCGGCAGCACAGTGGAGGTTGTCACTGCTGGCTCCCCAGGTTCCTGCCCTACGTTGAGGCTTCCCAGCAGCGGCCGCCAGGGAGGGGGAAGCAAGATAAGGCGGCAGGCCACAGCCTGTGAAAGGTGGTTTGTGGTGTGAGTTATGGCTAATGCCAGTCACATGGTGGTGACAAAGCAGCCCTGGGGCTGGGGCACAGCGCTGGGAGGCAAGAATTGGGGCAGGCAGTGGGTTTCAGTGGGCTCAGTGGTGCGTTGCAGCCCAGGGCTGGTCCCGGTGCCCTCAGTAACGAGAGGAGAGGAGGAAGCACGCTAAGCTGCAGGTGTCCTGGAGTCCCTCTGCCTCCAGATAAGTGTTGGCTCTGCTCCTCCCTGCAGAGCTGGGCGCTCAGCCATGCCGGACGCTCCTCCGCCCCCGTGGTCCCGCTCCTGGAAGCCATCATTCTCCTTTGTGCTGCAGGGCTGTACCCGCTTCTCTCTGTGTGGCCCTGTCCTTCCTCTGTGGAGCTCAGAGGGGTGGTGGTGGTGGTCCCTCTGTCTTACGTCCTGATGTGTTTCCACTGCGAAGCACAGACGGGCCGCAACCCTAATTACTGGCCTCTGTTCCCTCTCTGCCCGAGCGGGGATTTCCTGCCCTGCCATCCCCAGGGGTGGGTGGATGGCGGTGAAAAGCACCTGGAAAGAGTCTCCTGCCACATTACCTTTGCGCTTTAAATTCCTGACTCACCTAATCCCCTGAACTGCGATCAAAGCAGCAGGTTGTGTGTGCGATGTGCCTGGCAATTTATGTATGAAGAGGGAGTTGCGATCATCTTGTCTGATTTTTATTTATTTATTTTCCCCCTCTTTCTCATCTGGTCACATCCTCTATGTCATTAATCTTCTGGATCAAATACAATGATAGTTGAAAGTCCTCCATAGTTATGATTCCCCCAAAGTTTTGTGAGCATGGCTTTGATTTTATTGTGGTTATTAGAAGTCAATTTAGATTTCTGGACCTCTGTTTTGTCGGTATCTCCAGTGGATATTTTAGTAGGGTCATTTCTCTTTCTCTGTCAAATACGTGTATGCAATAAGAAAAGAACAAAATGCAGAACAGGGAAAAAAAAAAAACAGAGCAATTTAGTTACCAGTCCGAAGACTTTAATGCTAAAGAGCCATGAAGAAACTTTATTGGAACTATAATTGCAGACATAAGCAGTGATTATCTGTCTTCATGCTTTTATAGTCCCCATCACTGTCATCTGAACACATGAAGCTGATGAGAGTGTTTGCAGAACGTTATTCAGCTGGTGCTGTGTAATCCTCATCTCTTTTGATATGTGGAAAGTAAAATAAAATGTCAGTTCCTTTGAAAATGATGGCAAAAGGAAAAGGTGGGGGAGGACAGTATCCTTGCAGAAAATATAACCTTATTTCATCCAGCTTGCAGCTGAAGGAATGCAGTTGGCAGGGTAAGCTGCTTATATGGACATGGTCAAAAGAAATTTTGCTGTTTCTTACTGTTCTTGGAGGTCTTCAGCAGGTGCAGCCCTTCATCTACAGAGGGTGTCTCCCTTTGTTTCCTTGAAATGTGCTGAATTTCCTCCAGCTGAGAGAAGGACAACAGCACCTGTTTGTCTTGTGCTCCCGAGAACTGGAGATCGTTGGATCAAGGCAGACAAATGGATGCTGCCAAGCGCTTCTTGAGGTGGAACAGAGATCAGAGAGCAAGTCCTGAATTGCTTGGCCTCATTATTGGTGCTGGTTATGCGGGTGAAAATGTGCTCTGGGCTGTAAAGAGGCAGAGGGAGGAAGAAGTAATTTGGTGGTTGTATGCAAGATTTGTTTCCTGCTGCTTGGCAAGCCTAAAGATGTGAAATTCTCAGTATTAAGTACCTGGTAGGTTTTGGTGAGCTCTCTTCGGAGAACTCTGAATGTGACGTGGTGCTGCTCTGCAGAAGGGGAGCTCATGCTGCTGCTGCAATTGGGTGACTAACTCTAACGTGGCATTCCTGAACCATCATCTGGTGCCCATTTTGTAAAGAGGCTTTTATATCGCTACGGCCCTAAGAGATGTTGAGGGAGAGACTTTCTGCTGCTTTGCAGCCAGAGTGCTAGAAGGGATGGTGTATGCAGAGCTCCAGCATTTTGTGTTGAGGTTGGTGACACAAGGTGGGTACACACTTAGATGGTTGGAGTTTACTTGACCCAGGCCAGTGTAACTGCTGTCCTTTCTCTCCTGCCGTTAGTGTATCTCAGGCAGGTGTGTTCCTTGCCTGAAGTCAATTTGCAATTTGGAATTTTCATTGCTGTCACATGCCCAGGGTTATCTGGGAGGAGTGAGACAGGGGCCAGAAGTCTTGAGATCTCTTGGGAGCAGTATGTGAATAGGCTGGGGCTAAGTTTGAGCCTTAAGAAGGTAACTGTTTTATGGATAATTTTTGGGTAGGGGAGGCACTTGTTGGACAGGAAATTTTTTATACTTTTTTCCTTTTTTTTTTGGTTTTTTTTTTTTTTTTTGAGGCGAAAGGACAGCTATTTTGAAGGAGGAAAATAGATGCAGAGGAATACAGAAATTCTAAACCTTTTTATTTGCTCTAGCACTGAATTAGGACCAGGTAAAGAAACCACAACTGACCACATATGGTTTTGGTGGACTTCTCTGAATTTCTCAGTGATGATGGTCTTTGGTTTCATTGAAGTTAGAAGTTAACCACTAACTGCTATTAGAGCAGGTCAAAGCAAAGCTCCTAAATTGCCTAGTACACTCAAGATCATTTTTAAACCTGAAAACTACTAGTAACGTGTCTAGATAGAAAAAGAAGTAGGCAATGGAGTTTTTGGAGACGTGTGCTTGTTGTCCTCTAATTGAAATCAAAAATGAGAGAGTGATGTGGAATTTTCTGGTCTTCACCTTAGTAAGTTTTATCCAAAATGTGTGGGTTTTATGTTCCTGGAGACATCAGCATCCTACTTTCATGAAAGACTTGTGTGCTGAAAATGACTTAAACTACTTTAAATCTGACCCTTATCCTATAGAGATGAGGTAGGTGATTGTCATCACCCTTGTTTTATGGATGTGGAAAGCAGAAGTGCTGCTGGTGTGTTCTGCAGTGCTTGAAATGGTGGGAACCACTGGCGCCTCAGGAGAGGGTGATTCCAAACCTGATGTGGTTCTGGGGCTGTACCCACCATGCGGTGTGTTCTCGGGTGTTGGTGGAGAAAGGGAGACACAGGGCTGAGGACCTGACGTCCCGGTCGGTGCTGTGGGAGTAAGTCTGCCTTTTCCTCAGTCCCCATGAGGTGACAAAGCTGTGTGGAGGTTGCCTTCGTGTTGCATCATTGGAGACGGTTAGGAGTCAGTCGTGAAAACCCTCTGTAGAAAGGCTTTTGTAGCTCATACTGGCTTATTAGAAACAGTTGTTCGGAAAAGGCCTGGTCTCACTGGGCATTTGAAGCATCTTAAGAATGATGCTGGTGTGGCTCAGAGTCTGAGGGGGGCACAAGGAGATGTGGGGGGTATGAAATGTTTAAGATGGAGGGGTGAGTGCCCGGATGAGCAGACTGGATGCAGCACCCCCATCCCCTGTCTGACCCACACTTCAAAACCTGTGGGTTGGCTCCTGTGGTCTGGGGTGAGAAAGGGAAGGAACAAGTACTTAGCTGCTCCCTGCCAGGGCCTGGTGAATGCCTGGGGGAGGCTGTGTGTGTTCGTGAAGACGTGGCAGCACAGAGCTGTGGGGAAAGGCAGGGCTCAGTGCCCGAAGGTGTGCTGGTCAGCTTGGGTGCTGTCTGCAGCAAGGGGAGCCAGCAAGACAGCGCTCCATGCTTCTTTCTGAGCAGCACTTAACCTCTGTGGCTGCTTCCATTGCTGTGAAATGCTTTTTATGGCCACCGCTGGTGCCGTAGCTGTGAGCACCCTGGAACAGTGCCGTTCCTTGGCAGGCGGAGGACCCGCCGTGTGGCACGGCTGTGGAGGAGGAGAAATCGCAGCCCGGGCTTCTGGTCCCAAACTGAATACCCCAAAGACCGTGCTGCCCTCCTTCCCTTCCCTCCCTCCCTGCTGCAGGCTCCTCGGCCTGGCACACTGGGAGCTTTAATTCATGTGCTTTGGGGATCCTCTGGCCGGCAGGCGCTGTAGAAATGAGGAGTATCATTGTGTTTTATTGTGGCTTCTAAGAACGCGGTGTGTTTGTGCTTCGGGGAGCCCCAGGGGCTTTGTTTTTCACCAGGCCCCAGCTTATTCTTCGGTAGAGCCTTCCCGGAGCGTGATCTAGTTCTGCCCATTAGGAGTGAGAGACGGGCCTGACTGATTTCTGCTCCCTGCTGCATAATAAATCTGATACTAAAATTAGTGCTGGTCTCCCTAGGCCATAATTCTTGCTGAGATTATAGAGAATTGTGTGTGCAGAGAGGAATTGTGGTTGTGTGTGTGTGTTTGGGTTTGGGTTTTTTTTTTTTTATTATAACCTTGAGTGTCCAATTTCCAGGTTTTTTACTTAATGCCCCCCCATCTTTTTCCCCTTTTCCTCTCTTTTGGGTAGTGCTTAGCCTTTCTGTGTATTTTGGCTATTTAAGCCTCTGTCACTGCAGGCAGATGAGTTCCTTGGGAGCTCTTCTGAAGGTTTTGTAATTGAGTCTTTTACCACGGCGACAGGATATTATTAACCTTCAGTAAAGCAATTTATTTCATACTCCTTTGTGGGGATAAGCCTTTTTTCCCCCAGGAAAATATGTATGTGGAAAGGGTTTTATGTACAGGGGTAGCTGGACTTTCAGCAGTGATTATGATGTAAAAAAAAATAATAATATTTTACACGGGGGGGAAAAAAAAGGCAGTTCTGTTTGTGTCAATTTAAAAGAAACCTTTGGTCCTGAATGACTCCCGCCCCTGCCCCAGTGTTTTATTTTAAAGAGCATACTTCTTGTCTATCGCTGGCTTTGAAAGGAGGTTGTATTTCATTTTAGAGCTCTTGCTATTTAGCCCCTGCGAGCACTAAAACGTTCTGTTTTCATCTTTGAGACGGCCTTAAAAATGGACTGAGAGCTGGAGGGAGGAGTTCCTTGCGGGGTCTCCCTCTTGGCTTGGCCTTTGCCCTGAAATCAAATGCAGACTAGTCCAGGAGTCGTTAAAGATTGGGCAGCTCCTAGAATAGCAATTTCCAGCGAGCGGGAATGCTGGATAAGTGGCCAACCCGGCTGAATAACTTGTATTTTCTATTGAGCGTGGTGACAAAGGGCCCCGCGCTGGGACTCGGGGGCTCTGGGCTGGTCTGTTACCAGGCTGTTGTGTCACTTCATCTCCCGGCGCCTAAATTTTTATTTGAAAAAGAGGATGTTTCTTTTCCCATGTCTAGTTAGACTTTACTTTTCACTTCAGTAGACTGTTAAACTTAAAAAAATAAAATAAAATAAAAAATTAGCCACACGCTTGTCCTGGTTTGTGCCTGACTTGAAAACTTTGCACTGTCGCAGGGCTTGTGTCCTAAGGAGTTCACAGTACCTGGTGGTATGGATATGCTCTTTTAGCAATTATTTTAGATAAAGAGGTGGTGTTACTGCCACGTTATACAAGAGACCTTGGAGGAGAGGTACAATGGGCTTTGTCCAGAGCTTTACCGTTGTTCAGACACTGGGATCTCTTGGTGCCGTTTGTAGGCTTTGATTGCAGAGTCACCCGTTTTGCTCGGCTCGGCTTCTTTGGCACGTTTTGCTGCTGCCTGGCTACTGGGGCTGGCCTCCTGGAGAAAGTATTTTGGTCTGTGAGGCTTTTAGTGACTTCTGTCAAGCTTGTCCTCCAGAACCACCCTCTTCCAAGCTGATTTTCCTGCCTTCTACCACTTTCTGATTTTTTTTTTTTTTTTTCCTGGATGTGTTTGGTTATTTTTATCCAAACCTTTTTGGCTTCAGTGGATCCATCCCTTTTCCACAGGTTGTGTCTAAAAGCTGTAACTCCAGACCTGAGCAACACTCACCGGCTTTTGCTTTGACATGGCCTGGGCTGCGGGTCTGCTCTGCAAAGAGAGCCTCGGTGGCCTGGGCTTCTAGCGGTGATGGCATGGCTGGCAAGTGTCTTGGTGCCAGCAGGGAGGAAGGGCTGCTGGTCTGCCATGGTGCCCGTGCTAGACCTGCCATCTCCAGAGGGAGGGGACCGGGCTCTGCTGGTATCCCCAGCTCACGTGGGCTGAGGTTACGTACGAGGGTATGGGGTGGAGAATGGGGGTGACTGGAGAAAGGATGGGTCTGAGTCTTCCTTAGGGGGCTGGGGGCATCCTAGGGACAGTGGGCACACCACTTTTTCCAGGACATTCTGCTGGGGGGGGGAAAATGGTGATAAACATGTTTGTTTTTTTTTTTTTTTTTTTTGTTTTTTTTTTTTTTTTTTTTGGGGGGGGGGGGGGGGGG
>VXBJ01000524.1:45506-101106 GCA_013400055.1 Nycticryphes semicollaris | reverse complement strand
GTGTCTTGTTGTTGGGGGTGGTGGGTGGGGAGGAGGAGAGGAAACTGAAAGCACTTTGTGGACGCTTTCCTTGGGCGGTGTGTGCAAGTTCGGAGAACGGACTTGCCCCTTCCTTTGAGGTGATGGGTGTCTCTGTTCTGTCAGTAGCAGTGAACTGAGATTTATTGAAAAACAAAAATAAATGGCACGACCTTGCTTTTATACTGTGCTCTTCAAATGCCACCGGTTCAGTGTGTCTTCTACCCGGCCCAGTGCAGGGCTNAAAAAAAAAATTTTTTTTTTTTTAAAGCTTCCCCACCAGAGATTTAATTAAAATATTGTGAAAGGCAGTCATTGAAAATGAGAAACCTTTTGAGTGGAAGGCACCCTGATTTCCCTCCGCGGAGCTTTTTGTCACCATAGAGATGAAAAGAGAAGCTCAAAATTGCACTTTCCCCTTGTGCTGCTGCTGCCGGGGTGATGTGGCTGCAGGTAGCAGCTGTGCTAAGATCAGGGGGGGCAGAGGGCTGGGGGGACACTGGGGGGACACCGCTGGGGCTGCAGGTGTTAACTCTTTGCAAGGCACGGGATCGGGATTTCCTTCCCCGGTGGAAGCGTCTCTTTTTAGTTTATTATTAGATTTTAATTTCCTGTATTCAGGGCTGGAATTTATCTGGGCTCATGAAGGGGAAGGACGAAGGTGCCCGTCCTTTTTGTCTGGATAAAAGCATAACTAAGCAACTTTGTGTGCGGCGTGGGCTGTCGGCTCCTCACCGGAGTGGGCTGTAAATCACCACGGTGTCCTGGAGATGTTTATGCGGAAAGACAGAGAAGGAACGGTGTTGAAATCCCAACTTAGCCTTTTGAATTTCGTCATGTTAGCGTATAAGTCGGAACTTCTCTTGCTGCTCTGCAGCAGGGTTCAAGCCAATCTGATTAGTTTTTTTAAAACATCTAAATGTTGGCCTTTTTTTGTTTGTTTATATTTAAAATAAATGGGTTAAGGTGGTTTGGTTGTGGTTGGTTTTTTTTTTTTTTTTTTCCCCTGTCTTCTCTTGCAGTAACCCCTCTGGAAGTGCAGGGATTAGTAAACCAAAAATACACGCTGCGAGTGATAAAGCTGCTCTGATACAGTTTCAAAGACAGTCATGCAAATTGAAGATTATTGGAGGGTACATAACACTGGGCAGTGTTATGCTTTTAATAATTTTAAAAACAAATTTTTCTCCCTAATTGAGTGAAGAGCAGGCTCAAGTGGATTCTTGGCACAAACATCTCAGACAAATGAAAGTGAAATGTATATTCAAGCTGTCTGCTGTTGTATGTTTTACACCATACCTGTCTTTGTGCCTGATCTCAAATGGGTGTAATAGTTTAATTTTAAGCTGTTTGAGCGAGACCTGTTGTGTTTAAACTTCCAGACAGAAAGTGAACATAACCCGTGTAATGGCATTATTAATAGGGAGTATCACCAAATTGTAATTTGCAAATTAATGGTTTAACTCTGAGATTAAATATACAGCTGTGTTCTTGTGTAATGTTACAAGACAAAATTAGATCTAGTATTTAAAAACAGAAGGGCCTCATCCACACCCAGCGAGTGTCTTCCCAGGGACTTTGCTGAGTTTGATGTTGGGCCTGTTCCACCCTGTGGTGAGGGCGCAGACCTCTAACACCAGCGACGTTACTTAAATGCCTCTGTGCCCTCAGGAGCGGGGTGTTGATGCCTGAGATCCCGAGATACCCATGTATTTGGAGGAAAATAATAAAATTACCTGTTTCCATGGTGGTGATGAGTAGGGCCACCCATCTGGTGGTTAGGTTCGGCTTGTACCTGGCAGGCTGACCTTGGTGACGCTGTTGTACACGTGTATTTGAGTTCTTGCAAGACTACACATAAATTTTAAAATGAGACAGTATTTAGGAGCTGGGCTCGACTCTGATGCAATTTGCCCTTGTGCTTTCCTTGACTGTTGTTAATAAGAAGTGCTGGTCTAAATCAGTGTCTTGGAGAATCATCGATTCGCTAATTGCAGATAATCAAGTCCCTGCTCACGCTGAGACCACTTTTGTTTTCTGCCATCCCTCCAGGATTTGGGCAGCATCTTCCAGCCTTTGACGTAACCAATAAAGTGGGTTTTTGAGCTCTCGTGTTTCTTGTGTTGTTTATTCTTGGCGGCAGCGAAGTTATTGGTAGTCAGGCTTGATAAACAAGGAGCTATTATGCCATGGTCCTCTCCCACTCAAAGGAGATGCAAAGGTCAAGGCTTGGGGGTTGATTTGGGGGAAAAGGGGGTGCTTGGAGAGCTGTGGCCACATGGGCTTTGGCAGTGCTTGCCTGGAGCCAGTGCCATCCCAAGCACTCGTCTGGCTGCCCCAGCCTGCGGAAATGATTCCGAACACATGCTGTGGTTGTTTCTGAATTTATGTTTTTTGTAAGATGTACTTTTTTTTTTCCCCTCCTGGGTTCAGTTAGGGGAGGATGTTTCTGCGTGCTGTAGCTTTTGCAGATTGTGTTTAAAATGAAGCACGGGCTGGTGAAAATGTCTGCACCCCGCAGCTAGCTCCGAGGTGAGGAGAGGAGGCTGGTGCTCCGTTGTGACATCTCCCAAGTGTCTGGTCCCATCGCCACGGCAGGCTGTGTGTTGGGTGCTCTGTGTGTCCTCTCCAGCAAGCCATCCAGCGCTCCTCAGGCCTTTCTTCATTCCCTCACTGGACCGAGTCTCACCGAAGGATGTGCAGAGAGGGTCAAGAGGTGCTTATGGCTGGCAGGCTTTTCTCGTGACTTCATGTAGAACAGCCCTTGATCCCAGACCATGAGAAAACAGGAGCAAATGAGAGCTTTTCTTAAAGAAGACCCCATTAGCTGTTGGCCATCCCTTGTAGGTGATGGTCTTCTGGGTCGAGGAGAGCTGGCAAATCCTCTTGAACTCCCCTTGCTTTGCTTTGGGGGTGGAGAAATGGAGCATGGTGCCTTGGCTGAAGCGTTTTGCAAATATAACGAGGGCTTTTAATTTTTGTCCATCTGGGTGGGAGCTGCCACCGCTGCCGTGTGCAGGGCAGTGCATGCCTCAGAGGTGGAGAAGCAGGTTTCCTTATCCCGGTGTGTCCTGCAGGGATTTACGAGCGGGATGGCGTGTTTAAATGGCAGAGCAGAACCATCTTCAGCCCTGTGTGTGCGCTCTGGGGGTGCTTGCTGTGTAAAACCTGTTAGCAGTGCTGGAGGGGGGGATGCACTGTGTGGTGGTGATGTCCAGGAGGACAGTTGTGTGAGTCTCAGGAGTGCACAGGGATGCAGAGTCCCCAGCCTGGAGCAGGCCGTCAACCACGCTGCCCTTTAGAGCCAGCCCCGAGGAGCAGATGATCGCTGGACAGCTTAGGTTAGATAATCTCTTTTGGGTTTAATGTCAGGCCTCCCTGAGCCCCATCCAGCGCCAGCTTCCAATCTGGCTCGTAATACTCCTGAATGTCCTTTTAATTTTTCCTCTTTATTAATAGTTCTCTTACTGTAGCGTGCTCTCTCCCTGGCTTTGTGCGGTATGCGTGCCTCGCAGTTCATTCCCCTGCTTGCCAAGGTCTCCAGCTGCCCGTGCCTCCCGCTCCTCTGCCAGCCCCGAGCTTTTCACGTGTCTTGCCTTTGCTAGTTCCAGAGGCATTTTTGAAAAAATGTTGTGGGGAGGGAGCGGGAGGTCTGACCGGGGACAGAGCCTGCACCGTGAGGTGTCTGTTTCCATTTATGAATGAAGCCCCTGAGGCTGTGGGGGGGATTGGGGGCCTGGATAGAGAAGACCAGTGCAGTGGTGGTAAAGTGATGAAGCTGATGGTGGAGGTGGGACAGGAGAGAACACAGCTGGCCAGCTCTGGCTCCACCTGGGTGGAGTTCTTCTCTTTGCAGCCCCGTATCTGTTAGCTGGACTAAATTTATTTTATTTATTTTTTAAATTTAGTTTGCTTGTTTCTGAAAGGACTGTTTTGTTTCTGCATTGGGTTTTTAATTTTTGTTAATAAAGTTCAAGCTCTTCACTGTTTTTTCTGATGAGTTGGCTCTAGTAAAGACCAGCAATTCTGTGGAGACAGAGAGAGTAGCAATGGTTTTGGATGGCAAAGGGTTGTGTGATTCAGGATGCCAGTGCTTTTTCCCTTATCCCTAACTCCGTCAGTTGGTGTCTTTGCAGTTATTCTCCACTGCTCCTTGGATTATCGCTAGTTTCTTGTCTGTGTCCTGATGGCTGGCATTTTCTGAAAGCCCTTCTACTGATTGTGTCAATGTCAGCCGTTATTTTTATTTAATAACATAATTTAAAAGTATATGCACACATATACTTATGTTTGCAGAGGGGAGGACGAACTGAGATGTTATTTCAGATCCAAGTCTAGGAATCGCATAGAAGCCACAAAATATGTGTGTTTAGAGTGAACTTGTGATTTAGCAGCAACCTCAAGCACTCAAAATACTGCTGCACTCCCCAAGACAGCTTCTCTTACATTGGCTATTGTGTAACACTCTCCTGTCGGGTGAAGCAGCTGAAAAATATTGCAGGAAAAGTCCTGAATGCATTGTAGGCATCAGTGCATTGTAGCAGCTGTTTAATAAAATAATAAAAACACGAAGAGCAGAAAGCAGAACCCAGAGAGTGCCTTCTGCAAGCATGTCCGTAGGGTGCTAGAGAGGATTCTGAGCTCCTGGTAGTTTGTTTGGTTTTTTTAATCTCTTGGGTTCTTGATTTATTTTTGCTATTTTACACGATGGCTTAGGTAGGAAGGAGGCAGGAGCCAAGTGATGGGGGGAAAAAGTCGGGAGGTGGGCTGGAGGGATAGCTTTATTGCAGGCGTAAGCAATAATTACCCTTGGCACCTCGTACGGCTGTAGCTGGTACTTCCTAAACTCTGATTGTGAGTAAACTACGAAGCAAAACTGATAATGCCATCATGCTCCTGACTGAGCTGAACTGTGCAAAATCCAGCAGTATGTCTGTGTGTCTAAAATACTTAAATAAACTGCAAAGTGCCTGTAATACAGTTGGCTGCTGCTGTTTGCTGAAGCGGGGGTTGCAGTCTGCCATCCCTAGGTGAGTAAGTCTCTAAATTGTATTCAGAGCTGGTATGTGGCAGAGCATTATTTCCCTGCAAAACATGTAACATGAAGGGGCAAGAATCCAGGACTGTTGTTTTATTTTATTTGGTTTGTTTGTTAGTTTCTTCATATATTTATTTCCATTTGTGGGTGTAACATTTTGGGCTGGGTCGTTTTGCTGGTAGATGTGTGCAAATAGAAGTCAAGACCAAGGTGTGTGGGAAACGTTAATTTTATTTCATATGTGAACATATGTATGAACCACACACACGTGATGGATGTCAGAATCTCTGACATATTTGTGTTTGTTCAAATGTACAAGAAATGTGATTGACACCAGTGGAAAAGGGAGAGGGAAAAGCAAAATGAGTTATAGGCTTTGGTCCCTAAACTGCTGTTTCTTACTGTACCCTGGAAGAGCCTTTGTACTAATGATGCTGAGCAATAAATAACACAGGGAAGATTAATAGCTGCCTATGGTAGCAAATTATAGTTGATTTATTGCCCATAATACATACAGGTGCAGCTAATTTAATTAAACACAAGACCTTTTTAATGCTGTAAAGACATCCCCCTCTACAAGCGAAGCAGCACCGTGGTGCTGTAATAAGGCTTTAAGTGAAATAAGCGGCATTACAGGCAGAGCTCTAGTTGGTCTGATCAGCCTCCCCTGCATTTGGGGGAGGGAGTGGGGCTTTTTCCATAACCATTAATGTCACTTTACGTCAACTTAATGCCGTAGCGGAGTCCGGTTTAATAGACTGATGCAAGTTGTCCCGTCTCTGCTCGGCAGAGTACCAGCAGCCCCCATAAAGCAGCATATGCAGCTCGTTATTTCCTTGGTGAGGGTGACGGTGCTGCGCTGGGGACGGCCTGGCTCGCAGGGGAGGAGGGTTGGAGCTCTGACGGTGTGGGATCTCACCCCTGGGGATGGGAGCAAATAACAAACAAAAGTCGTGGTTCCCTGGAGCCCCTCCACTTGCTCGTGGGTTGGATTCTTTTCATCCCTCATACGAGAGTGAAAAAGGGGACTGTGTTAAAAGAAACTCTCTGGTAGGAGAGCTCGTACTTAGGTGTAGATGGACAGTGCTCTGGCTTAGCTTCTCTCTGTGTTTGCTTTTTGTGTTTTTTTTTTCTTGTTTTCTTAAATCCCCTTCTGCTCCTTTTTTCAAAGTAGAAAAAGTTGAAGCGGGTATCTCTTTGTGTGTATGCATAAACCCCCAACTCTAGCCTGGCTTTAAGCTGTTCCCTCCGTCCCCTCTGCTGTAACCTTCACCCGAGCAGGGGCTGGTGAGCTTGTCCTGCCACACGACCTTCCTCAGCTCATCATGATGCAGAGCTGAATATTTTTCCCTGCACACGATGGGGAAGATGCTCTGCGATACTTTCCCACCGTTACTTGATTATTTGTGAAAGTGTAAAAGGCTCAAGTAGCTGATTGATTAATTTTTCTCTAAGTTTTTCTTCCCTCTGCTGCCTTCATTTGGAATATGTAATCAGTGAAGAAAAAATGTATTAGGAATAGATGGGTGTGCATGTGAATGCTTAATTTTTTTTCTAATTCAGGCATTCATGTGGGCACATGTATCCTGATGCATGCTGTGCTAAATACATCTCTTCCAGCGCTTGCTGGAGACAGATGAGTGACTTTGGTGGGTTTTTCTCTTTCAATACTATAGTTTCTCTGTTCTGAGGTGGTTGCTGTTCTGGCTACTGGGGGTGCACGAGGACCGGAGAGGGGTGTCTGCAAAGCTCGGTATCTCCTAGCACAAATCAAACGTCTACTTGACCGCTTCATCCCTCACTGCTGGGAAGAAGTCCAGCAACTCTTTGTCATAAATCTTTCCAGCCTGTTTGCTTTGCTCCAACACTTCGGTTAGTCACAGTTGAGGCTTCCGGGTTTAGGTTTAAACAGATATTTGTTGCCAGAAGCTGTTGGGGGAAGCAGGGAGAGATGCGGGATCACCCTGAGGTTGGGAGAGGAAAGGGATGTGGTTCCATGTAACCCTGAGCCACCCGGGAGAGGCGACAGCGGTGGCAGAGCCGCGTTACGCCTGGCAGAGCTTCCAGAGTCCAGCGGCGGAAGCGACCCAGGTAGTGTGAGTTAAGGTGTAGGAGGGAAAAAACGCCCCAGAGATACCTGGTTTTGCAAATTGGCAAAACATGCCATAAATAGAAGTCCTCAGCAAAAAGAAACAAACGCCCTCTCCTGTGTGTTTTCCGGGATGTGTACCAGAAAGTACCCCTAGTCTCGGATCTCTGGTGTTATTTGCATAGTGCTTGCATGAGGGGAGACGTGTAAATGCAAATTGAATTTTTTATTTATTTATTTTTATTTTAAAAGGCTAGAAACTATGTATTTTCATGGGGTTGTCAAAACTTTAGAATCAGGTGATGGCAAGTACCAGGCCCAACGCCTTGGCTACATGAAAGCAGCTGCTCTGTTGGTTGATGTGGTGGTTCCATCAGAAAGAAAATTTCTGATATTTTTTTTTTTTTTATTCTTTTCCTGTGGAGTCCTGCTTTCTGTGTCTTTTCTGGATGAGGCTCTCTACGCCTCAGTTTCTTATCTGTTTAATGGATGGAGGAACAATTAATCTCACTTCTCAAGGATTCTGTTGTGAAGTGCTTTTGAGAAATCTGGGCTGAAATGTCACACTTGATAAGGCTACTTGAGAGTTTCCATAAAACATGCTTTCAATCCAAATCATGTTTGATGATAAAATATTGAGAAATGTATTTCTTGCCTCTGCCTTTTGCTCTGTACCCACTTTCTGTGTTAGGATGTGAAAGGGAGCTGAGAACTTGGGGCCAAAGCTGGAGTATTTTCTGACTTTTTGAAACCTGCAGAGTTACTTTTGTGGTTTGAGCAGCCGGGGGGAGAATTGTCTGAAAATTTTGCTGAGAGTGAAAATTCTAACTTTGTGTTTTAATTTTCCGTGGAAAAAAACTAACGCTGTGTTCTAACTAGGGTCCAGTATTTGCCCTTCTGTGCTGTACTAATTCTTCTTGTACTCGCAGTTCTGATTATGTTCCCTCAGCTGGTGCTTGAGGAAACGTGTTTGTCTTGGAGCATGTCTGGTGACTCAGAGCCGCGGCTCCTTAGCATCTGCTGAGCCTAATTGTCATTATTAATCTGCCCGTGCCAATCTGTCTTCAGGGTGGCGGTGGGAGGCAGGGGAGGTGTTGGCGTGACTGGGTGTTCAGCCCTGGGCTGCCTTCTACAGAGAGATGTGACTTTGGAGAAAAGGTCTGCGAGAAGCCTGGCCTTGGCTGATGTTCTTACGCTTCCCGTCACTGCCTCCAGTACCCCCAGAAGTAAGCGGTTAGCGCTCGATGGACCTTGTTGATTTGATGTTTTTTAAATTGCGTTTAGAGCATGACTGTCCACACAACAATTGAAAAGTCTGAAGGGAGGAGGCTCCACGTGGATAAAATGCTGTAAGAGTTGTTCTTGGTGGATGCTGCTGCTCTGGACTGCAGCGGGAGAATTCTGGTGTGAGTGTTTGCTCCTCCGCACTGTCTGTACAGACAGAGCCGTGAGGTTTGCTGGATCCCGCTGGGGTTTCCTAAAAGCTGCTTAGTTCCCGTACAAGCCTGTCAGTGTCTCTTTCAGAGCCCCTGCAGCCGATAAACCCACATGTCGATGAGTGGCTCTGCTCGGTTACAGTCCGGCTTTCCCGGCTCTGACGGAAGAGTTAATTGCTGCAGTGGCTGGAGTCAGTGGCCTGTGCCTGCGTTGGGACGTCATTAGCCAACGCGTCCATCTTCAAATTATGTAATGCTTCTATTTTGGATGTTGTGGGTGAGCGTGGTGTAAGTTAATAGCGTGCTTTAGAGTCCAGAGATTCACTGGAACCAGATACAACTTGGCATTATCTCCAGAGCTTTGTGCGTTTTCGTTTTTGAAGGCAGCTGAATGAAATCTCCCACAATAAAGTCCATTCTTTCCCTTCTGGTTCGTGTAAGGGTTCTGCTTTCCCATTCTCTCACTACAAGGTGGGCAATGCATTAGTTTTAAAATCACCTTCTTCCCTAAGCCCAGACACTCTCTCACAATGTCTGTTCTTACGGGAAGGCTTTAAACGCTTTTTCTGCTCTCTATCTTTAGTGCTGTAACTCTCACTTCCCAGTTCACATAATCACAGGCTTTTCCTTCGTTCTCCTTGTTCATCAAACTTCACTGCCTGCTTAATGCTGCCTTTCTCTCTTTTTTTCTTCTTTTCTTGACGTCGTGGTTTTTGTCACTGCCTCTGTAACAGCCATTTGTTGCCTCTGGCTTCATAATAAATTGGGGAAATTAATACTGCATGATTGAGAGCATATACTTGAAGTTGAACTAGAAATAGGTATTTTTTTATTACTATTAAAAATAATTTTTTTTTGTCAGTCCTTTTGTTTTGAGCAAAGGGCAAATTCTGCTTTAACAATTTTATCATATGTGTGCTGTTGTAATTTACATAAATGAATTTTAAATACAGTTATAAGCTGTGGGAAGATGTTTTTGTCTCTGCACAATGAATGTGGAGATTTATGCTGCGCATACATCTCGTGTTAGATTAACATTTGTTCCCTTGTCTCTGTTGGATAGTGTCGTGATGGAGTCTTGAAATCTTTACACAGGTACTTCTCAAGCTTATTTAAAATAGCATTTGAATTATTCTTCTTTCAGTCCATTGGTGTCGTGTAAATACACCTCTTGGATATTGGACTGGATTCTGTTGGCACTGAAGGAAATAACAAACCTGTCAGAAGTGGGATGGGGGCTGCTGTTAACACCCTCCCACCCCCCAGACCAGCCAATTCCCGTTTCTGCCGAGGTCTGTGTGTGCAGAACCCAAGCGCTTGAGCGGTTCCAGGAAAGCGGGTCCAACCGCCTGCTTCTGCTCCTGTCGCTGGGATGGGCTGGGACCTTCATCACAGACGTTTTCTGCTCTGTTTGTCTGTCTTTTGTCCAAAGCTGTCGGTGGCGGCAGCGGGTTTGGCTCCTGCCAGGATTGCTGTGGTGCTCAGATCTGCTGGTGGCCTGAAAGCCAAGAGGGTTTTCACGTCAGGGGTGTGCGCCCCTCTTTGGGGTGACACCTCAAGTGCAATCCAGACGTGCTCCCTGTGTCCCAGGGGAAGGTGATGGCAGAGCTTTAAATGGAATTATAGCAATTTAGAATGAGAGTCCGCTCTCTTCCCACCCTTCCCAAATCTTGTGTTTCTTCCAAGGGGAAAAACAACCTGCACAAACAGCCATTGGCAGGTTCTTTTTCAAAGGTGATGTGATGCTGAAGTTCAGGTAGTGAATCATTCTTTGGGAGAGAGGACTGCTTTTTGCTGAAGGTCTGGGTTTGGACGCAGTGGCCACATGCACCACAATGAGTACGACAACCTTTCCAGGCCCGTCTGGAGAGGAGAGCTAACGAACCCGAGCAGGGCTGCTTGCTGACTTGCCAAATCCAAGCCTCTGGAAAAGGCTCTTGTGGGGACAGTTACCATGAAGGCACTGGGGGAGGAGGATAACAATTTGACTTAGGGCTGGCGATTACTCTGTTGCAGTGGTTGAATTTCTGTCAACTTGTGGAGGTTTGAGTTCTGGGGACGATTACTGGCTCTATTAGATGTCTCTCTATTTCCACGGCTTAAAAGCGGCCATTTGGGGCAGATTCACCTGAATATGGTGGCTTTCTCTCAAGGCTACCTATTGAATCCTGACTACCAAGAGTCAGATTTTAATGCTGGCCTGGCTCTGGGAGGGGTTGCTGTGTGTGCATGGACAGGGTGTGAAGGAAGGGTGCGCAGCACAGAGGGATAGATGATTATTCTTAATTTATCATCTGCACAAGCTTCCATCTGGATTATTTAAAGCAGGCTTTGTTGGACAGCTGCTCGATTAATCTTAGTTTGTGTCGGAGTGGTGTCTGGAGAAGAGGTGGCTCTTCAGCTGTGAGCAGCCCAGGCATGTGAACCTGAGCTATGGTGTTTCACACGCATGTGGTGGTAGCCTGGTGGCTTTCCCAGTGACGGATGGACCTGGTCTGCTGGGGTGGCAGGTCCTGGCGCACAGGGAGGTGTGGGGGCTCTTGCTGTCCCTGTGTGCCACTGCAGCCTGTCCTGCATTGCCCATTTTTCCATGGAAAGCAAAGTGTCTCTCCCAGGGCTGCCATAGCTCATCAGCTGAGTGGGGGGATCCCCAGTCCTGGTGAGGTGTTCTCATCATAGAATCATTCAGGTTAGAAAAGACCCTTGGGATTGTCGAGTCCAACCATCAGCCCCACTCTGCAAAGTTCTCCCCTACACCAGATCCCCCAACACCACACCTCAACCACTCTGAAACACACTCAGGGATGGGGACTCAACCCCCTCCCTGGGCAGCCCATTCCAGGGTCTGACCACTCTTTTTGTGATGTCCAGTCTAAACTCACCCTGGTGCAGCTTGAAGCCATTCCCTCTCCTTCTATTGCTAATTCCCTATGAGAAGAGATCAGCACCAACCTCTCTACAGTGTCCTTTCAAGTAGTTGTAGAGATTGATGAGGTCTCCCCTCAGCCTCTTCTTCCTCCAACTAAACAGTCCCAGCTTCTTCAATTGCAAGATTTATTTTCCAGGCCCTTCCCCAGCTCTGTTGCCCTCCTCTGCCCTCACTCCAGCCCCTCCAGACCTCTCTGGTGTTGAGGTGCCCAGAACTGGACACCATACTCAAGGGGTGGCCTCACCAGTGCTGAGCACAGGGGATCCTCCAGCCTGCGATGTGGGTGGGCTCAGCTGCCAAAACTAGTGGCACTGGTGTTTTTTAACGTCACAGCTCTTGGTTTCCTGCCAGCTGGAAACTTTTCCCATTGTGACTGAAAGTGATATACTTACCATAAATGTTTCCTCTTAAAATGAAACTTAGGAAAAGCAAGAGAAGGGCTGGGGCTGTGCTGGAGGGCTCTGTGGAGTTGGCTGGCAGCCGGTTCCGTGACTTGTCACCTCCCCAGAGCCCTTCTTCTGCTGGGAGCTGAGAGCCCACAGTCCCCAGCGTGGGGCTGGCCATGCTCCCTTGGGGAGCTGGACTAGATGATCTCTAGAGGTCCCTTCCAACTCTGACAATTCCGTGATTCTGTCCCTGGTGGGATTGGGTTGGGGAGGGCAGAGCACCATATCGGGTCCCCTGGCTCACTCCGGACTCTGGGCACCGCGTCCCTCATGCCAGCGTGGCTGTAGTGACTGGTGACAAAGGGACAGCTGGCCTACCAGGGTGGGGGGTGGCTGCTTTGTGCCTGCTCTCTGAGGTGGTGGCTTTTTTCAGCGGGCGAGTGGCAGGGACAGGCAGCGAACAGGGCTCTCTTCTTTGGAACCTGCCTTTTCTTTGCCAGCTCCGGAGGGAAGCGCTGCCAGCTCCGCTTAGCGCGGCAGCAGTGTTAGACAGCGCCAGGATTTCAGTTTTTTCAGCTGGTTTGGAAGGATAGGTGACAAAGGAGAGGGAGACTATGGTCGAAAAAGGAAGAAAACTGTACAAATCATCTACCTAGGTTTTGTTCTTGCTGGTTTTTTTATGTTTAAAAAGGAGTTTACTTGTTACAGGCCTGAGTAATGACTGGTTATCTGCAGAGTAGAATTTCTTTTAGAGGGTCTCAGGAATAGGAAAGGTTTGTTTTTGTGGGGTAGTATGTTTGTTGTTTTATTTTTTTTTTTTTATCTTTCCTTGACCAAACTGATTCTGTTTCTAAGAATGTATGTGGAAGTTTCAGTGAGGTTGGTTGGTTTGTTTTGCTTTACCCAGTTGCCACAGGGAGAGTTTTGTGCCCTTTAAGCTCGTACTCGTGCCCACTCCCTGCTCCTGCTCCCAGTGTTGCCTCTTGTGTCTGTGGAACGCTGTGGCTCTCACTGTCTTGGGTTTGGGCTGTTAGTAACTTTTGGGGGAAAGGTATGAATAACACTTATTGTTAGGTAAATAGAGATGCCGGGTGGTGTCCTGTAGAAAGGTGCTCACCTGGAAGCGGTTCCAGCCTTCTCTGAGGAGTCACCTGGAGGATTTGGTAAATTGATCTCTGGGGAGATGTCCTCCTGGGTGACCTTGATCAGGTCCTTATGGCATCCCAGCTGAGGGCTCGGCGGAGGGAGCCCTTGTGTACCCTATCTGAACTCACCTTTGTCAGGGGAAATGATGAATTGGCAGTGTGTGAGTGTATTTGTTTTAATTTCAGGTAGCTGGTACAGTTTCAGAGACTGGTGCTGTGTGAGGCGGGGTGTCTGCTCCAAGTTGTTGTCTGGGTAAGAGCCATTTGCTCGGTGAGGACTATGAAGGAAGGCAGCTTTGACAAGAAGTTGTAAGGCCAGAGTTGCAGCCATTTACATATGACAGTGTTGATTAAGCTGCTAAAGAATAAGTGCCCTGGAACATGGGGATGTTGGTGCACTGATGGTCCCTGTCTCACCCTCCTGTAGTCATTACAAAAGTGTGAGAAAAAAGCCTATTTGGAGTCAGTAGCTTCATGTTACGAGACAAGGGTTGTGCTGGGTTTGCTGTAGATTGGAAAGTCAGAGTTGGGGTTGCTGCTGGGGTGGGTCTGTGAAGACTAGAATTATCAGAGTGGAGGGGATTAATAGTTGGTGAGTGCACATGTAGCATCTTAAATTTCAACGTGCAAAAAGCAACGTGCAATCATTCAGTCCTCCATTGGGAAACGCTGCTACACGTTCCACAGGTGCAGAGAAGGAAGGCACAGAACCTGATAGATGGGTGACAGCCTCAGCTGGAGTGTGTTTAAATGAACGCCTGGGTTGGAAACCCAAGTTGTGTTAACTGGACTTCATTGTGATTGCTGACTTCAGCTAATCAAAACTATGGGAGGCCTAATGAAAACTGCTCAGGGGTCTCTGGTTTTCGTTTGGGATCTGTAACTGAATATGACAACAGGAAAATACTTTGAAGTTCAAGAATAGTCAAATTGAAACCAAAGCCCTGCTTTCTGCTCAGAGCGGGACAGGCTGGAAGTTATTGCTGCAGGAGCTTGAGACCAGCGCTATGGCCGAGTTCAAACAAACCACCTCCTCTCCCTCCCCATCACGTATAAATTCATGACATTATTTGCTAAAAATCCTACATGGATACTTGAATCTGAAACGTACTAATGCACAGCAGAAAGCAGGAATGGATTAGCGGGTGTTGTGTGGGTGCATAATATGAAACTTCACTTGCCTTTTTTGAAGCAATGAATTTTTGGTCAGAGCTCAAGGCAAATAAGTGCAGGGTAGATGATTCAGGTGTCTTAGTGGTAATTAAGTAGGATATCGCCCTCTTCCCATGCTCTTCTCTTGGAGGACCACAGGAGCAGTAGCATGCTTCCCAACACCTCATGTTTCCCTTCTTTTTCTTCTCTTTTTCTCTGTTCCTTTTTCATGCTTTCTTGGGGTTTCAGAAGACATCTGAGATCCTTTGTGCACGGAAGGCGGTGTGAAATCGGTCATGGAAAGGAATGCTGAGTGTGCTGGTTGGTAGGGTGAGAATCTGGAAGGCGGTTTTGTGTCATTTACTCATCGTGTGGCAGCGTGAGGAGCTGCTGGTACGGACTCAGCCCTGCAGCCGGGACACGCACGGAAACAGAAGGTGGTCTCCTTTTCCAAAGGCCTTTGATTCTCTTGACAGCACGGGGCTAACTCGGGCATCCCCGGTTTGACCTTCCTTTTCTGGCTGCTTTATAGCTGGGGAAATGGCCGGGCCTTGAAGGGGATGCAGAAATTTTGTTTTGCAGGCTATTTTGTCTTTGGTGCCTTTGAAGGTTCCAGCTGGTGTTTCTGGCTGGCCTCACCCATCCCTTGGGAAAAACATGAGGTCATTCAGACTCCATTTGCAAGGGCACTGAGCAGGGTAGAAGGCAGCAGTTATTTTAAGCTTCTCCTGACCAAAGCAGGATTTTAGACAAAAAGTACTCGTGTTCTGCTGCCTGTTACCTTCAAGACTTTAGATCATCTGTATGCAAGTTACCCTGCAAGAGGGAAAAATTGGATGTGGGAGTATGTTTGTGCAATTCTGTATTTTTGGTAGGTGTTTTTAAATCCTTGGGAAAACCCATCTGTGACAGGCGTGTGAGGCAGTGCAGTGCAGTGCACTGATGTGCTTGGGGTTGTGCTGAAACTTTCTGATAGCGAAAGGCAGACATGGCACACTCTCCCCTCTCAGGCTGAAGAGCTGCCGTAGCTTTTCGTGTGTATTAATAGTCATGTCTTTTCACTCTCAAGTTTTTCCTGCGTACAGCACCTCAGTTTGCAGGGATTCCAGGGTATTGCAATGAAGACTCGACTATCAAAGACCAGTGAAGATCAGCCATGCTCAGTGGTACTGGAGGCCTGACCTGTGCTCAGCTCCTTCCTCTGCCTGACTTAGGGCTGTCGTGTCTCCTCTGGGTATCTTCAGTTCTTTTCCCTCTCTGCATCTTCCCTGCTCTCTCCTGAGCTTTCTGGAGCAGGGGTTTGTCCTGTCTCCAGGCAGTGCCTTACTGAGGTAGGGCCCTGATCTCCTCTTGACCTCTGTGGGTGCCTGAAGAGAATAACAGCATGATGAGAGTGTCCTTAAATGCCTCATGACACACACGCAACTCCAATTCCACTTATGCCAAAGGAAAATAGCGTGGGCAATTTAATCCCCAATGTGGGAAAATGGCAGGGAGTTTTAAACATACTGCAGTGAGGAGCCGCTGGTTCCGGATGTATGGAAACGTTGGCGTTGAGAGAAGTTGGGTGTCCTTTGATTCACATCATTTTTTGTGTTTGGTTGGTTTTTGTTTGTATGTTTTCGGGGTTTTGTTTAGGTCACCTGCTGATGTCATTTCAGGTTCAGCAGAGTCTTGTTGATCCAGGAGTGGAATTTAAGGGTAGAGAAGGGAATGTTTGCAATTAGCTACTTACATGATAAACATATATATCATCGTGACTGATCTATCTATCATAATACAATTTCCATCACTTTGATATATTTGGGTGATATTGAGGGGAGAGGAAGCTTTCTTTTCCTGAAAAATGAATCTGAAGTGCATGTTAATGTTGTTTTCTGTCCTTCCAGTCTCCTCCCTGACAGAGTATAAAGTTTGTGGGGCGAAGTAGCTTTAACGCCATCACTGTCATTCCCTCGCATCTCGAAATGTTGCTTGCAGCTGCCATCCTGCAGATAAAAACTTGTTTCCTGAGCCAGCAGGACTGCTGTTGGAAAATATGATGCCTTCCCTTTTCCTGGGGCTGAGAATTCCTCTTTCCCTGCGGGTGAGGTCCAGGCACCCTTTGGGTACCCCCTGAGGTGGTGGCTGTGGTGACTGCGTTTGTGCAGTGCTCTTGGCATGGCTGCGTGTCTTGGGGAGAGCAGCAGCAAGTGCTTACCACGAAGAGCAATCTCCAGGAAAAAAGAGCAAATACCAAGTACCTCAGTGAGGGGGAAGGTGTGTTTTTGACTTTGTTGGAGGGGTCTCCCAAAGTGGTGCCAAGTGCTGGCAATTCAGGGAGTGGGGACTTGCCTGTCTGCTGCCTGGGCTGGAGGTGGTTTGTAGTCTCTGGTCTTGGAGTTGCTAAAGACTGTGGGCAGGGTTTTTTTTTTTTTTGCCTGTAAATTTGGAAGCTCAACCTGTGAAATTTGAAATGTGGCCCAATGGTTAGAAATGGCAGTGCTGGAGGCTGAGCTCTCGGAGAAGGAAGGTCTGAGGTCTGCAGCAATGCTGAGATTTGCTGGTTCGTACTTTTGGTGTTGAGCAAATAACTTCTCTGCTGCTTGCTGTTTTTTGTGGCTTTTTTCCTTGTTTAAGAATGGATGCTTGAACTAAATGTTTACTGAAATCCTGGTTTGCCGGGAGTTCTGAATATTTGCCAAAATGAAAACATCAGTGACCTTGGGATTTGGAGCCCTTGCTGAAGGAGCCAGGGAGGAGGACGTCTCTGCTGAGATGTCGACTGTGACGCTGCATCGCAGAGCCCGCCGCAGGCCAGCGCTGTCAGAGCTCTCTCTAGCACCAGCTGTAGGTTCCTGCCTAACTTGTTTTAAGGGTATTGCTTGATGCACAAACTGTGAAATCCAAAGGAGGGAAAGTTGGCTTCCTGGAATATTGTTAAACGTGTTGCAGCATAAAGGCCTTCTCTTATTAATGAAATTTGAAGGGAAGTTCGCTCTGAAAGGGATCTCTTGAGCTGCTTTTAATGGACAAGAAGGACAGGGAGCTGCTGGAGAGGAGGACCACTAAGATGCTGAGGGGCCTGGAGCATCTCTCTTACAAGGAAAGGCTGAGGGACTTGGGTGTATTTAGTCTGGAGAAGAGAAGGCTGAGGGGGGATCTGACCAATGGCTACAAATATTTAAAGGGTGGGTGTCAGGAGGATGGGGCCAGGCTTTTCTCAGTGGTGCTCAGGGCCAGGACAAGAAGTAACACGCGCAAACTGGAACATAAGAAGTTCCATCTCAACATGAAGAGGAACTTCTTCACTGTGAGGGTGGCAGAGCCCTGGCAGAGGCTGCCCAGAGAGGTGGGGGAGTCTCCATCTCTGGAGACATTCCAACCCCACCTGGACACGTTCGTGTGGGACCTGCTCTGGGTGGATCTGCTCTGGCAGGGGGTTGGAGGAGATGATCTCCTGAGGTCCCTTCCAACCCCTGAGCATTCTGTGATTCTGTAAAATGTGAGGGGCAACTTTAGTGCTTTCTTTGGGTAGGACAGCTAGTGAAAATGCAAGAGCTTGGTGGCTGGGCCAGTGAGGACTTAATTTTAGGTTCTTGTTCCTTCCCGTCTTCATCCACTTAAATAACGTGGTTGTCCTCCTCCCAGTCCAGCTTTGCTCAGTACCCAAGTCTCTGTAACAGAGATCGTGCGCTACCAGAATATGGACTTACTGCACATGTTCATTAACAAAGTGGAGATCCAAGTCTTATCAGCGTGAAATGGAAGAGATTGGAGCACATTTTCCTACCTACCCCATAGAACTAATATTTTCTTTTCTGTCCTGAAAACTGGAATGACGTTTCTCTTCTGTTGACTGTTATAAATGTTGTCTCCATAGGCCATGATCTCTTCTGCCATAGATAAACCTTTGATCGTTGGTTTTGCTTTGGAGCAAAGGGCCCCTATTGCAGCGGGAGGGCAGTTGGCATGAAAACTGATCGATACTGACTTTTTTTTTTCCCCCAGCATTTCTAGTTTCAGAGATTAAATATTGTATTAAACTTTATGATTGGAGGTCATTTTTACCTCCTACCTCTGGGCTAAGACAGCTCATCTGCCTCTCGTTTTTCAGGCTTTGTTACGTATGTATTTGAAGCCATATGCAGAATAGTAAAACCTTGTAGCTCTCTTATGGTAGCAGTTAGAAAAGGGAAGGAGCAATGTAAGTGCCACGGGCTGTTTGACAGCCAGTACTCCCCCAGCTTCTGATCAGAATTCAAAGTAGGCTTACACCATTTGCCTTCCGTCTTATTTTACCACATTAGTGGGTAACCTCAGCAGGACACTCCCATATTATTATTTTCTTTCAGGAAAATCGCCCAAAGAGAATTAAGTTCAAGTCCTATCAGGCAGATACGTTTTTTTTTAAGCCCATAAGGGGGATCCCTTCTGAAGGGGACACTTGTGGGGAAGGAGAGACGCAAACCTTATCCGAAAGAGAAGTAAATCAGGAGACCTGTCTCTTCCCACAGACAACTATGTCTTGAAAATGGTGGTGGTGAAAGAGGCTGATATTTGCCCTCCTTTTTCTTTTTGCACATCTTCTGATGACATTAGCCAAAGGAGATAAGTGAAGAATATTAAACCTGGTGCTACTGAAGTGTGAGTTTAAGATGTAAGCTACCAGCTACCGAGGTTCCCTGGCACTTAAAACTCAGGCCTCCTTTCATTTTAGTTTTTCAATGAAATAATGGGCCTACCTGAAATTCCTCCTCCTCCTCCTTTCTTTCTTTGTTTCAGGATGTTTGGCTTATCATTAAAGCAGTGATTTTTGTTTTGCTCTGGAAATGATTGTGTAGCTCTGAGCGTGCTGTGTCCGATAACTTGATTCAATTTTTTGAAGGCAACCGGGATCCTTTTGGATTAAAAGTCTGCCTGAACGAATGTGACACCGCTTTCTGTGTGTGTTTATACATTTTGTGTGTGGAAGTCTGTGTGGTTTTGTACCTCTCTCTATATTTTTTTTTTAATAATGTGTACATGATGGCTTGAGGACTTTTTAAGGGGCATTTTACAGAGTGAGGCTGGTGGTGGGAGCGTGATGCTGGTGTGTTTGCCCTTTGGCTTCTCGGAGAGGCTTTTAGCATTCAAGGAGGGAGCTGTTGGGGATGAGCATTACTTGCCAGACCTGGAATGCTGCACGGAGGTGCAGGTGGTTTGTATCGATACATATTTCCATTACTCTTAAGCGGGATTCTGATTTCAGCAGCCAGGTTTCCATGTCCTGAATTGGTTTTGGTGATAGGAAACGCTTACTAGAAAAAATGATTGGCCGTGCGTTTCTCTTCCCCCTAAAGGAACGCTGTCAGGAATTGCAGGGGAAGATTAAACACTTAGTCTTGCTCTCCTAATCTGAATTGTTCTGTGAAAGCTTAATTTTAAAGAGTGTGCTCCTGAACCAAATTTGCTGTTCCCCACTGGCAGTCAGTTTTGAAAGCATATCTATAACATACACGCAGGATGGTGAGGAGGAGTCATTTTAACCTCTGCCAAGAGGAAAACACAACAGTTGGGAGAGGCACAATGTAATGATAAATATTTTATTGACATGTTCCAAGCATATTGGATGTAAATTTACACGCTATCTGAGGTTTGTTAAGTTTCCTTGTGAATTTTTATGTTCCTGTAAATCCTGGTTCATTAGTTGCCTGAACAGTAACGAACGTCTGAGCCAATCCTGTGCCTGCAAGGAAGCCCATGTTAGCTGTGATGGGGGATGACCACCCTGGGAGGGACAACCCCCAGCACTCTCTGAGCTCAGCTCCCCCTTCTCCATGCCTGGGGAGGCTCTGGCACAGGGGCAGGCAGTGCATGGAAGCTCTCTTGGCTTGGTTCCTCTCCAGAACGCAGGGGAGATAAAATCCACGCTTACGTAAACGAATGAAGGATGGGTCAGTAGGCGCAGAAGATTATTTTCTGGCTCCTGAGGAGGGTTAGGGCGGGCTGCCAAAGAAATCAAAAGTCAGGTTTCCTGTGGAAACTTAATTTGCAAGGTGAGCCTCTCCATTAGATGTACAACCAAGGTTTTTGCCCTCGCAACATTCTGAAAATGTTTTCTGCTACCTGCCCTTGGATGTTGGCTTTCTAATTGGTGATCACTAAAAAGAAAAAATAAATCCAGTTTTGGGAAGACCGTCTGGGTCCAAAAGGTTACACAGCATTTATTTCGCTGCAGTTCCTGTAAAAATTCATTTGCTGGGGTATTTTGAGGCTTTTGTGATTTTTAGTCTGTCTAATTAGATTTCTGGGGCTCAGAGGACTTAGAGAACTCTGCCAGTTGGGCTCTGTCAGAGCTAAGTCTTTGATGCCATGAGGGATCCGGAGGCAATAATGATGTCTGGATTTCAGTCGTTAACTGCAGGGGTTTGCAAGAACAAGTGATTCCGAAGCTGTGGCTTTCCATCTGAAGGTGGCTTGATTGTAGCTCTGTTGCCCTCCTAAGTTGATTCTAACGTTGGGGTGGTGATGTGTGCGTTTGTGTGTGTTCATCTCACAGACTTTCCAGGAGTTACATCTTCCATTCAAATCCAAGGTTAAGAAAACAGCTTTTTTAAAAAAAATAAACAGGCTCATCTGCTTTAGTGAATCTCCTTTTTGGAGCCTCGTAATAACTGAGGCGTCGCTAATTTTTTTTCTGAAAGATGCCTCTTTAGAAATTAAGAGCTTGGGTGTGTGAATAAATTACCAAGGAGGAAGGAGGTGCCTTGACCCTGGTGCAGAAGATCGCCCGTTCCATGGGGTATGTGTGCCTGCACATCGCTGCTGCAGGGCGGGAGGGCAGTTTATCCAACCTCCACCTTCCACATACTGAACCCACTGACTTCTGTCTCATCACCTCAAGAGAGCACGGTGTGAAGGATTAAGACTTCAGCAAGGCTTTCGAGAACAGGCTGGAACACATGTTCTGGGTGAAATTGAGATGCTGATTTGTTAAATGTAAATTTTTCTAATGTTTACTGAATTGCCCCAGGAGGTAGGCAGGAAATCTGTATATCCGTGTCATTTAGTACCATGTCATGTATTAGAGGTACCCAGTGATAACCCATTTGTTCATCTTGTGCGTAGTTTGCTCTGGAGCTTTTTTTGAGCAGTTGTTCTGGGGATGTCCCCTCTCCTGCGCTCCTCGGGGACAGCAGTGCTTGTACCGCCACCTCCTGCCGCAGGACCCCAATGGGACAGTCCTGGACAAGCAGGTAAAGTGTCCTGCTGTCATATTGCTGTTCCCTGCTGCCTAAAGTGAAGGTTTAGTTGTAGAATGCCCATGATGGTAACGAGAGGACAGACAATATTACTTTGGAGGCTGATCTCTTGCCAGCTGGTGCCACGAAATGAAATACTCCGAGTCCTGCACTGCCCTCTTTTTTACCTGCTGCCTCTCAGTTCATTTTTTGCCTTGTTGTCTCCCATTAAATTGGCTGTTGGATTAGATGTTAGTGATTACAGTCTCCAGCTCTGCCTTTTGGAAGGAGGGCCTTCTGGGCAATCAGAGAAGAACAGAACAATTAAACTTGCCAATAGCCCTAGAAAATATTGCTTGAAGGAAGCAGGAAACACAAGGCATCCATTATCATTTTTGGCTACAACCCGGGTTAGAAATGCTGTGCATCATACAGTGTCTGTCTCCATACCCATCTGGGATCTCACGTAGTCCTAGCGAGGAGGTGAGTTCATACACTGACACCTAGCAATGTAGTTCACAGTGAGATCTGCAGCTCACCAAAGAAAATGACTTCAAAAATTCTGTAGAGGAGGATAAAGGGAAAGATCAAAAGGAGCCAACCTTTTGTCGTCTCCTAACGAGCAAAACACTCTTCTCAAATGTTAGTTATGGAAATATCCCTTTCACAGAAAGAACTGTGGTCCTCCCAGCATTGTCTGTCTAATCTTCGCTTGACCTGAGCACAGGAACGCTTTAAACACATGGACTTTTTTTCTCCAGCATCTGCTTTTATCTTGCCTGGGCTCACCTGGCTGGAGCCTCTCGTGGTATGTGCAGGTGGGACAGGACTTGAAGAGAGCGGCACGATTAGCTGAGCGATGCTTTTTTTTTCTATTTTGCCATTTTAATCTTGGTTAAACCTCTTAGTCAGGGGGTGATTTCCATCTCGAGTTACGTTGGGTTTCTATGGCTCACTTCAAGCTTTAGCTTGCCTCCTTAAACTTCTGATGTAAGCCCCATGACTGCATCACCCCGGTGGCTGCTGGCAGCCATACCTGCTCCTGGGTATATAAATATTTTCTATTCTTTGCCTTCATTTGCCAGACATTTGGGGTTGGTATGAGCATGAACAGAAAAGTTTATTCTTGTTTCAGGGGGAAGGCAACAAATGTTTATCTAATGATCAAAGCAGAATTTATGGGGAAATACAATGGAAACTATTCCTGGCTGTACAGGAGTGAGCCAAGAGGAACAGAAACGAGTGTACTCAGTTCACTTTTCTGTCTTTAAGTCAGACTTCTCCTGTGCCTTTCCTGGTCCTGTCCTGAACTGCAGCGAGTTTTCACTAAATGAATGTTTTTGGGGTTGGTTTTTTTATTTCCTTTTTCAGATGTGTCTGATGTTTGCTACAGATCTGTGACGTGCAGCAAAGGGTTGTGAAAAGCAATGGCCCTATTTGTGACCTGCTACTTCAGGGGAGCCACAGCAAGTGATGTTTTTGTTCTAAAATACTGTATCATCTGGGATTGTTTTATTACTTTTCCCTTCCCTTGCTCCCTCTCCTCTATCTCCTCCTTTTCTGACATGGCTTTGTACCACCGTGTGCTCCAGGGTTGGGTGGAACCTTCCTGCTCTTTCTGGGGCAGCCGTGTCCAGCCGTGGTTGCTCCACTGCATTCCAGGTTGATGAGCCAAAACTTGTATTTTCTGGCTTTCCTTCTGTGTCTCATCCAGAGCCGGCTCTTCTTGGGATACGGACAGTGTGCTGGGCCCATTTGACCAAGCTGTCCTCATGACACCCAGGTTGCTTATCTCCTCAAGTTGTCTGAGGAGGTGCAAGACCTGATACCCTCCTTCCTCAGCTCTGGCAGTCCATGGCTTCTCCTTTGGAGGCCTCTTGATTTCTTGACCAAACTTGTTTATTCCTGAGGAAAAAGCGAGGGTTTGTGTAAGGCTCATTTGGTAACAAAAAATGTGATGTCTTATTGCTGTTTGTTCTACTGTGAATTAGAATGCTTTAACGTGAGCCAGCTTTTTCCTGTCTTGGTTGTGTGCCTTTGGGGCCAGAAACATGAGACCCTCTGCCACCATGGCCTGGGCTGTGACTTGGGCTTCACCTGCACTGATCTTTGGGTGTGGATGTGTCAGCTCTGTCTGTGTTGGCTTTCTTGAATATTTTTCTTCCAAGTTCTTAGTCTGAGTGGATACACCCCAGCATGCCCAAGGCAGAAGGATTTAGGGAGTTCTTACTCTCCTATTCCTTGAAATAGCAGCTTCAAGTTGTTGCTGGACTGGCAAAGCCCTTCCTTCTTTAGATGGAATTCAATGTAGTTAATGTCATGCGAGGGAAAGTTATGCTGGTTTTAGATGACTGTATGCTGGAAAATTAATTTCTGTAGCCCCCTCCTTCGTGCTGTTAACGTATAGAGATAGGCCCGTATAGCTTCTGAGATCCTGCAGAACAACATTCCTCTTGTTGTGGATGGATATAACACTGACAAGATGCTAAATACATGAAGCGTGTCTTACAGAGTGGGAAAAATACTTAGTTTGGTATATAAATATATGAATAGTCCCATATTCAATGCTTTTGTTGTCTTTCTAAGGGCAACCGTAGTAGGTGTGTCAATGGGGAACACCACCTCTTGGTGTAGAGCCACTGTCTGAGGACTGGTAGAGGTGATTCCTGCCCTGTTTGCCCCAGCTGGTTCTGCCCAGCACTTTGCAGACCTGCTGGTACAGAAGGCTCCCCATCACCCTTGTGGTGGTCCCTTGTGTACAGCCTGGCACCGGAATCCGTTTTAGCTGGCCGAGCCAAGGGTTAGCCTGCAGCCCTTCCGAATCCCTCACCGCCCCGTCCCGCTCCCTCCCACACTTACCATCTTGAACAGCAGTGTCCAATTATGGCCCGGAGATGCTGCAGGAGCTTCACAGAAGGGTCATTATTTTGTCACCTAGGTGACAGTTTGTTACCCTGCCAGTTGTCTGGAGTGCAGCAAGCCACTTCACTTACAGCTGACATGGTTTAGACACTTTTCAGTGAACAAAATGGGTAGCTGTATCCATAGTCCTTGTCTCTCTGAAAAATCAGTTTCCAACTGTTGCATCTGTGATGAGGCTGCTTTGAATTGATGAATTTTGCAGCAGTTGTCTGCTTTGTCTCTTTTCTGCTGGAAAAGGTGACGTGAAGAGGGTTGTCCTGATTTAGAAGTGCTTTCAGGAGCATCAGAAGGTGCAGGGAGATAGGAAGGTGCTGTTCCTGTTTCTCAGATAGGTGAGCTGAGACGTGGCACTGTGACTGCCAGAGGCCATCCAGGGATTGCTTCTGAGACTATTAACGGGCTTCTGTGTTTATATTATATTATTTATAACACCTCCCTTTAAGAGGGTTCTCCAGACTGTCCACTGTGGATTTATACTGCAGGTCATGAATCTGGGCTGGGTGACTCTTGTTTGGAGGTGCCAAGTACAGGTTCTGGTTTTTAGTTATTCTTTTAAGTTAGATTTTTCTGATGCACCTTGGTAAGTAGTGCCAAAGTTTCTTCTTTGTTGATAGCCAGGTACTGAACAGCCATCCCTTGCTACAGGGGAAAGAAACCACATCTCTGCGTGTGCCTCTTGCTGGATTGCGTGTGTGGCACGAACCTTGTGTTGTGTGTAGCATCATGTTGAGCGTTCAATGGCTCCCATTGCCACAGATTGTGTTTTAAAGGAATCCTCTGCTGTCTCCTCGCAGGAGGAACGAGATTAATTTACGACTCTGTTCCTTCCGTTTTAAGCATGGGCTCAGGAAAGGTGGTGACACTGGGTACGACTTTGCCGTGTCTCATCTGGAGCTGCCACCGCTCGTGTGAGCGTTGAGGAGGTCTGGAGATCACCCTGTGCTCTCTGCCCTGCGCTGGGGGCAAAGGGAACCGGTGAAGGAATAGCCACTGGGAGCAAAGAAAGCTGTCAGAACTTGCCAGCAGACTTGTGCTAGTGCTCTGCCCTCCACCACCTCTTGAGGAGTTGTTTGTTAACAAAGGTAACTCTCAGCTGGGGGAGTGCACTATAGTCTGTACAAGTCATTGAAAGCAGGCAGTTAAAGTTTAATTTTGCATGCAGTGCCCTCTTTATTTTTAACCACTTTGCCTCCTGCATCTTTAGAAATAACAAACAAATGCTGCAAACGTGCCAGCCCCCTTGGAAGACAATGGCTCCTTGTGGCTGTGGACATGACAGACATTAGAGAGATGCTGCTGATCCTTTGTCCTTGGATGGCGAGTCCTCCAGCCCCGCTGGCCGGCTTTCGGGGGAGCCTGGGAGGAAACACGATCAACAATTTAGCCTCTGACGTTACTGATTGATCAAGGCTGCTTTTCTAGCTTGTTCTGCTTAGCAAGGTGGATGGTTTTTTATTAACATGATCGGACTGGTTTATCTGTTGCTTCAGTTGAGCAGAGCACAGCTGCTGTTGCACTTGTATGCGTTTGTCTTGAGCTCTTCAGTGGCTTTATGCTGGCTATTGCAGGATGCAAAAGAGCTTTACAAACAGGGTTCAAGCCTTGTGTCATCTCTGGAAGAGAAGTAACAAAGCCTCATCCATCTGGAGGCAGGGGAATGATGTGCGTAGAGGTTGTCCTTGTAACACACTTGTGAAATGTGCCGCCTTGTGCCCCTTCCTCCCACGTGGCTTCTGTGTGTCTTCCTCCAGCGATGCCCTCACGCTGCTCTTTTAGCTCCAGCGATGGGGTATTGTGTTAAAAAGCTGTGAGTCCCAGTTTTCAAACCCTGCTGACGACTAGTGCTGGAGGTAGTTTTAATTTCCCGAAGACAACATATAACTCCAGTGGAGCCAAGAGCTGTTCTCGGCTTGTTTCCGTAGCCAGGCCACGCTTCCTTGCGGGGAATGAAATCTAAATCTCTACATGATCTAACAGTTTTTTCCGAAAATATGAACAAAATCAAAGAATGAAGAATGTGTGTTGTTCAGAGCAGCTTGAGAAGCTGCAATACTGACTGGAGTAACTGAATGAAAAGCAAGTAGGGTTTTTTATGTGGGTTTTTTTTTTTTTTTTTTTCTAGATAGTTTAACGTGTTAAATTAATCTTTGCCAGCAGAGCCTTTTAAATTGAGTCAAAGTAGTTGTGTATATGTGCTCCTGTGATTGCAAGGTCACCATCCGGACACAGGCACCAGAGGGGATAATTTTCAGTGCAGTATCTCACTCCTTGGAGCAAAGATATTTTATAAAAACTGAGATGAGTGTGTAAGAGAGAACTGAAATGTAACCTGCGTGGAGAGAGTTGGGGGTGGGAGGAATGCCTGATAGACTTGTTTAACCTTTGAATGCTTCTTGGCTTAATGGCCCTTGGATACTGCTACTTCATGGAAAGAGTTCTAAATATAGTACTCGTTTGCTGTTGAATAATAACTTTGGAGGGTGGGTGCTGGAGCTTCCAGCTCCTTGCAGGGCACGGGCAGTGCAGGAGCTACGTACTGTAAGTGAGACCCTTAGTGCGTGTCCTGTGCACTAACACTGCTGAGCACCCACACCATTTCTTCGTAAATACTTAGTTCAAAGTCTCTTGGCCATAAAAGACCCCCTAAGATGAAACCCGAGGCTCATTTTTGCCCTTAAGAGACGTGTCCTTTTTGCCTGCGGTGTACCAGCTGCCAGGCGTGGGACCTGGCTGTCCATACCTCTGCTTGTAGGGCTGGAGAGGTCTTGAAGGTAATAAGAATGGCCAGGAAGTGTTTTGGGGGAAATGGATCAAAGAAGTCATCTTTCCCTAGAAAATGGAAGGAGGAAACCTAGGGAAAGGTGAAGAAATGTACCCGAGGTCACCCAGGAGGCCTGTGATGAAGCCTGGGGTCCGAAACACTTGTTTTTCAGAATTCAGTCCTTTAACTAAGATGCCATCATCCCTTACTGGAAGTTGGAAAACCCTCTTGGTTTTAACCACCCAGTGAGTGAATCTGCTTCCTTTGTTGCTCTGTTCTCCTAGAGCTTTTACCTTAGAAGACCCTGCCATCTTGAACAATTTCCCTGTATAATGCTCGCTTCGCTGCTGTTCCATTTCACTAACTTTCACTTGAAAATCAGATGCTCCCCCCCATCTTTTCTATTTACTTCCTTAAAGAGCTTTTCCCCATTGCTGCTGCTCATTAAATTGTGCAGCTGTGTGTTATTTAACATCATAAAGCATTTAGAGATATCATTCATATAGAAGGATACAAGATGAATGTGCATTGTAATTCTAGTCTCGAGACAGCAAACTTCTGTGGAGAGCAGTGACTTAACTTTCAGGGCTTTGTGAAAGCTTTTACTTACCGTCTTTATTTAGTGCTTTTTCTGACTCTTAATGATTTGTGTGTAGGTAAATATGTTTATAATGCAGTTATTAAGCAATCTGTATAATTATGTGCGTTAATAGAGGTATGGAGTTGTATGGAAAATGTCACTTGTTTCCCTTTCGGCAGTGGCTGAGCCGGCTCGGGACGGGCAGGCTCCCGTCCTGTGCCCCGACCTGTGCTCACAGGGTTCCTCTTCTACCCAAAGCTGGTGTAAATAAAACCACGCACCAAACCTCTCCCCTCCAGGGAGGCAGGTGAGCTCCTGCCAAGGGGCCAGCCTCGGGGAAAGAGGAGACGATGACGAAGCTTTGTTTTTTCAATTATTTGGTAATGAGAATCTTGCTGGAGTTTGGCGGCGCAGGTTTGATGGAGCCGTGCTAGCTCTTAGGTATTGGGTATTTGGAACCCATGATTGAAACGGGGCTGGCTTTCACCTCCCACCTTGCTTTTCACCTCCACCACCTTGCTTTTTCTTTTGCCTTCTAAATTTTTTTTCTCCTGTGTTCTCCTGTTTTCTTTTTTATTTTTCTCAGTAAGACCTTTGCATATACCCCCTTGAATAATCATTAAAAGCATTTTCTCCTTTTTCTTTTCTTTTTTTTTTTTTCTTATTTTTTCCAAACTATCCTGGCCAAAACAAATAGGCTAAGGAATCAGAGCAAGCTGAGGCTGGTATAATACACTAAACCATGACTCTAACAGCAATTAATGCAAAGGAATGAATGTGTTAGTGCCCTGCAGTTATCCAGAGTTCTCGGTGGTAAACTGAAAAAAGCCTGGTATCTAGGCACTCACTAGATTAACTGCCGTTTTTATCACATTACATAGTTTATTGCTCATTTTTTTTCTTCCATTTTCAGGCTTCTCTCGGGCTACTTTCCTTCCTCTTTCATCGCGACCCCCAAAGAAGAATATTATAGTTAGTGCAGCTGATTTTTGAAGCAGTTGAGTTCAGATTTTTGTACACTTCCTGAACCATTCAACACTTGCCTGTATTACTCGCTGCCAGGACTGAAGGTAGCCAAGAGAGCCTGGTCCCTTAAGGTGGGGAAAAAGGGGGAAAAGTGTGGTTTTGTGTCCTGGATCTGCTTGTGTGCTCAGTCAGGTCTGCATCTCGCTGTGTCCCACATCTTTTCTCAATGACAAAGTTGTCCCACTCGATGTACTGTACAAATCTGGCTGTAGCAGCACGCTGTGCCCTGCTCGGAAAGATCAGGTGGTTTTATGCTGTTGCTACATGCATTCGGGTTTGGACTTGCATCATAATTTTCAGTAAGAAACTGGCTTTCTTGGTACTTGTGAGAAGTGAAAGCATCAGCGCCGCTTTGGCTTCTTTCCTGTTTAAAAGGTACTAATTGTACCCCATCGCTCTGCCCCCTGCATCTCGGACTCTGACTTGGAGTAAGTTTTGGGGTAGAAGCCCTAGGGTAGCACGCTGGGGAGGTCGTTCTGGGTGTGGGAACCATGGAACAGGTCAGGTGGTAGCTGTTGGTGCCCCCCAAGTCACAGTTACCACGTCTGGCCCCTGAGTTTCACCGCTTCTCGGTGTGGAAAGGCAGAGGTGGGAGGGAGCCTGGGCTTTAGCAGCTGGCTGCACGTGTATCGTATCGGCGTATGAAGAACAGCTGTGTGAAAACTTGAAGAAATACACTCTTCAGGCAAGAAAAAGCATGTGTAATGTAAGAAAACACTGTTACTTTAATACTTTTTTTTTTTTTTTTGCTTGGAAGCTATAGTCAGCACATGCTGTAATACTTCTCGCTCGTGTGATACAGTAGCAGAACGACACTTCAGATTTATTGCTTCTGGTTCCTCTTTAAAGAAGTCTTGAATCTGAAAAAAATCAGAAGAATGCTGTTTTTTTTTTTTTCCTCCCCCCTCTTAAGCTACAGAAGGGAAAAGTTTCAAAATGACATAAATCAAAAATATATTAAAGGCCAACAAAACAGATGAAAACTTTTTTGGAAGATTGACTATAATGTTTGGCAGAAGAGACTACTGTGTTGTGGTTTTTGGCTGAATTTATAAATGTGATATTCTCTAGGGTCCATCTCCTTGAAATGAGCTATTTTTATGTATTCTATTGGTCTCTATAAAAAACCCACCAGAGATGACTGTGTATGTAATGTATATATTAATGTGTGTGTAATTTATGTTAAGGATATACACTACATTTTATATAAATTCAGTTACAGCTTTAGATAAAGTATTAAATTACGAAATTATTATTGTGGTGCAAACGCTCACTAGATATCTTGATCTTAGCCAAGAAGTTCTATATCCCCCTGTTGACTGCAGGGTTGCAGTGCCTAATTTTTTTGTGTAGGCCCCTTTCTTCTCTCCAATACATGGCTGTACACATCTGTGTATGCATTTCATTGCAGTTACCTTGCTGTGGGCCTGTGCTCAGCCTTTTTTTTTTTTTTTTCTTTTCTGTTTTTCCTCCCCTGCACCATCTGATATGTGGAGAGGTGCAGGAGGGAGCTGTGAGGAAAGGCCCAGGGGTGTTTGGGGCGGGCGGGTGGAGGTAATGGGGCCGAGTGGATCAGAATGGTTTGGCTTTGTGTGTGTTTGCTCTGCAGTAAAAGGATTTGTGACATGTTTCTTCCCCTTCCAATGGGTTTTTAAGTTTAGTTATGTGGTTGTGTTCTGCATAACCCAAGTTGCACCGCGAAGGAGGTAGTGTGGGATCATCAGTTGAAGCCACTGCTTCCTCCTCTGACGTCTTGGCCTCCTGCCTCTGATTTCTAGGATTTTCCTGTTGTTTTAAGCAATGGCAGTCCCTTCTAGAGTGTTCATACTGCTTGACTTTTAATTTAGGGAGGTTGTTTCCATTCACAAGTTGCTATAACCCTTCCTCTTGGGATGGGGATCCAGTACGATCTCTTACACAAAATGGATACCCTTCTTCCCTTCTTTCTCCCTAAATGGAGATTCTGAAGTTTTGTAGGGAAGAGATTTCAACCCTCCTTGTACCCTGGTCACTTTGGTGATGCTCTCTGGCAGACCTTGTACTCCTAAACTCAACTGGAAACTTAGGCCTCAGGTCATCTTACAGAGATCCACATACTTCCATTTTTAAAAATACAGCTTTCCATGTGGAACTGCTTGCACACCTGTGTGTCCAACAGTTCCCAGGTTGTTACTGACGCTGCTTGAAGCGTTCACAAAGAGAGGGCAATACTTAAAAACTAGAGCAATGACACAAGATGCAAAAACAGTCGTGGGTTTGGTTTCCAAAATCAACCTTGGGGCTGACCCTCTGGGCACGGCTGTTGGGTTTGGAAGCAGGGGCTCTGGAGGAGATGAAGCCTTCCTTCTGCTGCCAGCAGAGCCTTGGGGGCATCAGCAGTTGGGCGCAAGCTCGGCAGAAGCCAAGGAGCCAGGTAAACCAACGGGCTCCAGAAGAGCAGAGGCTTTACCTTAAAAGCCGTATGGTGGGACACAAGCCATGGTTAACGGGTGCCCTGAGGAGGAGCTCCCGGTGGGGGAAGGCTGTGGTTGAGCCTGACTCTGACCCAGAAGCGATATCTTGCCCAGAGCTCTACGAAGCAGCGCCTTGTCCTGCTGGGCTCCCACTGCCTTACCTTTATTTTCCTTTCTGCTAGAACTCTTTCCCTGGGTGTAGTAACCTCCTAAGGCTGCCGAGTTTCGCTGTTTGCAGCGGGGACGTAACAACTAAAAGCTACACGTAAACAGCTTTGTTGGCTACTTTTACTTTTCTTGCTTATATTGTACACCTTAAATGTGCTATTTCTTTTGGCATAATGGCAAAATCGCTGCTTATGGGAACTGCTGTAGATAATACAAAAAGCTCTTTGAAAAGAGCTTTATCAGAGTACAAAGTACTTGGAATTGAAAGCCCCTAGAGGGTTGCTTTATTTTCCCCCTTCATTCAAACTTGTAGTGGTGCAGGATCGAGATACATCATGCCCTATTTTCAGCTGATTTGCATGTTAGAGAGAACGGAGTAATTGGTGTTTAACCAGAACAAAAGAGGATCTGTTTGCTAAAAGAAAAAGAATTCTTGAAGTAGACCCTAATACATATACTGCCTTTGTCTCTTCTCTCATTAAGAATTGAATAGGATGGCCTAGTAATTAGAATGTGGAAGGCATTGCTTTGGTGTTGATGCTTTTTGAGCTAATTGGTTTGAAAATTATATTTGATGTAGCTCTAAGGGATGTTGGCACAACACCTTCTTGGGACATGGACATCCTGTGCTCCCATGTAACTGAGGAAACAGGCACTTTGAGGCAGGAATTTGTCTTTTGGGTTTTTTAATTTATTAAAACCATATTTACCTTCCCTATTGAATACACAGGATGCATTGCCACGTGTAAATAATTCTTCACTCACTGGTGAGAAAACCTTGAAATGACCTTGGAAGGAGATTAGCCCCTCTTTTCCCAAAGAAGCACTTTAGTTCAGGCCTTAGGCAAGCAGAGATTAGAGCTAAACTGGGTTTGGATTTCTGCCTTTCCGCATTCTTGGAAAGGTTGTGGTGGTGGTGTTTGGTTGGTTGTTCTTTTGTTTGTGTTTTGACACAAAGATTTCAAAAAAGGTAGTTTTTGAGCAGGCTGGAATAAAAACCAGGTCTGGAAACACTCAGGAGGCTTTCTTTGGTCAGTGTTTTTGCCCACCCTGAGTCCTGTTTGTGATGGGGAATACATCAGGGAGACGTTGGTCACGGGAGGTATGAGGGAATGCAGAGAAGGAAGGTGCATTTCTTAGACTGAGAGATAAAATTAACAGTAAAGATTCAGCTGTATAGAATTTTGTGTGTTTTACTTGATAAGTTCTGTGGTACAAAGGGAAGTGTCAAACCTGTTGTTGGGTTCTCTGCAGAGCCCTGTATGATCACCTTACAGTGTTTCAGTGTGTGGGGAGTTGTTATTTTATGAAGATGAAGTGAACTTCTGAATTTTCTCCCAATATTTCAGGGATAAAAAGAGGCAATTTTTAAAAGGACTTTAGGTTCTGGGGAGTATTTATTTAGCAGTATATTTGTTGTTTTAAAGGGATTCAGTCTTGCAGTGAACAAAAGTTTGCTTTTCTTGACTTTTTGGGTATGTCTCTCACTCCTTGCGGGGGGCAGACACCTGCCTTTGCTCACTGTCCTTGCTTATGAGCATGTGTCCAGTCAATATTACAGCTGGGAGCCAGCTTTAAGATGTGTTTGTGTGTTCACTTACTGCAACCATGATGCCCTTTAGTGTCTCAAGCCTTTATCTTTAGGTATGGTAGGTATCTGGGTGGCTTTGGATACCTTCCCTTTAGATGTGGGTAGGTGGCACTGCGCTGTGTTGGCCTGATGGGCTCTGCGTCCCAGTGTGGTCCATTGCAAGGTGCTGTTCAGAGGAATATTTTACCAGTTGGATCTCTGCTCTTCAGCGTTTCTGTCTGTCCATAGCCAACCTCTGCCCGGGGCTGGCTCTGGGTGGGAGCTAGTGAGCAGTGCAGGCACATGGGCACTGGCTGCAGATGCTGCTGTACCACCAGCCTGTCTGGCTGCGTTTGGGCCGTTGCTGGGAGCTTCTTCCCAGCTCCACGGCTCCCTTGCTGCTCATTCAGTACATCCTTCCCTTCCCAACCCTCAGCCAGGGGCTTTTTCAGGCTGCAGTGGCTGAGTGATGGGTCTGGAGATGTCCTTAGCCATCATCATCATCATTTGCTTCATCAGCTGTGGGGCCCATCCCACTCCGAGGTGGACCTGGGCACCCGCTCCAGTTGTGTGCCCGATGCTCAGTACTGACCCGGATAGAATGGAGTATTTTATTGAGCTGGCTTGTACAGAAACGCTGTGAAATTCTGCGTTTATGCACTCGCTGTGGTTTGCTGTGTGGGCAATGCCCTGCCTCGCCAGCTGAAATCTGGATACGGCACCCAAATCCTGCTCCCGGGGCACCCAGTGGCACCTGCAAGAGCACCTGGGGGAGGGTTTATTTTTCATAAATAGTATGTCCATAAGATGGAGGTTGGAGAAGGAAGGGTAAGAAGAGAAGTTTGAAAGACCAAAGATTGTAAGCCACAATGTTGATTGTTTTCTAAAACAAACTTGCCTTTTTTATTTTCTTTTTTTTTTTTTTCCTTATGGATTCTCTGTATTTAAAAGTGGGCTTAAAAGACAGAAGGTTTAAAAGGGGTTAAATAAACTGAAAAAACTCACAGTGTATTTCCGTTCAGAGTTAAAACAAGATGTTGTGGATTGACTCAAAATGAAATTTTTCTTTTTTTTTTTCTCCTTTTAAGTTTTGCCAACAAACTGAAAACATGTTTATTTAATCATAGGCAAATTTTTCCTCCTGTTTTTTGGTTCTGTTTTGTTTTCAGTTTAACCAGCAAATTGAAAAATGAAACTGTTCTGCCAGTGCTGCTTCCAGTTAGGGTTGCTCCAAGGAACCTGCGTGAATCTCCCCTTTCTATGCTTTATCTAGGAACCATCAGAATTTGTTCACTGATTAATACCTTGGAAATTATAAATTAACCATATGGAACTACTTCAGTTTAAGTAACTCGTGTGTTCTGATGATAGCTAATCCCCTTAAAACGTGTTTTTAATGACCAGTTTGTTTTCACCTGAAGTCATTAGTGCTCCAAGAATGGCTGTTAACTGCTCTAAAGACATTTTCCTTTTGCCCAAGGAGGAATGCTGCTGTGCTCCATATTTAATGGTCTAACACACTTTATTTCTGCCTTACCTTCCGGATATGACCAGTTTGGGTTTGTTTGGGGTTTGTTTTTTTTTTTTTTTAATGGCTGTATTGGGGAGAAAAAATGTTTATTTTCTGTCCACTAATGACTGATCTTCCAGGTGACTGGGAGTGAGCAGTGGGGGTGGCTTTGGGCTTGGTGGGAGCTTGGCTGGGCAGCCCCTGCCTGCTCCTGCAGGTCGGCTGTACCCTGATTCATAAAGGCAGTAGGAATATTAAAACTTCAGACAACGGGGCCGTGGTAATTCTCCTGCCTCCTTCTGCTTAATTTTTGTGCTAATTTATTGCTCCTCTGTATTCCTGCTTCTGTCACCTAAATGCAAATGCGCTGGCAGCCTGCTTTATGGATAACACTTAAAAAATAATGGTGCGGTAATGACTGGTGAATTGCGGTGGAGATCTTGCTGAAGTGCTGGCAATATCCGCATTAATTTCAAATGAATTAATTGCAGTTAATACTATTGTATTTAAAACCTGTCAGAAGCCATAACCATGATTAGGGTGTAAGTATAAAATGTTATTTCAGAGCAGCGTCAACACAGTTTTTAAAATAGCAATATATGGTGGTAAAGCGTGTCTGACCTAATGGCCAGCAGCAGCAGCTTGTGTGCAAAACAGGTCTAGGACAGAGGAGTCAAAAGGATCTCACTGAGAGAAAGAGGAGCCCTAAACCCATTCAGTTTTTCCCTCCATCAGGAACGAGCGGGGTCTTTACCCCGGTGCTGTGGGTAGAGTGGTGGCAGGGTGAGGGAGGGGTTTTATCCGGGAGGGCTTCGGGTCCTGTCACTCCCTGGTGCTGGGCTCCCACGCGCTGCTGCTGAACCTCATCCCCCACCAGTGCGTGGTTCCAGCCCAGACACCGGGGAAAGTGGGAGCAGACTGTGTGTAGCTATGAAAAAAGCATTTATTTAATATTTATTCCCAGTCCTTCAGAACAAATTGATGCCATGGCAAATACAGTTGTTATTCAGTAGTTAGTACTCTAAAGCAGAAATGCCCCCGTGCCTTTCACTTGAGTCCTTGTTGGTGATGCCTCGAGCATCTACAGCAGCTCTGCGGATTTCCCCCTTGGGCGTGATTCTGTGCTGGGGAGGTAACTGGTGTGGCTGGTGCTGGGAAAGCCAGGCCTTCCTGGGATGAACTGACACTGTGCTGATGGAGATTCCAGAGCCTGCTGGGGTCTGGGGGAGCTGCTGAGACCCCTTGCAGACACATCCCACCGTTCCTGGTGTGCTGCATGGGAGGCTGACAGAAAGTCTCCTGTCTTGGTACAGGCTGGGAGCCATGCGAAGGTGCTGAAGAGATAACAGCGCTCGGTGATTCACCCCGCAAAGTGGGTGACAGTGGGACGTGGGCTCTGGGCTCTGCAATCCTCCCTCCACCTCCCCCCCAACTCCAGTGAGCAGCATGGCCCAGTTTGAGCACCCCAGGAACTGGGGGGGGGAGCGCCTTCCACCTAAAGAGATCTGCAGTGACGCTGCAGGGAGGATGTGCCACTAGATCATCTCCCTGATTTACGTTTTTAATCCCTTGTCAAGGGCTGCAGCAGAAGTGTGAACCTCCTGTACATCAGCTCCCATGTTTGTGCCCTTGGGCCCCACCAGTGTCCCTTCTGCTGGCGCTGGCCCCATCCGTAGGACCTCCCGTTGGTCCAATTCCATCTTCATCCCTGCTGCCCGCAGTGGAAGATACAGGTGAAATCCCTCCCCAGGCGTTTGTTGTGGGGGATCAGAGGTCCTTGAAGTTGGGCAGTTTGGGCAGTTCACGTGAAAAAATAAGTTTTTTAAGGTGAGGCTCTTATAAGAAATCCTGGTTTGTGTAAGAACTAGTGTGATCAGCAGAAGTAGGGAGATGATTGTCCCTCTGTGCTCAGCACTGGTGAGGCCATACCTTGAGATCGGGTCCAGTTCTGGGCACCTCAACACCAGAGAGGTCTGGAGGGGCTGGAGTGAGGGCAGAGGAGGGCAACGGAGCTGGGGAAGGACCTGGAGAAGAAATCTTGTGATTGAAGGAGCTGGGACTGTTGAGTTGGAGGAAGAGGAGGCTGAGGGGAGACCTCATCCCTCTCTATAGGTACTTGAAAGGACATTGTTGAGAGGTTGGTGCTGGCCTCTTCTCACAGGGAATTAGCAATAGAAGGAGCAGGAATGGCTTCAAGCTGCACCAGGGTGGGTTTAGACTGGACATTAGGAAAGAATTCTTCCCAGCAAGAGTGGTCAGACCCTGGAATGGGCTGCCCAGGGAGGTGGTGGAGTCCCCATCCCTGACTGTGTTTGAGAGTGGTTGAGAATGTGGTGTTGGGGGATCTGGTGTAGGGGAGAACTTTGCAGAGTGGGGCTGATGGTTGGACTCAGTGATCTCAAGGATGTTTTCCAACCTGAATGATTCTATGAGGCTGTGAATGGAACTTTATTTAGTGCTTTCCCCTGCAAAGTGAGGGCTGTCAAAGGCCAGGGATGTGGCAGCGCAGGGGCAGAAGACCCTCTGCTCTGCCGCAGCGTGTAAAAGCTGGAGGGTCAGCAGAGAAGGGAGCAGAGCAAGATACTCGTGATGTTCTACAGCCCCTGTCACCCCCCGTGCCCCTGCCACCCCATCAAAGCAGCTCCCGCATCTTCACACCTGGCTCAGAGAAACAGGCTCATAGCATTTTTTTTTTCTTTCCAGTTTAACCACTTGTCTTTCTATTTTGGTTCTTAGCGTCTGGCTTTGAAGAGCACTACACCTGCAGTTTGTCTCCTGATAGTAGAAAGCACAGAATATAATCTCAGAGATTAAGGCAGCTGCGTTTTGTTCTTCTCAAGCATGAGCTCTCTCTGCTCGACGATTTGTAGATGCAGTTTCCATCTGACACAAAGGCAGGGACTAATTCTGGCGTGTGTGGGACTGATAAGATTGCAGTCCAGATCTCCTTCTTTAAAAGAAAAAAAAGAAGAAGAAAACCCCCTCGGTATGTCCCATAGTTCAGTAATCAGTTTCCAGGTTCTTCAATTAGATCTGTGCTTCAGCTGATTTAACTGCATGTCTCAATACACAAATGATTTATAAAGGGGAAAAAAGGTCTGTGTTAATCTCCAGTGAGTGATGTTCTGCTGAAGTAACTTTGCACTGTTTGTGTTAGATAAACTCCACCTTTCCTTTAGCAAGGAATTTGACTTCGTTTTTAGAAGGGAGGACAGAGTTTTACACTTGTATTGCTAAAAGCTTTTTATTGATGTAGATTTGCATGTATGTTTACGTTTATATGTAAATGTAATTATTTAGATTAGCAGTCAATTGAGGCCCAATCTTTCCATTTTGTGAGTTAGTAGTCATTTGCAAATTCATTGCAGTGGAGGTCAAAAGTTACAGTTACCACTATATTTAGTGCCTGAAGTAGTCCTGATCCATCGTTCCCTTCTGCTGCAGATTTTATCTCATTCTTTCAAAGGCGGCGGCGATTTCATCACAGACTTTCCTGATCTTAACCCATCCCCACATGGTAGTTTGGTGGCCACTTCCCGATGAAGAAATGTGGGCTGTGTAACCTGTTGAAACCATAGATAACTCTCTGTTTAATCAATTAACTGGCAGTGGAGACGTTTGGAATTCCCGAGCTCGGAGCACCCGTGTGCTGGCTGAGTTTCTGGGTTGTGATGGGAGTTTCGTCCCCGGCAAGGCCCAGAGCTGAGCCGTTCTGTTGGTGGCACGGTGGCCGTGTGGCAGCGCCATTCCCTGTCGGTGCCCAAAGGCCAAGTGGCTGCTGGACATGGTCCGTGCGGTGCTCCAGGAACGATCAGAGCAGCTCTGCTCCCTCTGCTCTGCCTTCTCTGCTGTTAGAATAGAATTCAGGGCCTGAGGCTATCCTGGCTCCTTCTGGTAATTGCATCATTCCCACTATTAACTAAAGACAGCCAATTCTACTTTCTTTCTTTTTCTTTTTTCTTTTTTTTTTTTTTAATAAACACTTCCTCATATGCATTCTTGAGTGTTGTTTAGTTTGCAGCTACTCAAGTTGGAATGCATCCAGACACCAAGTCCTTATGTTTTCTTCGTGTCCCCAAAGTCTCTTCTGGGTAATTTGCATCTCGGCGCTGCTCAGCAGCACTTTGCTCAGTTGAAGGGAGGGAAGGTCCATGTGGCAGCAGATGCTGATTTACAAACCTTGCTCCTGCTCGCTAATTGTAACCTGGATGCTCTGCTTCCTTCAGGCAAGCAAACCAGGATATTTTCGTTATAATATCCTGTTGGTTTAAGGCGAGAGGTGAATCAGAGCTTGTTCTGCTTGATTTGCAGCTGGAACCTTGGTTTGGGGTTTGGTGGTAAAGATCTGAGAGGCCTGGAGGATGGGATCAAAAAATGGTGAGCTGGAGAATATTGCTGTAAAAGTTGTTGCAGAAACTTAGGAAAATAAACTTTGTGGTTCTCTAACTGCAAATAATAAAGGAAGGGGAGAAACACTGCAGGGCACCGCTGAGTAGCGGCGTGACATGTTGTTTGATGTCTCAGCCTTTAGCAAACCCTGAGACAATCTCATGAGCTCCAGCGCGTGGTGGGCAGTGCCTCCAACAGCCAGATGGAAAGCTTTGCTGTCAGATCCCAGGGGTTTCTTTTCTGGAAAATTACACGTTTCCAGGTATTGGATCATGCTGATTGAGCCTTCTGTGGTTTTTAACAAAATGAAGATCGGAGGGGGAAAGACACTGGGAGAGGAAGAGTAATAAATTCCAGTCTGCCGGTTCCCAGTTCTGGCTAAACTTGGAGGAGTGTTTTTTCTCATTTTTGCAGTAGAGTTGTGTCTTGTGGGCCAGGGTGCATTTAAAAAAAAAAAAAAGGCAGTGTCCAGGCCGTATGACTCTGTATGGCTGCAAAGCTGTTTTGCTTTGCACTGGTTTTGCACTTTCTGGGAAGTTCTTGGAATTTCAGAGGGCGGTGCTGAGGTGGGCCAGCCTGGGAAGAGGCTTCCCTTCCTGCCCCGTGCTTGTGTTAGATGGAAGTGATTCTGAAGCCTCCCTGAAAAAGTGTTCCCCAGTCCCTTTTTGAGTTTGGGCTTTCCCTCCCAGAGCTGGTGGGATGTCCTGGTTGCTGTTCGCCAGGTGTTTTGTAGCTGTGGTGAGGCTGAAGGACAGAAGAGAACCTCATATTGGACACAGCAAACCTCAAAACCATCCTGAAGCATCTCCGGGTGCTGCCCACAGTGCCCTTCCCCAGTGCCCACGGTGGCTTTGGAATGGCCGTCTCCTCTCTTGGGCAACAGCAAACACACTGTCTGTGCTTTGAAACACTCTTAATTTGCACTGTTAGGAGTTGCACATATGGAAATAAAAAGTGGGAGTGCGAAGGGATGTCACATTAAATTCTGACTGTGCAGCGAGGGCTGCAGTCGACGATGGGGCATTGGTAGTGCTGTCCTCCCTGAAAGCTCTGGAGCTCTTCCCTTACCAAAATAATGATAATAATTTATTTATTTAGTAGTAGTGGTGGTGAGTGAAGGGTACTAGGCAGGTGGTGCCCGTGGCTGAGCTCTGCCAGAAGGCAAAGAACAGGGCTCTTGTTGGACGTGGAAGCGGTGAGTCGAAGGCAAGGCTTCGAGTGGCTGTGACAGTCAGAGCCACTGCCCTGATGTACCCCTGAACCCCACGGCCTGGCTTAAGAGGCTGCTTATGGTGACGGGGTGAAGGCATACTTGATAACTGGATTGTGCTTTCCAGCTCGTGTCAGGGTTTTGTGGTGTTGGCTGGGAGTCTGGAAGGGCCTCGAGCAGGTCTGTGTGTCGGCTTTTTTGGCAGGGAGCCCCCGCCTCGGGGAGGGGGAGAGCTGGCAAATACAGCGGTTTTAAAAGACACCGCCGGAGGAGCTGGGATCGCTGATAATTGCCATGTCAGTCTCAACAAACAAACGGGATGTGGTGCTGGCTGGATTTAAATACAGGACCCTCATATCAGCAAAAAGGTTTCTGCGTGCTCTGACTCATGAAGCTGATTTTAAAGAAAATGGGCATTTTTAAAATCCTATTTTCCTTCCATTTTCGTCCTCCTTTGATGAAAACACTTGAAACACCTTTTTAACTCTGCGCTTTAAATGCTTTTTTATAGCCATGAAATATACCCTTGTGTGGTTTTCAGGTCTTTTTAATTTTTAAAAGCCCTCCTTATTGCTGCTGTATAAGGAGAAATTTTTAGATTATGGGGAGAAGCATATGTGACATTCTGTTCCATATTAAAAGTTAATTTAGGGCAGAACTGAAGACCAAGGAAAGTGTCTTTTCTTTCCCTATACCTCCTTGTAATGTAATGACCCCTAATACTTCTGCAAGATCTGGCACTCAGGCACAGGAACCCAGGTGCCCAGGGGCACAGCGCTCGAACAACAGAAGGAATTTGCCAAAGCAGAGTGAAAATGGCTATATTTGAGGGTTTTAAAGCATGTTCTCGTCTAAAGCAAATGTTGTGGTTCCNAGAACCGATTCAAAGCCTGTCCCTGGTTCATGGTGATGTACTTAAACGCATACCTGGCTGTGAGGGCTGGAGGAACCTCTAGGACCTGAATGCAAACCACCTTCTCTGTTCCTGGGAGTTGTAAGAAACCGCTGTGCCCCAGCCGTGCCTGTCCCCGTGGGCCATGCGAGGCGAGGTGTAACTTAAAAGGCATAACTCGTTCTGGTTCCATGTCGTAGCCCTGAGTTGGTTTGTGTCCTCCTCTCTTACAGGAATACTTTGGTCTCGTGCTGACTTTGGGCATAGCAGACTATTAAAAAGGACAAATTAATTCAGATTGTGGTCATGGAAACAAGATTTTTCCCTAGGACAGCTCTTGTCACTGCTGAGATTGATAAAAGCCTTTGATATCGTGAAGCTGGAGAGAAGAATAGGTTGGTATAAATATATAGGTAGGAGACATCCCAGATGGTCTCAGCCTTGTGGAAGAGAAAATAGAACTTTGCCATATTCTTCGTGGTTCACTTCCTTCTCGAGTAGCATCAACCTCCCTTCAGTGTTTTTGCAAGCCCTGGGCTGAAGGATTCGGAGGTGTCCTCCATCCCTCCGGTCCCTCCAGGTTAGAGCCAAGGCTGTAGAGAATCCAGCCCGGCTGCGTCCCTCGGCACTAAATTAGCTGTATGGTCTTAATCACAGGTACCAACTGGAGGGTTGCTACTGAGACTTAAGTACACAATTGTAATTTTCTATAAAATGCATCATAAAACCTATTCATGCCTTATATTGGCTCAGGGTGCATTCTCCAGCCTCTCCAGTTGTAGAATACACACTTTAGGAAATTGCCTAAATCTGTATTTTTCTTGGAGCGGTGCTAGTCAGCCCCACAGGTTGCTAGAAATATTTCATAACCTTCTAAGAAGGACTGGCTCTCCTTGGCCTAGGCAAAGCCCCGAAGCGCGTTTTGGTTCGTTTCTGTGGCCTCTGTTGGCAGGCTGTTAGAGTGCTCCAGATTGTAAACCCTCCCTAAACTCTGACGTCTTGCTGGCTTTGAATTACTTCTGTCCTTAAATCTGATTATTTTTTTTTTTTAACACTTGTAGGTAAGATATATTTTTGTACTTTCACAGCGTTTAGAGGGAAGGATTTAAAAATATCTAGTGTGCATTAATTCAGCATGAACTGGTCAGGGTTGAGGAAAGGCTTTCCCCATTCTGCCAGTTGGAGGGGTGGGTTCCACCTGCTTCAGGTCTTATTGGTGTTTTATCCCTCCTATTGCCAGAACGAATCAGAAATGTGAAGGGGGGGAGAGAGAGGCTGACACAGTGATTGTCGTAGCTGAGAAAATGGGCAAGCACACACCATTCATTTCCTACAACTTTAATTTCTTTATTTTTTTTTTTTCCCCAGAGTGAACCTACGCTGATTAAATACACTTTAAAATCACCTTTTACCCGTGGCAGAGCCCGTGCTGCTGCGGGTGCCTGTTCCATGGCGGGGCTGCCCAGCCTGGCTGGAGGGTTGAGCCCCCCACCCCGGACTGGAGCAGAGCATTTGAGGGTGGCGTTTGGGTTATGGCAGAGTTGAAGCAGGGACCCAGAACTGAGGGCGTTAGCGATGAGCTGAGCAGTGATTGCTGGGGTGCCCTGGTCCTCCGCGCCGGGAGAGGCTCTCAGGGCTCAGGATGGGGAGACATGAGAGCCCAGCTCTTCTCTGGGGTTACTCACAGCAGCGGCTCGTACGCTTGACGGTGTGTGTAGGCTTTTTCAGGGCTCTTCGTTCTGCTAATTGGACATTATTGAAGTTGTGTTTCCCAGACCGTGCTGTGGGTTGAAGAGAGAGTGACAGCTTGATCTTTATTTGTGTGTGCAATATTTATGTATGCAAATTGCTGGTATGTTTGCCTTTATCTCTGGGTATAAATACAAGGGATGTATACAAATATAATGAGGAGGCACAGGAAGTGAGTTGTGTTTAAGCAAAACGCAGCACATTAAGCCATCATGCCCTGACACTTGTTTTCGGAGGGGAAAACGAAAAGGGAAACGTCTCGCTGTTGTTGGGAGACATGAAAGTCGCTGCTTCTCTTTACATATTGGGTATTACGGCTTCAGCACGCTAGAATCATTGGGGGGTTTATTATTATTAGTTTTCCTTTTTGGTGAAGGCTGAGAAAAAGACAAAGAGTAAAAATAATAAAAAAAAAAAACATAATTTTTGATATAACTGTGGAAACATGGTTAGTTCTAACACAGCAGGTGGCTAAGGGACTCAATCGGCAGAAACCAGCAGTGCTTTCAGTGCAATCAAAGTTAAGTGCAGAAATTTAATTAAATGGTAGCAAGGCTGGCAGAAACTTTGTAAAGCAGCAGTGCATTGTCAAATTCAACAATTATTTCAAGGAACACAATCCACAGATGGCGTCTAATTGATAAATTAAGGTTCTGGTGCCTGATTCCGCTTACATTTAAAGGTTCTCTTTCCTTAAACAAAACCTTAACATTTGAAGGCCGCATCAGTGTTCTGAAAACATACCAAGCTGGGCTGTGGTTTTCTGGAGTGGGAAACGAAGGTGTTTTGTGTGAAACGGGGAAGGTGCTTGTTTTAGATCTCCCTTGTCCGTGTGTCATTCCAGAAGAAGATGCGGTGTGTTGGTGGTGAGGCACTTACCTGGAACCTCGAGGTGTTTAGAGCTCGGCTCCTGTGGACCTCCCCTGTGTGCTGGGGCAGGTAGTCAGATAATCTCTCCCAGCTTTTAAAAGCTTTTCAGCTGCCCTGCCTGCTCCTTACGCCCGGCTCTTGGACTTAGTGATCAGCAACCGCAGATGCGGCAGAGCCTGATCCCCTGCTTTGCCAGCCCTTTCTAGCAGGTGGGGGGTCAGCCTGGGGGGCCAAGCCTGGAGGGATGGTGACTAATGTCTCGTTGCCATGGCTGTTTGCACACATTCCATATAATTCTGGGGAGATTCTGGGCTGATTTGGTGTTTGTCCTGTTTGCTTGGCTGTTGCTGAGAGCTCCCCGCTGCGTTGTGTTGGTGTGAGGGAACCTGCAGCGCATCTCCAGGGGTCCTGGGCAAAGCTTCCTGTGACATTTTGGATACTGTAGAGTTTAGTAAAACAAACAAACAAACAAACAGGCTCTGTTTCCCCCTTTCTTAAACTGAGGATGTATCAGGGGTATTTTGTCTCTGTGTGGTGTTGTTTTCCATGTGTAAATACAGTACTGGAGGTTTAGCGTAGCACTTTGGAGAAGGGGGCAGGAAAGGTTGACTCTAGCTCTTCAAATACACTTTGTGTGCTGTCCTTTAATGCTGGAGAGGGTCTTGTCCCTAAGCTAGTGCCACTTTCCCTCTCAAAGTAAGTGTTTTGAACAAGGCTGGGAGTTGAGAAGAGGAAGGGCTACGTGATGGATACATGTAGTATATATCCATATACTCGCCTCATACGCAGCATTCATTTGTCCCTCGCTGTCCTTCTTCATTTGGGCAATGGCAGAAGATGGATGCAAGAGGGACACAACCATTGTTGTAAACCCAGGGCAGAGGTTCCCTAAATGCTCTTCCAAAAGAAGTCACATAGCACATTTGGCATTGCCCTTGTGGTTGTAAATTCTCCATTAGCCGGACCCTCCACGACAGAGCTGATTCTGATTCCCTTCCGAGCGGTGGAGTGTGTGTTATTTTTGGTTCCGAGCCGCGTACTCGAATTCAGGAACTCGGCTGCTCCCTTCCCCCTTTTCCCCCCCTCCTGCACCTAAATATATCCAGCCAGTCAATCAGCACTGGCAGGCATCAGTGCCACGGCTGTCAGATCGAGTTAGCTGGGGAGAGCCTCAACTACCGCCTGGTGTTTTTTTTTGGGGTCTTGGAAATGTATTCAAATAGTGGCATCATCATTTGACTTGCAAATAAGCGCAGTCTGGTAATGGGGCCCTTGTACAGAAAGAATGATGCAGCACTTTGGACAAATGTATGTCTCCTTCCCACGGAGCAGATTAGAAATAATACAATACATGCTGATGTTTATGGCTGCACGCTTCGTGAACAGAGGCATTTTTGGATTTTCATTAATGGTGGATTTTGTAGTTCTTTATGGAACAAAGGAAAACCACTGGAAATTACCGAAATGCTAATGCCTTCCTGGGAAACGTAGAAAACATTCGGTTTAGAGGCAGATCTGCTCTGGTTGTTGTTTTCTCTCTTAATTTCCCCTTCTCCCCCTTATCCTAGGCTTGTTGGCTGGTGGGTTGTTTAAGAGCAACACTTAAGTGAACGCATTAGCTGTGTGGCTGCTCCTTCCCAAAGTGAAGGCAGTGGCCTTTGCCGGTGACGGCATAGCTATTTCCACAGCAACCAGGCAGGATGTCACAAATTCAGAAGTGTGATTCTTACATGCGGAACAGCAGCAGGAGCAGATGGATATTGGAAACAAAATCCCCACCCCCTCCCTCCTGCCTCCTTCCGCTTCTTCCCAAAGAAATAAAGCACTTTTCACAACATCTCTCTTTGCAGACCTCCCAGCGCGGGGCAGAACTTGCAGGAGTCGTTTCTGCTCCGCAGGTGAACAGCAGGAAACGCTGGGGTGCAGCGTGGTCACCCTGTTGGTGGTGGCACCGCTGTGACGATGGCAGGGTGCTGGGACAAGGTGCGGAGAGGAACATCAGGGCTTTTTGTAACTTTGGGACTGATGGAGGGAAAACGAACTCTCTTGGGAATTTGGGCTGAGGTTTAGCCTGGAAGTTGTTTCATTACCTTCAGTAGTGGTGTCATTCTGTTAATCTCGAACTTAACACAAACGAACCAACCCTCACGGCGGGTATTTGGACACATTTGGTAGCCACCTTGCAGGGGAGTTTATCGTAACACCCACCCACCGTGTGGGCAAGAACCTCAGGAACGTATGCTCCGTCTGTTCTCTTGAAAAAGATAATATTGGAAACAGATGCAGAAAGGGTTTTACACTTAATAAAATTTGAGGTCAGGGCCTCTGGTTTGAAAAACACGGAACTAGTTCAGCGTCCCCAGTGAAGACTCTCCGGGCGGCTGGCAGAAGTCACCGTGGGGTGGACACATGGCAAATAAAGCTGGGGTGTGGGAGGAAACCAAACAAGTCCTTCTTTGTGCTCCCTGTTGAAGCCTGACGTATGTATGAGGAGGGAAGCCAGAGGTCCACTGCTGGCCTGTCACCAGGCTGCAGGAGTCGGGTGGTGAGGAGGTGGGATAACGTGCTGGGCCATCCTGTGCTGAAGCCTTGCAAGGTCCTCTGTGTCTTGGGCAGAGGTTTGGTTTTTCCTGGGGGTGATTGCCCCCACTTGCCCATGGGCTCGTGCTGTGCAAGGACTCCTGCTGGGGGAGGTACCTGCGTTCCACCTCATTTTGTGCCGGAAGTTTGTTTCAGAAGTCGCAGAAGAGGTAAAATCAGTTATGACAACACCAAACCAATAGGTATTTTCATGGCTTGACCTTGGAGACTTGATCAGTCTCCCCATCTCTCTGCGTAACCTCATAATTTAACGGGTTTTCCCTCACACCTGAGCTACATCTGCTGTCCTGTGGCTTCAGCTCACGTCTTTCTGTACCATCACACCCCATGAACTTGGCCAATGCTTGGTGCTCGCCTGAGCCAACTCCTGTCATTCCTGCAAAGCCTTGAGCAGACTCTTCCATCAGGTTTTCATTTACTGGAAAATATTGGGTGTTTCTGTGTATTAGAGCCACTTCAGTGCTGATACAAGAAAGAAAAAAGACTTGGGGGGACCTGGAGCCCGGATTACCTGCACAAACCTGGCCATGGGTCCTCCGAGGCTCCTTGTGGTAGGAATTGTAGACTCTGGTCTGGTGGGTCGAGGCACTGTGAAGTTGTGCTCAAGTTTAAAGTTTCAAGGGAGTTGGGTGTCAAACTGGCTTGGACTTGGATTTCAGTAGGAGCTGGGTGTCTATTTTTGTCTCGTAGCAGTAGGATTGCAAACCAAGATCCCCTTGTATTTTTATTTTGTTATTTGACTTTGAAAGCACCAGCTGTGATGCTCCATACTGTTGTTGGTATGGATCGCATGAAATTTTAATTAGCTTGGGTGAAGGGAAGGGAAGTTCTGGTAATTGATTTAATATACAAATGCCCCTCTGCTTCCTTTGGTTTATGTGCTGGAAAGATTGTATTAGAAATTTTCTATTACTAGGGAGATTAAAATGCATTTTTTGGATTTTCTTGAAATCAAAAAGTTAAGTGCCTCTAAACTGCTCAGATGAAAGGTACTATTGATACTTTGCTATTTGAGATAAAAGGAAAAAATGTTGTTATCATTAGCTTAATGGAACCAGTCACTGGTGGTGGAATTTATGCAGTTGGAGGTGACTCAAATCCAAGTGCTCTGTGGTTCAGCCAGTTGCAGAACACTAAGAACACAAGAATCCTCTTGAGATGAAAGCTACAGCCCATTTTGTTGGAGCGGGGCATAAAGTGTTTTCATCTTCTGCGTGTGGTGGGGACTCATGGAGGTAGCATCCCGTTCGTGACATGCAGCCTGGCCTTGCCATCGCGGTCGTTCCCCGTGTCCGAGAGCCACAGCAGGAGCACAGCTCTCCTGGTGATGTTCAGAGTGACTGCTCAAAAGTGAGCTAAGTGGGTATTTGTCCTGCCCGAACGGATCGTCTGGGGTATATCCAGAGTGATCAGGCTGTGCTAGTGTCACTGTGGTTGTGTGTTGCTGGGTGGCTTTGCTGGAAGATAATGTATTTACCAGGTTTTACACTCCATGGCCCTACAGCAACAGTGTTCTGGGAATAAAGTTAGTTTTTGTTTCTTATAAGGTGCTTTCACCATCAAATGTGGAAACTTCTAAGACCCAGCCGTTAGCAGAGAGCAATATCGAACTGCCCTAGGAATGGACATTTCATAGCTGATATTAAAATGCAATAAACTCCCTACCACCACTATTTCCGATCTTTACATTTGGAACTGGTTTGTGTGTGTTGTAAAGGGCTACTGTAGCCAATGTTCCTCATTTTTGAAGAGGAGTTGGCTTCAACTTGTTCCTTCATCTTGCTGGGTGAGTTGTCTTCTTTTGCTGGTTCCTGGCGAGATGCTGCTCAGCTGCATCCCAAAGCTGAAAGGTATTTCACCTGCAGCTGGCTGCAGACATTAATCATCCTCTTCCCTTTTTCCTCCTCCAAAAGTTCCTGGGATTTTCCTTTATGGTTACTTTCCCTCAAAATTTCTTGTTAAAAATGGCATTTTTTTTCTTGGGAAAAAACCATCAAAACCTAAAAAGCCCCCAAGCCCCAACTTTCTCTCTTCACCTCTTCAGAGCTTCTGGTCTTTCCTTCTACCTCTGTCCCTCACTCGTTTTATCTTCTCTTTTTCTTCTTGGCGTTCTTGTCTTCTATGGTTCTTAAAAAAAACAATGAAAGATTAAAAAACTCCTTAAGAAACACGGCAATGGTGATATTAGTACCTGTTGTATCTGGGGTGGGCTGTTAGTGCTAGAAATGATCTCTATTCTCCCCCAGTATTTTACAGATGAGCACTGAAAAGCGTCTTTATTCAGTTTGACTGTTGCTATTATGTGGCGAGGCATTCAATAAAAGTTGTGATTTATGAGATGTGTGTGGCCGTTGTTGTTTTTTGCTCTGTCATCTATCAGGGAGAGAAAAGCCAGGCCTGATAATTCTTGGCACATAGCTTTTTTCAGTTAAGAATGTCAGCTGTCAGGCTGTCAAGAGAAGTTATTTCTCTGGGTTTGTTTTTTTTTTTTTTTTTTTTTAAATAGGCAGAGATCCTGCTTCTCACTGTGCTAGGTTGATAAGGGAGAGCTTTCTGTACTGCTGAAAAAGTGTGTCCCATGGTAAGGCCCTTAGTGTATGCCCACTTAAACTTCCAATGCTTTGTGTTTTCAATGTGTGACAGCACTTGATTGCTTAATATAAAAATGCATTCAGTTTCTTTTTTCCCAGCTTTTATGTGGCTTTTTTTTCCCCCTTTCTCTCTTACTGAATGGAATGCTTTTTTTTTTCCCCTTCTCTGTGACTAGGTATTTTAAAAGTGCTCTTTTGCAAAATATGTGCACATTAGATAATCTGGTGTTGCATAAAAGCTCTTTCATATTTTGGGGCCTTCATGCATGCATAAAGTAGACCTAATTGAAGACAGGGGCTGTTTGTCACAAATGTGATTATAAGGATGGGGGACGGAGAGGAAGGATTATGTTAAATGCCAGGGTGATGGTTGCTTCCCCTCTCCCCCCTTATTAGTTATTTGCAGAAATGTATCAAAAAGTCATTTTGATGCAGCATACAATAGTATCACAAACTTGTGCTTTGCATCCTAAGTGCCTGGTTAGAGCACAGTTAGAAGCTGAAATCATTCCTCGATTAGTCCCCAGAGTCCTATATAAGTCTTTAACTCTCAGCATGTGGTCTGTGATTTAACAATGGATGAAGGATTGCTGAACTTGAGCTGAATGTATAACCTGAAATTTTCCAACCTGCAACCCCTTTGCTTTCTCCTCTCCCCTTCTTCCCGGAGAAGATCCATCAAAACCTTGACACAGCTGGCGGCGTATTCGCCTTCAGGGCAGAACTTTGGAGCTGGAAAGACTGGCAGGCTGCAGTTCATAAAAATGGAGAGCAAAACACTATCAAAAGGAGGCGAGAAAGGAGCCTGGCTGCCAGAGAGTCCTTGGGTGCTGTGTTAGGGCTGTTAAATTCTCATGAAGGACGGGATGGGGTTAGTCCCCATTTATTGCTGGCTTCATGTGGCAGCTTGTGGTGACCTCCTTATTTTGATGATGTAAAAGGAAAACATTCCCCATGCCTTAATTCTGTCTGGAGAGCTCATTTACGTACTTGATATTGCTTTAGAGATGTGAGGCTGGGGAGGTGGGATGAAAACCTCTATGAAAGATGATGTTGTCAGCCTTGTATGAACTATTTTGATGTGCGGCACCGTGTGTGTAGCTTATGGGGGCTCACGTGCTTCATAGCTTATTTCTTACAGATATTGGAGTAGTTTTCAGCCCTGTGTCAGGCTGTGCAAGTCAAGGTGCAGGGCTTCTCATCTGATGTTAAAATTTTCAGTGTAGTTACAGACCTCGCCATTCCTTGGGAAGAATAAAATCTCCCACCACACAACCAGGCAGCGGCAGTCAGTTTGTCTGCAGCTGGGGACTTTGAGCTGAGGTGGGCTTCTCCGGTGCCAACAGCACATCTGCCTTTCGACTGGTAACCTGCTGGCAAGGGTGGTGTTGCCTTCCTCCTGGTACTCCATCCTCTGAATATCTCTTCTCCTGCAATAGGTTTTAAGCTCCAATAGCGGGAGCCAGCTTTAGAGGTCTTGAGCTCAGTCCCCACATAGCAGGCAGGAGGCAGATGTTAATGGCATTCAGCTTTGACTTGAGTCAAACTACACAAGTGGCTGTTCGTGGGAAGCTGTCCCAGCTTTTCATGTCCTGCCAGACCTGGAAATCCAGTCATCTCAGTGACTTGGCCTTTTTATGTGAGGTTTTTGGCAGTGTTGTGATGATCTAGGTACTTTCAAGTCCGCAGTGTATTGAGCTGTGATAGTCTTTGATACTGGCAGAGTTCTTGTGCTGGGGAAGATGAGGAAGGAGTGTATTTCCTGCCAATGGCTTATTTTCAGTAACATCATTATTATCAGAGACCTGTTGGTCTTATGGATTGGGTAAGAATGAGCCCCTTCATCGTCACAAGCGTTGCTCTGGGAGCACCTCTGCAGCCCAGCACCAAGCCATGGTGGGGAGGAACCAGCAGCCCCTCTTCTTATGCTCCGGTAGGTAGGAGGCCAGGCTGGTGACCAAAATTCAGATTTCTTTGAGCTCTGCAAGTCTCGCAGCCCTAAGGAGAAAAAGAAATGACAGGACTGTCAACATGACAGCAATTTTCTTTTAATCCACTGTCTGTGCCAAATTTTCAGGGTGCTGGGAACAAGGGGAGCCTGGCATTTGAGAGCGGAGAGAGGCGCAATGCAAAAACACCCATGGTGCTGAGGTGGTGATTTGCAGGGAGTTCATTGTTGCTGATCTTAACGTGGAGGGGACAAACCTGTCTCTGAAGTGAGCCCAGGACCCCTGGGGTCAGCAGGCTCCGAGCTGGAGGCCTTGCCTGGTGAGATGTGGAGATGGTTTGCTCTCGTGACCGGGAGGGAGCAGGGAATCTTTGTGAGCTCTGGGGCTGTTTGCTGCTGCTGCCGCTTGTCCTGCAGCCTCTGCTTCCACCTCACACGCTTCTTTTCACTTCTTTTCCCCAAATCCTCACGTTGGAGAGGGAGCTGTAGTGGGGCCATCCTGAGGATCAGCAGTTCCAACCCGGGTAGTAGCGCAGAGCTTGGCAGCGTGTCTCGCTGTGTCTCCTGGGGGGCTGAAGGGGAGTCCCAGCCCCAGCTTAGTGACACGTGCCTGAAGGTGGGCCAGGCTTTAGACCCCTTTTTCAACTCCCCCCTGCCACGAGGGGCTGTGAACCCCCTCCAGGCACAGTCCCAGGCGGGAGGTGAGAAACGAGCCGAGCACTGGCCTCTCCTGGTGGACGAAAGTCCACCTTGAACCCATCAAGGTCTTGCTTAGAGCGGGTCTGGTTGAAGCCTGGGTGCTGAGTCACGCTGTGTGTTCTGGCGCCCGAACGCCAATGTATAAACACATCCGTTTTCGCAGAATCTCTTGCCAAGTACTGGGGTTTACAATGTTAACAGCTTTAAATAAATTCTTCCTGGAGATAACTGATTTATTGGGCTCCCACCCTTCTGAAGGCAAAGCTAGTCACAATTAACAAACAAAGCAGCGTGAGGCAGTTATCATTCTGGGTAATAAATCTTTTCGTGCCGGTACCACTTGCTAATGGGCTCTGAGAGGAGAACCTTGTGTCAGTCCAAGCGTGCCTTCGGCCCGGGCAGGCGACGTGTGTGTGTGTAAATGTAATAGCTATTAACCTGGCACACTAATGACTTCCATTTGCATGCCCAGGCCTGTGTTAGAGGTGGGTGATGGGCCATGGGCAGATGTGGGGTTCAACACCACCCCCAAACCCCTCACACCCACCCCTTTTCTGTCCTTGCTCTGGTGTTGGTGGCCATGTTGGTGGCATGGTGAGCTGTGCTTGCGTTATGGGTCTTGGCAGGGCTTAGGGGGTAGAAACCAGTGGTCTGTGCACTTTTGTGGTGGTAGGAGGAGAAGGGCAGCCATTGGTTTCCTTATTCTAATGAAGGGAAGAGGGATGTTGGCTTGGGGCTTCAGTGTGCTGGGGATAAATGAACCATTCTGGTTCTGCTGCTGTCGTACAACAGCAGTGACACAAAGTTGGAGGCAGATCAAGCTGTCCCTCATTTTTCTTTGGTTTTCCTTGGCAGCAGCTGGAGTTGGATCTACTTACTTAATCTTGGAAAAAGGATGACTTTTTGCATCTGGTTCTTCAGGGGCTTGGGGGCACGCTAGCCATGGGGCATGGGGAGGAGGTCTGGGCCCCACCGAGGGGGAGCAGAAGAGCTGCTCAGCCTATGGGGATGAAAGCCCTTGGCAGGCAGGGTTTGCTCCGGTGCCAGATGAGGCCATTTGAGCACACTGGTGGTACTGTGTTTGCCACCAGATGAGGTGTGGTTGGCACTTGAAAGCGTTGGGAGGGTTGCAGGGTGGTCTGAGGAAGGAAGAAGGAGAGCTGGAGCCTGGCTCTCCATGTGGTATGTCACAGCCCGGGCTGGGGCCTGCTCCATGGCAGGGTGGTGGTGGCAGTGGTGGCTGGCCTGGTGACAGGAGCATGGCAAACGAGGTGGTTGCCATCGCTTTGGTCTGCTGGCGGGCACAGAGGGTCGCTGAGCTGTGCTCTCAGCGTGGAGCCTGGAGAAGGGAATGGCTGGGGGTGTAGGCAGGGATCGCTCTGACTGTGCATCCTGCTCTTCCTCCTGTGTGTAGCAATCGCCCTCGGTCCTTACTGCCTGCCTTGTGGTTTTTCTGGTAATCCACCCCTACCCCTCTGTCACTTCTTCTCCCCCTTGCTCCCTCTCCTGCTCCCCTGCGTTTAAGGCTCGCTCCCCTTTCAAGCCCGGCACCTTCTCGGACTCTGTGGTGGGACTAGACGTGGCTGAGAAACGAGCCCTCCTGGTGCTGGTGGGTAGTTACTGTCGGTCCCTGATGGCGCCTTTGTTTGGATAAACAATTGGTCCCAGACCTGTTAGCGTGGTTTCCAGCGTCGGGGAGATATTTCTTGCCGGGTTTGTAAAAATGATCTAAATGGATCCGACATCCTGGCTATAAAACATCTGTAACATTACACATTTAGTTATGTTACTGGAGACTTGAGTTCATTTTGATGGGTAGTATTTTATCTGCTACTTTTCCCCTTCTGAAAGCAAAGCTTTCTGTAGAGGAGGATTTATAGAAATATATTTCCAGCACAGAAAAAAGTAATGCACATTAAGATGTTGGAGTAAAGGAGAAATAATGTCTTTTTTTGGAGACCTTGGCTGATTTATCCCTTGCTTGGTAGTTTGGTACGACCTTCCAGCTAGGAATAATATTTTTTTATTCTTCTTTTAATAACAATAATGTCAGTAACAATGTCTTGCACTATTCCAGCATCTTCAAATCAGACTTTCAGCGGGTTAGACATTTAATGAGTGAAGCCTCACAGGCTCCAGTGAGCTGTGAGGAGATATTTTTGTTCTTCTTTTCGTGGAAATCAAGGCACATAGCACTCGATTGTGCAACGTACTCAACCTAATGAGGCTTCCACAGACGCTGTGAGTTAAAATGTATGCTTAAATGCTGAGCCCCGCAGTCTCCAGCTGAGTTTCTCCCAAGACTCTTTGATATGTCGGCCCTATGGAGACTAAAATGACTTGCCCTGTGGTCAATAAGTGAGTAAACATCACACAAGGGAGACAGGCTCTTGTAGCTGCGAGGTGCTGCCTTCCTTTGGAAAAAGTACGAATGTTTTCTCTTGTCTTGCTTCCACTCCTCATTCTCGGTGCCGCTCCTCAGGGGCCCTTTTATTCTAGTCAAGGGTTATTTGATCCGCTTTAGAGCGACAACTCTGTTGCTTTCATAATGGCTGGTGGGTTCTCTCCCTGGCAAGGGAAACATCTTTCTTTTGTGAGAGGAAGGTGGGAGTACTGTAATTCTTGCAATTCACCAACCCATTTGTGTGGGGGCAAGAGGATAAAAGAAAACGCGGCATTTCATAAAATTGTGGAAGCATTTCAACAGCGGTAATAGGCAAATCTGGACATTTTGCAAGATTTCAGTGGTCTCGCATCAGAAGAAAAGATCACCCTTGTGGAAAAGCCAAGCGGCGTGTTGCATAGACATTAGCTTGACTCAGCAGATGAAGTAAAACTTGCTCATCAGTAACTGATTGCCATGTGCATCTATATTATGTAGATGAAATTAATCAAGGCTAAGGGTTAAAGTTTTCCATTTGGTCTTTTCAGAGAAATCATCTGGAGTATGTTGGGAGGGAGGTAAATTGCTTTATACATTTCTTTTCCCTTCCTGTGAATTTTTCTTGTTTTAGCAGAACATTATCTAGAATCGTAACAGAGAGCTCTCATCGCTGATTTGACAGAGTTATCATGGAAAATTAGTTGATACTAACTTAGAAGTATTAAAATTATGTCTGCTTTCTGCACTGTAGGGGCAATAAACTTTTTTTTTTTGAGTGACCTTAGTGTTTGGAGCTGGAGGAGTTTCTAAACTCCTACAGAATGTGGCTTTTCCTCATCTCCCAGTTGGACTGTGCTGTTGGATTTTGTTAAACGCTGCGTTAAACCTCCAAATGCATTTCTTCTGTCTCCTTTTTGGTAGTATGTGCTTAAAGAGAGGTTTGTTGGCAGCACCATAAAAAAGCCATTCTAGTTGCAGAGCCCTGGGATTTTGGGTGTACTGACAGAGCAAGCAGCTCGAGCAGTGCAACTGCCCGTGTGTGCTCCCCAGACTTTAGAGATGAGTGTGGACCAGCCAGAGAAGGATGAGATTTCACCCAGGGAGGAAGAACCCCCTGCACCAGTACTGGTTGGGGGCTGACCTGCTGGAGAGCAGCTCTGAGGGAAAAGACCTGGGAGTCCTGGTGGGCACCAGGATGCCCATGAACCAGCAGTGGGCCCTGGTGGCCAAGAAGGCCAAGGGCATCCTGGGGGACATCAAAAAGGGTGTGACCATCAGGTTGAGAGAGGTCATCCTCCCCCTCTGCTCTGCCCTGGGGAGGCCCCAACTGGAGCACTGTGTCCAGATCTGGGTTCCCCAGTTCAAGGACAGGGAACTGCTGGAGAGGCTACAGCAGAGGGCTACAAGGATGCTGAGGGGCCTGGAGCATCTCTCTTAGGAGGAAAGGCTGAGGGACTTGGGTATATTTAGTCTGAAGAAGAGAAGGCTGAGGGGGGATCTGATCAACGCCTAGAAATTCTTAAAGGACTCGTGTCAGGAGGATGGGGCCAGTCTTTTTTCAGTGGTGCCCAGGGACAGGACAAGAGGGAATGGGCACAAACTTGTACATAGGATGTTCCATCTAAACATGAGGAGGAACTGAGCTCTTGATTGAACGTGGATCTGCCAGAGCTTCCAAGAGCTATTTGGCTTGAGGTTGCCCAGTGGGAAGGTCTGCCCTTCTGTCTGCAGCCCCTGGGAGCTGGTGGTGCTTGGGGCCTGACTGCAGCTGTATGCACATTCACCAGCAATCGAAGGCACTTACTCAATTTTGCCTACTGCTTCTGCTCAAACAGATTTTTAGATTTTAACTGAGTTGATATGACTCAAATCACCAAAAAAAA
>VXBJ01000524.1:19888-38990 GCA_013400055.1 Nycticryphes semicollaris | reverse complement strand
TTTTTTCCCCTTCTCTCTTTTTTTCCTAACTTAAAAAAAAGCCCACTAAAGCGCAGCTCTGCAAAGCGTGGCCGATCGAAGGAAATACCTACCCTGGTTAATTTGAGTGGCGCTGCAGAGGGGAGGGATGTTTAATTCATTCTGCTCTGGGAGAATCTGGGGCTACTCCAGGCTTTTTGTTGGGTGTCTGGGCTCTGCACAGGCTTTGAGTTGGTTCCCGTAGGCTGGTCCAGCTGGGCCAGTGATGGTTTGGGGGGGACATCGTGGCTGGGGGAGGGCTGACGTGCAGGACGGGGTCTGGTGACGCACTGGTGGAGCCGTGTCGTTCCTGTTGATTTTGCTGGCTGTTACTTAATCCAGCAGGTCCCAGTTCCGGAGTTACGGGGCATTTTCTCCCTCCAGCTGCTCTCAGTTGGCTGCTTCCTCCAATTCATGCAGGAAACAAACTCAGTGTTTAATGCATGAATTAATGTTTGTGGGTTTCTTGAGTTAACCTGCAACGTTGACTTCAAAACGCCTCTTCCAGGCTCCTCATTAGTTGTTGCCTTCAGTGTCAGGGCGTTGCCTCCCTCTGCCCAACCACATGAGGATGCCACCTACCCCTCCAGAGCATGCTGACAGCATCATCCATGGTTTAAGGTGGCCCCCAAGGCTCAAGTGGTTTGGGATGGGCCACCAAAGACACCATCTGCTTCTGCCACCATTGGGGTTTGTGTCCCTGGGCTGGTACTGCCTGTCCTGTGGGTTATCTGGTAGTGTGGCCTCTACAGGGAGTCCAGCATCGTCCTGTCACCTCGTATGGGTCAAACTTGTGGGGCTTTGGGACACAGAAGAGCTGGGTACTGCGTCAGGGCCTTTGGGAACACCAAGGGTGGGAAGGGGTTTCTGAAGGGCCTGATCCCCCCCGGTGGATGGTGATACTGGGAACATTTCAGCTGAAACCTGGTTTGTGGCAGCCGGAGAACTGCAGCGGTAGCTCTTGCTGTCTTTAGTCATATGATTATTTTTAAAGTAACTGTGCACATTCCTTTTAAACTGATCCATGGAACCTTAATAGCACATTGCTTTGATTTGATGTAATTACCTTTTGTCTGCCAAAGAGCATGCACTCTGTTTTGGGGGGAAAAAAAGGGGTGGTGGTGGGAGGAACGGCACATCTTTTTGAGACAGTAGCTATGAGGATACGACACTTAGACTCCTCTTTCGCTTATATTTGCATTGAGATGCACAATAAAAATCATTTATTAAAAAAAAATATCCGGGGGCTAGAGTTGTTATTGAGTGCCTTTACTCAGCCATTTCTCAAATAAAACCAAAACAAGGCAGAGAAAGAAGAGAAGTATCTAATCAAATAGAACTGGAATTGCTTTTGTAAAGAAATATTCTTATTAACTGGGTTAGGGATGGCATCTGAAGAATATTTCTTTTTTCCACATACTGTTTGAAATAATCTGGTTAAACCGTTTGCTTGTCTTGTAATTTCTTACAGATGGTCACAAGAACAAAGAAAATATTTGTAGGTGGATTATCGGCTAATACAGTAGTGGAAGACGTAAAGCAATACTTTGAACAGTTTGGCAAGGTAAGTTCCTGCCCGAGTGAGCGCTACATATTTTGAATTCCTCTTCTTTTTTTCCTTTCTTTTTAAAGTGTGTTTTGAAAAACAAAAGTGCAATGAGGCCCATGTTCAAAGGAGGGCCACGTTTTTTGCCTTCCAGTGTAATTTCTGGAAGCCTCTGGAACCGCTTCTGGAATTGCTTTTCTGTTTGTTGCATGTGTATGTGTATGACGTTGCCAACTCCATTTACCTTCATAAGAGGAAAAAAAAGAATCATCGGGGGGTGAATTTGTGTGTGTTCAGGAAGAATTTGACCCTTAGCTGAATGATTACACAGTTGTCTACTTCATAAAATCAGCCTTCTGTTTACCCGTGGTTCCAGTGGCAAAAGGAGCAGATAGACCCATTTGGGAGAGCTCATTAAGTTGGGAAAATGCCTGAAGGAACCACGTGAATACCAAGAGTAACGGAGAAGTCACTAAAATATCTATTTAATTTCTTATTAAAAAATCCTTATGCAAGTTCCTTTGAAAATATATGTAGAATCCTGACATCATTAAAAAAAAAAAAGAAAAAAATACCCAAAACCCACCAAAAAAACAGTTTATGCAAGGAAGGAAACCTGAGCCTGCCAGCATCGTGTTCTTGCTGATGGAGCAGCTCAGACCCCACAGCCCAGGCCCTGGCTGGAGCTTAGTGCCACCAGCTTCCATGAAGCTTCCCATCAGCATCCTGGATCTCCGAGGCTCCTGGCTGCCTGGTCAGGAGTCCGAAGAGCTTGCAGAGCTCTCTGCTTTGAGTGCTGTTTGTGGTACCACCTTCTGTGGAGACCCCAGTGTCCGTGGGGCTCTGTCCAGCTCAGTTGCTGTCCTTTGGAGGGCATCACTTGATGATTTAAACGCGTGGTTGTATGAGGAGGCAGCAGGATGTCCCAAAGCCAAGCAGCTCCCGTTCCTCCTAGTTAGTTTATGTTTCTTTCATCTTCCCTGAAAAGCCTTGGCCAGGCAGTATGTTGTTGAGGGCTGAGGAGGGGAGTTTATAAATTGTTCCTGTGCTGGATTGATAGTTGTTTTGTAAACCATTCATTTTATTTTCAATAATAATCTTCGATTCCGGCAGGATGTTTACAGCCTGCTGAGCCTTTTATTAAAGGATTACATGAGCTTTTGGATGTTTCTTCTGTAGTTACTTCTAATTGCAGAACTCTTCTAACCTGTATTTTTGAAGTTAATAATAGTTTCAATATAAGCGCTTTGCATATTGTCTGGATGCTGTCTTAATATAGCCTTTTTAATTTCACCATCTGGTAGTTTCATGCTTGCAATTTTACAGTCCCTGAGAATACAGACAACCAGGCTGCATTTTTCAGTAGTGACTAGTGATTCGGGACGCTTCCGTCCCTGCTTCTGTTCTCTGCCTGTCTTGAGATAGCTTAAAAGAGCTCTGGCTTCCCAAAGGCAATACTGCTGGGAAAGCAGATATTTTTTTCCCCCAGTGTCTTAATTTGAAGGCTAAAAAAATGAAGGCACTGAAAATTCTTATACAAGTTGTGATCGAGCCTGGAGCCCGTTCCTGCAGCAGTAGAGCTGGGGTACGTCCTGCTGAGGCCACAAGGTCCTGTCGTTAGGGCTCCTGTAGGACTTGGGCTCGTGGGGCTCAGTGGCCTTTTCCAGTTGCTCCCCTGTTCAGGCTTGTGAAAAGGAGGTGAGTTTGGTGAAATCGGTGGCATTTTGGAGGAGAAACTTTGTGGCTGTGTCACTGTGGCTGGATTCGTGTGCTGCCCTTCCAGGTCTCTCCACCGCGCTTTGCTCTTTATCAGCTGGGAGAGTTCGGTTTGAGGGGTGTTTTGAGGAGACTGTCCCCATGGGTGGGGCTGGGAGAAGATGACTCCAGGAAATGGGGACACGTGGTCCAACTAAATTAGAAGCCTCGTTAACACACTGCAGGAGGGGGATGCTGCAGTGACCCAGCACTGGGGCCTTGTAGGAGCTGCTTCCTTCTCCGTTTCTCTTCCCCACCTCTCCTTGAGTTGCTTGCTCAAGTTGTGAGCTCTTTAGGGACTGGTGGGATGTCTGTCCCCTGCTCAGCACACAAACCCTTGCTCTCCACTCCAGCCATTACAGTGCAAACAGTGCATCGTGGTCGATTGGCAAGTTTTGTATTTGCTTAACGCGTTCTTAAAATAAAGAAAATTGCATTGCATAATTAACGTGCAGAGGAGCCGCCCGTATTTGATAAGAGCATCTCAGGTGACTTGCTCTTTGAAATGCTGAGCTTATTTATTGGTGTGGAAAAAATTGCTTACCTACTGCTGTGATTCTTGAAATCCTGTTTGTACTTGCTGCAGAGAAGAGCTTTGCAACCAGGGGAGGTTGTTTTGGTAACTGGAGGCAGCTCTCAAAATACATGACGTGGTTAGAACAGGGACCAGCTCTGGGGCCGGGCGGACTCGCTCCTTGTCCCGCAGTTGGCAGCAAAGGGCCTGAAGTGTTGAATTTGAAACTGCAGCTTTTTGAAAAGTAAATGCCGGAACCTTTTTCTCCAATAAAAAGGCAATTGCTTTAATAAACCCTCTTCCCTGAATTCACTGGTGAAAATGCCTGCCCCTTAGAGCACCAAAGTACATGGTAACGATAACTACTGAGACTTCGATTGTGACATTTCTGATAGTGATTATTTTTTCTTTCTGTAAAGCCGGGGATCTGTAAGAGTCCTGGCTTTCGTTTTGGGAAGACGGGCATCCCTGGCTGCTGTAACCTGTGGAGGAAGGTGGAAAAATTACCCGAGTGGAGCCAAAAGGTTTTAACAGAACGAGTGGAAGCCGTGTAATTAAGAGCCTCGTGACTGCTGAATGCTTAGAGCTGGTGATGCTCAGCCCGCACACGTGCAGTTGTTGTGAGGCTCCCCAGAGAGGCTTGGAGAGGGGTCTGGGTGCTGGGGAGGGAGGTCTGGGTGCTGGGAAGGGGGCTGGCCATGGGGTGCAGAGGGCAGGGAGCAGGGCCGAGGCAGCAGTCGGTGGGAGGAATATCTGGGCGAGAGTTTGGGGTTTGAGGTTTCTCATTACAGTGGTTTCAGGGAGCGGGATCCACAGGAGAACATGAGGAGGATAATCTGGGAAACTGAAACTCCAAACCAAGCCATAACCATTTACAATCAGAATGAAAAAAACCCTAAAATTCCTTGGTTTACTACCTAGTCCTGACAGTCCGGTGAAGTTGTTCCTGTGATCCTCTCTTGTTTCAAGCATTCTTGCAAACCAAATGAACTCACCAGCCATGTTAACTTGTCCAGGGTCCACAGCATTGCCCTGGTGCTGATGTGTGAAAAGCTGGTTGTTGAGACCAGGTTTTAAAAGAGTTTAAATGAGAGAGCGTTAGAAGTGTGGAAGTCTGAAGGGAAGGGGCTTCCCTCCCTCCATCCCTCCACTGGCGAGGCCACCGGTGCCTGAGCCGTCAGCAGGGCTGTGCGTGGGGACCTGCCTGTTTTACAGCTTTCTGAAAGTGTGAGCAAAACACGTGCTGTCCGAGATCAGGACATACTGGAGCATTTGTGGCTCCTGGTATAGTTTTAAAAAGGAAGAAGAAACCCAAACAGCCTCTTAAAGCCTCACCCGGAGGACGGTGACCGGCGGCAGAAGCCCCCGGACGCTAATGAATTGTTCTTCTCTTGGGACGTGCATGTTCTGCACCTTTTAAGCTGCGAGTGACTGATGATAAGGGGCTTCTTAGGGTTCATTTTTTCCTAGGTAATGCTCCCTTTATGGAGCTCCTGTGAAAGTAGTGTAGTCCTTATTTTGCGACTTGCAATTATACTTCACATGGCGAACTGTGTAATTAGTTTGGAAGACTTATGCCTAGTCATTGGTTTATCCTAATCGGCTTTGGCTTTTCCCAACAACAAAGTGAGCTTATTTTCCTAAGCTGAAACAACTCTGCTCCCTTTGTTCCTCTCTCTTATTGTCTCATTCCTTTCATTCTGTTTTACTGCCAAAGTTTTGTTTCATTAGGCCTACAAGTCATTTCCAATCCAGTGGGCTGCTACAATAAGGCCTTTATGGCTCAGCTGCCCCGGTTCCCATGTCCCTTCTGGTCCCCAGCCAGGACTTGCTGTGTGACATGGGGTTTTAACCCTTTCGGTGCCCTGGCGTGGAGGCCACCTTGGTGAGGTGCAGCCATGCCCAAGGTGTGGGTTGGAGGCACCTCCTGGGGAAGCTGAGGGATCCAAACGATTGCGTGCGCTCATTAATTGACACGTTAACAGGGTTGGGCTCCGGGTACACTTTTAGACCCAATTAGTGAAACAGAATTCTGAGTAAAAAAATAAAATCTTCTTAGTGGAATTCTGTAATCAGCCTTGGTGAGAATGGCTCTTTGAATGAAGAGGCTGCTGTGTCCTTCCAGCCCCTTTCCAGCAGGATGGGAGCAGAGGGATGGAAAAAGTACATTTCAGTTGTCTCGAGTGGTTGGATCAGCCCATGTATTGCTGGTCTTGTAGAAAAATCATGTTTCCTTGTACAGGAGAGAATATAGCATATCTAAAGTTACACCTTTTTTTTTTTTTTAAGAACGGTATTTTTTGAAGGAGATGTGTGAAATAGTTCTGTGGACAAACACTCTTTTTGCATATTGTTATTTCAAACTGCCAGCAAAGCAGCTCTGGTGGGGGCAGCCCCAGCTGTTCTGCTGCTGCTGGAAATCTCGACTGGCTCTACATTTTTTCTTTCGCAGCAATCCTAAAATGACTCTTAGGGAAGGGGGCTATGGCATTTGCTTTTCATTTTAAATTTCCAGATGAAATTGGAGCAGACAAGTAAGCAATAATTCTGTTTTCTGTTCTGGCTTGCCACGAGGTCCCTCAGACAAATCATAGGCATGTTTCAACTTTTGCTTGGAATACGTTGTTTCCTCAGGAATGGCTTTTAAGATTTGGAATTTTTGAAAGAAGACAGGGTTTCTAAATTACCTCTCTGGCTCTGGAGCGTTTCGTACAGTCACTTTGTTATTTCCTGTGAGATGCAGAACAGACCAGTAGAATAATAATATCTGGCTTCTGATTTTTTTCTTTTATTTTTCCCCTTTCCTTCTTTCTTGTGGGAAACCGTTGGGCTTTTCAAAACTTGTGACTTTCTCATCTCTTCCTTCCATGGCCATGACTTGTCAGCCCCGTGACAGAGCCAGACCTCTCCTGCCTGGACACCAGTGCAGCTACGGGTGGCAAAACGTGGGAATGAGGATTCCCTTCCTTGGCTGTACCGATGTCACACCGTGTGACACAGGCAGCAGCGCAAATAATGACCAGTTTAACCTTTGCAAAACTAATCTTTTGTAATAAAGCTCACGTGCTCTCTCTGAGCGTAGCGGGAGAGGGGAGGAGGTGTGAGCCATGCCGAGGATTTCAGCCCGATCGGGTGGTTTTGTAACTTGCTTCCTACTTGCTTGCCTCTTTGACAGCTGTGGAAATTATAAATCAAGAAAACAGGCGAGAAAGCCCCTCCTTGTTGGGTGAGGCTGCCTGGGGGTGAAGGAGTTAACGCACCCATGCAGCATTAAGCACTCCAGTGGTTTACTTTCCTTGGAGACCTCCAGTAGGGCCTCTGAAGATGTTATTACAATGGAGTTGTTAGCATGAGAAAGGGTGCTTTTTCTCTCCATGGGTTCATTTTGGGGGGATTTGGAAGCCTGCGTGGAGCTGGGGTAAGGCCAGAGTCAGGAGGTGCAAGGAATTTCCCTTGTATGAAAGTGAAAGCTTAGTTAATTTAGACTTGGCCTACAGTGGGAATTGTATTGTTACATCTGTTGGACATTGATCTGTAGATTTAATGGTCAATAGGACGCATGGATGGTCCATTCTTAGAGTGTTTGCTTCGCAGAAAAGTAATTTTTTGGTTTGATGTGTTGTTAGCCTTTCACATTTTTCAGCACTGCTTTTCCAGATTCAATATTTGTGAATTGGTTACATTTTAGGAAGCAAAGGGACAGATTTGGACTCTTATTTACATTCTAGTCCATAACAGCCAGAGTTCCTGAAACATTTGTAATACGCAGTAAAATAGAGAGTGTGTTGGCATCCTTTTGTAACTGCTGCTACCTCTCTGTCCCCTGCCGAAGCAATTCCGAGCTCTAGACCTGGTGTGAAAGAGCGCGCAGCTCGTGATACTCTTCTTCCTGAGTTACCTGGGGGTTCCTCGGGAGAAGCTGCTTCCCTGGAGTCATTGCACCTCCTTAAAACAGACGGAGCAGCAGACAAATACGTCATCGTTGGCAGCTTCTGGTAAGTGTGGGACAATGACAAACACCACTTGCGGGGGCTGCTCCGTGACAGTAGCTCGGAACAGCGTCCAGCTTTGTTCACGCTGCTGCCTCTGCCCTTCACTTGTGCTTTTCCCAGTATTTCTGGATTTCCACATTTGAATGTCCGTAATACTCCAAAGGATAATGAATGATCCTTTAAATTTTTGCTTTGGCATGTGACAGAAGGATCCGGGATATAGCGGTCCCTCATGGCCTAAAGCTCTTTTTCTTATTTCTTCTCCCTCCCACACATGCTCTTTTCTTTTTAAAACAAACTGACAAATTTGATCGTTGCTTAAAAAGAAGTCAGTGTTTTCATTCTGTCCATGAAAAGTTGTACACAGGAAGTCAGTTTTTAGGTGGTCTGTAATAAGACATATGTTTTGTGGAAGTGGTTTTGTTATGAATTAGATGTTGGTTTCTACCTGGATTTTATGAAAAGAGGAAATGTTAAGGCAGGATCTGCGGGCAGGAAGGCTGTATCAGAGCTCAGCAGAAGTTTGAAGGACAACTTTTATTTCCTTTTCTACTCTGGTTAAACAAAATGGCACGGAAACTTTTGTGCTGTAGTGCTGTGGCCCATGTCACATTGGGTCATTGTAGTGGCCAGTTGGGGCCCCGAACGTCTGTCTCTGCTTCCCACCATCCCAGCCACGTGTTGCTCAATCTCCCCTTGCCTTTCCTTCTTAGTAACCTCGCCAGGGCATGGGAAATGTAAATACCCCAGCACTGATGGCATCACTACGCCAACAGCTGGAGCATCCCAGTTCCTTGGAGCCCAAAGGGCAGGGCCTGCACCCCTTCTTTAAAAAGGATTTGTTTTCAGACAGCTCTGATATTGATTTTTTTCATTTTTATTTTTTATTAAACAAGGTTGTGTCTAATGCCCCGTATTCTGGCTCAAGTACTTTTGTAATGGCAGGGGAGCAGTGCTGATCCTGAGCTTGCAGAGTCCGGTACACCACTGGGGACCTAAAATCCTGGCAAGAGCCCAAGTGAAATCAGTAATTAATCGGGGGCTGTGGTTGGGGATAAAAGAGTTGCAAGAAAATAGTCATGTTTCCTCCTCCAGCAGGTGTGTGAGCGTGTGTTTATAGTGTCTCAGTAACAGTTTTCCAACTGAGCCAAACCCATGAAAACGACCTGTATCTTTTCTCAGACTCCGAGAAAGGAAATTTTGATTTTTTCACCCTCGTTTTTATTTTGTACAAATACACTAGGCTTTATAAAACACCTAACAAATTTAGTTAATCGTGCTCAGTAACCTCTCTAAATTATCCCTGGAGCGTTGTTGGATTCAGCCCTGGTGTGGATGAGTGGGATGTAGCTGCAGAGCTTCTCTGGGAGGGAAGGATTTGGTTTTGTGCGGAGCAGGGCCTGTGAGGGCTGGCTGGTGTGTGGAACAGCCCCAGCAAGCTGCATCGGAAGCAAAGGTAGTGGTGGTAAACCACAGCAATACGAGCCAGGGAGAGTTTTCTGATAGATATTTCCAAGATATGCTGTGAAATTGCATCAGATTCCACTTTGGCATTGTCTTGAAGTGCAGCCTCCTGGACTCTGTGGGCAGTCATTTATAACGGTATTTATAACAGTTATTTATAACGGTAGACGCTTCTCCTGCCATCCATCCTGGGGATCACCTGGGTTCAGAGCATCACCTCTGTTCTTTGAGTAGCTGCAGCTGAGGGTGCCAAGGCTGTGCCTGGGGAAAACTCAACGTTTTACCATTGGGTCTCTAATGGAAAAATGGCAGCAGTGATTTAAAACTTCATATGTTTGTAGTTGAAGCGTGCAGTGTAGTGCTCACAAGTTTGGGGTAGGCTCATCAGCTAAAGTGAGGCAGTTAAATCATAATTGATTGGGGAGTAAGCGTTTGATCGTTGCCATCATTCTACATAATAAATACACCCGGGTTGAGTGACAGGATGTGAAATGTGAGGGTTTTTTTTAAATGCAGCTCCGAGTCTGGGCCCTTAAGAAAAGGGCTTTTTAAAAGTGTCCATGAGGAACTTCACACAAACTGTTCCAAACGCAGAAAAAAAGAGCACGCTTTACCGGAAGGAGGTGTAATAATGGTTGTTCCAGGTGGAAACGGTGGAAGTCGTGCCACCTTCGAGCTGTTGTTCCAGCTGGGTCTGTCTGTCACCCTGTTGTACGGTGTTAAGGAAACGCCTGGTTTGAGCTGCAGATGGATTTTTAAGAACTTAGATTTTTCTGATGGAAAACTTGTTTTTAAAGTGAAGGATTCTGTACAGACCCTGGTGGTTCATGTTTTGTTTGTGTGCTTGTTCTTTTTTTATGTATTCTTGTGATTTTCCATGAGGGTGCTAAAAGCCCACGAGACCGTTTCCAGTCAGTCCTAGAGGTGAAATAACAGAGATTTGTCCACAGGTGCCGTATTGAGGTATGAACAGTTTAATTAAACTGCTGCTAATTCTTCAGGAGTAGAATATGATAGATATGTCCATCTTCCACGTGTGTCTCGTACAAGGGAACTATGTGTTTTATTTTCTGGGGAGAAGATGCGCCTGAGCATGTTTTGGAGGCAGTGGAGCGGTGGCCCAGCGTGGCAGGTTGGTGGCCATCAGTCTGTGGATGATGGTCCTGTGCTGGGGAGCACGTGCCAGCCCTGAGAGATGTGTGTGTGTGTGGTACAGTAGATGTATTTTTAAATATAACTTCAGAAACGGGGACAAGGGCGAAATAGCTCAAATGAAGAGCCAATTAAGATAATCTGAGCAGAATGAGGATTAACTGCCTCTTAATCTGAAGGATACCTAAAATGCATGTGGCCAGTTCGGATCAAAGACATGTTGTCTCTGTCAGGGACGTTCACAAGGGGCTTGGGGTGAAAAGGAATTAACAGTGGGGTTTTCAACTTACTGTCCTGGGCAAAACGTTGTTGAAATAGTGATCTGGGCTGTGAGGGATCCTGCTGGTGGAATATCTCACAAAATAGATTTCAGCGCTGTAAGGTCATCACTGTGGAAGCTTGAAGAAGTAAAGAGTATTGGATATGTCGTAAAGGAATGATTGCTCCTATAAAAGGAGTTCACGTTTTACAGTTTTTCATTTCCACAGAAAGCTGGAAACCCTGGCAAGTCCGTCACAGAGGAAGCCGCTCTGTGGTTTTCTGTTCTGGTTTGTGTTTAAGATGAGTTGCAGTGCCCATGGTGGCCTTTACTGCTGCTCCTGATGCTGAGAGAGGCTGCCCCAAAGGAATCGGTGAGGCAGGTCCCCGTCCCCCCGGCTGGCACTGACAGTGGGGTCACATTTGCACCCCCCTTCCAGCACATGGATTTCGGATCGGAGCAAATTTGAGTGTGTGCAGGGTTTCCCTTTGAGCATCTGTTTATTTTAACGCTGGCGTTAATGAGTGCCTGGGTCTGCCTTGCCTGAAGGGGCCGGGCGGGGGGCTCGCTCTGGGGCGGTCTGTTGGGCAAGTGGGCTCGTGGCAGAGCCCCCACCGTGGCCACTTCTGGGGAACTGGCTGTGCTCGAGCGAGGACTTCTCGGCAGAAGGGTCCCTCCGTTGACTCTGTTGCTCTGATGAGTGGTTTGAGCGAGTTCAGATCGGTGCCGTGTTAATTGTCAGGCCTGGGGAGGGTGGGAGCAGATTTCGCCGGGGGCACTGGAAGAGATCCAGTGACATTTCCACTCTGTTTCCCCGCCTGGCAAACCGGCACTTACTGTCACTTTGCATAAATAGGTTTATTTCAGAGGGTCAGCCGTCACCACTCCCCCTTCTTCCCCTCCCGGCCCACCCTCCCCTGAAGGAGAGGAGGCCGAGGAGCGTTTAATTTCCCCACCAGCAGGTGCTTGTCATCCATCTGAAGCCGGCTGCCAACATCTGGTGCGATTGCCTGGGCGAGCGCAGTAACAAGGCGGCCCGCGGTTCAAACGCAGGGAGAGCGTTGCCTCTTTAATGATAACAAGCTGTTGGCTTCCCCTCCGAGATGAATTCATCTCACAGATGTTTGTCTAGTTTTGGCAATCTTATCACTATGGCTTTGGTGATTATGCTCAACTGGAGACTATTACTATAAAAGAAGTTTGAACTTGTTCCATTTCTGCATTATTTATTTATTTATCCATTTATTTCTTTGCTTTCTGGATGTAATTTGTATCAGCAACTGTAATGCTGGTCCCATTACCCCCGTACCCTCACGTTGTTGGGGTTTTATTTTTTCACTGCATCTGCTGAGCAGTAGCTCACTACTTGACATTCACCGCTGGCGAGTGTCTTTCAGCCACGCTGACATTTTTAACATTCCCCATCAACAGCTTTGTGGCTCGAACCCTCTATTTAACACTACATTTTCTGGGATTACTTGGCGCTCGCTCTGTCTGTTCTCTCTAATAACGGCAATATACCTCCTATTTCTGCAAAGCGCCGGTCGCCAAGAACGTTCTGGGTCCTTCCTCCAGGAGGGTGGCACTGTGGTGACCTTGGCCAGGGGTTTGTAATGACAAGGTGCGACCGTCTTCCATTGTTGTAGCTTAAACATTTCCAGCCTCAGCAGGATGGTACGGAACACGGGGACCCGCGGGCTGGAGGCTTCGGCGCTTGCTGGCTGTCGTCTGGTTTTTCTAACATGCCTCTTGCCCTGTTGTTTTCAGGACACATATTTTTTCCCGAGCGTGTAGAATTTAATTCTGGTAAATAGGATTTATTTTTGGAAACGTGCTTGTGAATAGGTGACTCATGCCTGAATGAAGATGTGTCACTGTTGGTGGGGACACCGCGTATATAATTTCTTAGGCTATAAATAGATGTCAGCCCAGGCGTCGGTGACACGGTGATGCTTCGCACCGCCTCGTTAGCTGCAGAGTGGCTTCTGAGGAGAGTGTTCAGAGTGTCACTCTGCTGCCGGAGCAGGGATTTCTGTGGTACTTAAGGAATAGGTGTCGATAGCTTCATCAGATACCGGGAGTACTTTAGTTGGCACAAGGGGAATCGGAATTCAGACGCATTCCCGTGCCCCGTTGTGGGGCGTATTCGTGGTTCCAAGGTGGAGAAACTAAAGTGGGCCCTTCGGACACTCGTCGGAGCCCACGGGTCACCTGCAAGGCCCTGGAGCTCAGAACTCAGGTTTGATCATTTGACGCACAGGGTAACTGCTGTTCCCGTGGGAGATTTTATGCTGAATGTTCAGGGTTAGAGATGACTACGCTTTCCAAAGGCTGGAAGTAACAGTTCCTTCCTCCCGTCGCTGATGCTAAACTGGTTCCATGTTGTTGATGTTTGCTCAACACCATTTACCCACCAACACAGCACATATGGTTTAATGTCTGGCTCTTTTTTTCGGCTTCTGCTGTTAGTTACAGTATTATTAAAAATCCATTAAATTTTAATGTACATCATAAAGTATGCGCTCCTGTGAATGTGAGCACAGATAATTATTTCTGATGAATAAACCAAAAGGACAAGTATGTAAGAAGTTCATCCTGCAGCTTTCAATTTTCATTATATACATCTCCTGCAGGGGCAATCGTTGTGATGTTGCAGCTGGTTATTTCTGTGGCCTGGCTCTCCCTGGAGATGGATGATGACAATGCAAACTTGAACTAGCAGAAGTGCCAATGTTTTTGCGGGCGTATTTGTAGATAAATGGTTTACCAGGGGAAGGGTTTACCCTCTGGAAGGCAGAGGATGTGAAGAGCACTGCAGCACAGCAGCCACAGTCTCACTTTGTGTTCAGTGTGTGTCGGCTATGTGGAATCTTGGAAAGTAACCCAATTATTTCTCATTAAAATAAACCCAGAAGTCGAGCAGCAAGCAAGGTGTCATTGCTAAAAGACCACCAGGAAGCCAGGCAAGCTCTTCTTGGTTTCCAGGGCCTGAAGTAGGCAAGGGAATCATTAAAAATAATGCATTACAGTGTCCATAAAGTTCCATGCAGTATATAACGGCCCATAGGGGCCTCACCTAGTTTTCCATATATGATACATACATAACGGTTACAGCTTCTCATTAACTTCCCGGTAACACTGAATACGCTTCTCTTCAACACCCCCTTCAGGCGTCACGTTATTTGCCAGGCATTTCCTAATAAGCAGGAACTTAAATATTTATTGTGCCTGCCTCCTGTCCCCACCAGGCTGGAGAGGTTATTGGCCTCTCTCCTCTCTGTTTAATTTCCTATTCCTGAACGCCCTGGACAAAACCCAGCCCCGGCAGGGTCCAGTCCTCTTGCCGAGAGGACTTTCCTAGGGTTCCCCTACCCTAAGAACCCACTCTGATATTTCTTGTGTTTAAGAGTGTGTCTGCACCCAGGGAATGAGCCTTGGCAGGGCACAGAAACTCTTGCAGGGACCTTGGTCTTAGCAGCAGCCCACAGCCCGTAGCAATCCTGAGTAAGAAAGCCAAGTTATCCTAACAAGTCCTAGAGGTCCCACCAAATGCTCTGTACCTCTGGTTTCTCTGCACTTGGGCATTAGCCCTAAAACTGCTCAGGATTTGATGGATCTTCTGTGGTGACTCGGTTGCTTTTTGCCCTGGAAAGATGTCTTTCAGGGCTCTGTACTGCTGGTGGTGAGAGTTTTAGCTGAGTTGAGGTAAATTAGTGCTGAGGAAAGGTGATGTTTTTGAGCTGTTGTGGTCTCCAAAGGAGTCCAGGGGTAGAAAGGAGAAAAAACGGAGTTAGGGCTGCGCTGGCACCACGGTTTGGGAACTCAGCTTTGCGAACGTGGCACTGACTTGCTGTTATTTTGGTCTCATTCAGGTCCCCACCCAAAATCTGGGACTAATAGCGTGGTTTTCCTACCGCTGCCGTAACTGCAGCCTTTCCTGCAGGGGAGCGAGTGTGTCTGTGAGCAGCACCTTGCCATGACCTTGATCAAAGTCACGGCGCTGCTGCGATCCCAAACGGCGAGAAATAAATTCACCTTCGCGCAGTTCAGCGTAGCTGGCTTTGTTCCTTCATCCCCGAGCCTCCCTGCGAGGGATTTTGTTGACTTTTCCTGAAATGGAAGAGGCCCTGTTACGTAGCCCTCTTACAAAAATAAACCTCTGAAAAGGAAAAACAAAAGAGAAGGAACAAAAATCAGATGTTGCCTGATAATACAGAGCAGATACTGATCTTGAGTTCAAAGCAGCTTGAGCCAGAGGTTTGTTTAAGCGTAACATAAATTCTACCATTTTTGGACAGTTTGAAACTCTTCTCCGCTCCCTCCTGTACTTTCAGAAAACAATCAAAAAGGAGAACTGCGGTAAAATTCTAGAAGTAAAAGCTATTGATTTCTTGTTTGCTTCCCCCCTCCCCCCATCTTTTTCAGTTAGATTTATGCCCGAAAGTTCACAAAGTCAGGCAGGTGCTATGGAAAAGCTGTATTTCATTTGACCTTCTGACTGTATTTTGACTTTAAGAAAGTCAAGAATATCTGGTAAAGACCAGGTTGCGTCACTTCCAAGCCCAGCAACAGCTTCTCAAGCTGGGAGAAATAAAAGGGATGAGAAAGAGCAAAGCCCTGTCCTGCTGTCTAAGGGACCCCCAGAGCTACAGTGGCCCACTCTGCGGGGCTGCTGTGAAGTTCATCGAGCTCTCCTTGTATTTATTTACTTACTGCTCACTCGAAATGTCTTATTCCTGTTTGGGGCTTGGAAACCCCCCCCTGTGGAAATGGAAGTGAGCTCTCAGCTGTTGGTGGACTCTGGATGCGTTTCCTTGATGGACTCTTCAGGCTGTGGTGACTCCAAAGGAGCCCATCCTGTCAAGAGAAAAGAGTTGCAGAGATTTAACACGCAGAGATAGGGAGTGAATCAACATAAACATCGCTAGTTCCTGCTCTGCCTCCCTGGAATGTGACCTTGTCTGCCGATGTCCCCAGGGCCAGCCATGGTGGTGGGTGCACAGGCAAGAGCGTCCCACTGCTGCTGTCACCGTGTGTCACTGCTCCCCACGAGCTGCCCGTCCTGGGGTCGGGGTCTGTGGCTGCAGGAGGAGAGGGGAAGGGGCTGGAGCATTTCTTTTGGTGGAGAGTTGAGCTTCTTTTTCCTGCAGATTGACACAGGATGTGTGTTGGAGCAGTTAGAATCCCACCTGAAGGAAAGGTGTCCTCCCCTTTGCTGCTGGGCACATCACGTAGTGCCTTTTACTTGCCTTCTGGTGAATCAGGGAGGCTTCCAGTGGCCAGAGTGTTTAGTAATAACAACCTCAGCATTTCCTTTGCCGAAAATGGAGCTCAGGAATATGCCCATGAGCAGCTGGGATGCTGCTGACAGACTGGGGTGTACATGAGAGTGCTCAGTTCAGTTGGGGGGGGGGCTTCAGGCTCTCCCTTGACACTGCTGCTGCTGGCAACTGGCCCCTACAAGCCGTGAGGCTTTGAGGCTTGGGTCCATTGGCCAATGAGCCTCTCGAGTGCCACGGGCTTAAATACCTCAGTGGCATCAGCAGATACCTCTTTAGCAGTTTGTGGTCATGTTTTTGAAGTAAATAAGTAGTAAATTTTGTCCACTCCCCATCTCCAAAAGGGCTGAGAAGGATAAATGAGAATCTCTGCAATGCCAGAACTGCACTGTGTTCATCAGTAGTTAGGATTACAGGTTCCTGGTGAAACGTAAGCTGTGTGCTTGGTTGACTCATAGGTCGTATTTTCCATTCCTGCTTTTTTGGTTAAATGGATAGGTTTATATACTGTTCCTTGACCTAAAAATTTGCTCTGTAAAACGTACAGAAGGTGCATTCTGAGATAATGCATCTTTTGGGACCGGAGGCTTGCTTTTGACCTCTATTTACATGATGTAAATCAAACTGGAGTAGGATTGTGGAAATAGGACAGGCCGGCTCTTGCGTCAGGGGCTGCTCAACCACAGTAATAACACCGTGTGAAAATGGTAATACGTAGTACAGCTCTGCTGTGGCCTTCAGTGATCAGGGAAGTGCTCTAAATATAACAGAATTAGAGGTAATTGATGATTTCAGCCAGCTTGTTTGGATGTGAACTGGCAAAACTCCTGGAGATGAGAAGAGCTGTGCAGATTTACACCCCTGGGATGTCAGTGACCCCCCTGGGCTGTGCTGGTTTATGCTTTATTTTGAACAGCACACGGCTGGGAAAAAAAAACCTTTCCCATTGAATGTCGTGTTCCTCAATCTGCTCTCATGGCCTCCCCGAGCAGGAGTTTGCAGTGAAGCCCCAGTGCTGGGATGGGGCTGCCACATGTGGTGCCCCCCGAGCCCCTCCTGTGCTCGTTTGGCAAGAAATCACCCCATTTGTTTACGGCGCGGCTGAAATATTAACGCTGAACAGATCATCTGGTTTAAACCCACCACAAGAGTGAGGAGGGGGAAACGGGGTGTGATGCTCGCCATGGTTTGTCGGGGGAAACGTGTCTCTGTAGTGACTGGGTGGTCCTGGCAGCGTGCCCCGGGGTCGGGGTGGGCAGCAGGGTCTGCGTTGGGGAGAGTTTGGGTCTTGAACCCTTCCCCGGGTTCCTCGGAGCTCAGGTGAAACAGGAAAAGGAGCTTCACTGTTTCGCATCGTTTGTGGCTGATTGGGAGGGTATTTGGAAAATGTTAACTGCTCTTGGGACTTTCTCAAGCAGACTGTTTAAAGTAGTTATTTTTCCAGATGGTAAATATAGGAGACAACCTCAGCAGCCTGCTAGTAATAATAATACTTACATGGCACTTTACATTTTCGAAGTGCTGTCCAAGTAGCTGATTTGTCTTGTCTTTTGCAGTGATGTGTAGTTAAACTTGAAGGATATTGGCCTGAATTTGCAGCAGTTTATCAGCCACATCTGTGGGCAAATTTACTTTTCTGCTGTTTCGTACAATGCAAGTAACCTGATTTCTCCGGTGTGTCTTGACATCGACTCCAGTCTTTCATCTTGGGAGTGCAGAGAATGATGGTTAAGCAGACTGGCAGCGTTCCCTGAGTTCTGGAGGCAGTGGGGGCACTTGCTGTGACCAATGGCTTGTGCCTCGTCGGTGCAGGGACAGGGTGGCTCAGGAGAGGGTCCTTGTGGCCCCCGAGGAGTCGGGCATTGCTGTGCCGTGCCCTGGTTGCCCGTCTCCGTGTGGCACATGGACAGCCACGGCAGCTCCGCAGTGCAGTGGTCTGATGTAACCTATCCAGGGGATTTCTTCTCTTCTCTTTAAAGGTCTCTCCAAAGAGCGTGAGGTGCAGGCAGAGGGAGTAGGTTTGCACACCTGCCTGCAATTAAGTAGTTTGTTTTTATGCTCCTTAATCTTTTATGACAGTCGCAAGGACAGTCTGCGTAATGTGAAGTTGTCATTAAGCCAAGCGTATGATGCTCATGAATGAAACCCTCCACACCCAGCCCTATTTCCCAGTTTCTTAACATCTCCTGTGCCCCTGGTCCCTTCCTCCCACGGGTCTGAGCCTGGGACCTCAACACTGAGCCATGCCCAGGGCTGTCAGGGGCCGGGAGTGGAGTTGGGGAGGCATGGGTGATGGCCGTGGCTTGTGGGGAAGGGTGGAGGAAGGAAGAAGGAAAATATCCGTAACGGAAGGGGCTGGGGGAAGAGAGAGCCAAGTTCCTAGAAAGAGGACCTTGCAAGGAATGTGCAGATGACATGAAAAAGTAATTAAAAGGAAAGCCCTAATGGGACGTTAGGGGGAGATGCAGCTGGAACTTGAATAAGCAAATGTAAAGAGGGAATTAAGTTTGTAAGCTTTCCTCTGGGGAGCTGATGGGGAAAATACAGCAACAGCTTCTGGTGAAGGAAATCAGCACCGAGCCCATCGCTGCCGAGCTCTAGCTGGGGACTCTGCTTGGGTTTATATTTGCTGGTCCTGAGCCTTGGAAACGATGTGGCGTTTCGCAGAGGTGACGCGAAGGACACTTGGTTCCAAAGCAAAGGATATTGAGTTCAAAAATGAAGTGAAACTGTTAGTAATGTAGTTTGCCTGGGGCAAATTGGTAGTTTGCTAAAAGTAATATTAATTTAAGTGTATAATGCTTTGAATTATCTGGATAATTTAATCCATGTGATTTTAAGGGAATAATTTATCAGCCCTGATCTTGACTAAAAATAAAATAAAACAAATGAAACAAACCCCTTCAATTAATATTAGCACTACTCTTTTACTCTGGAGAGTAATATACAGCAGAGACATTTATTTTTAGCTATGAGGAATTTGCATGTGTGTTTCCAGATGTATTCTTAGACTTTGTACTGCTTAAAATTCAGCTGCCACAGTATGTAGATCCGAGTTTTCCTTTCCACAGCGTTTTGTCTCTGCCACTGTGAATATGCCTTTTTTTTTTTTTTAAATATTTT
>VXBJ01000524.1:0-19866 GCA_013400055.1 Nycticryphes semicollaris | reverse complement strand
TTTTTTTTTTTTTTCCCAGCAGAGGTGGTGGAGGGGGGGTGTGATGATTAAGGCAGCCGGTGAGTTTCTTAGTTCCTCTGAACTTTACTCCCTGGGTGAGGAGTGACCTATTTAGAGGAGGCCCTTTGATGGAGCTGAGGAGGTCGGGTGAGGTCGGGGCACCGGCCCTGCCAGAAATCCCACGGATGCAGGAAGCGAGGAGCTTCTGGAGGATGCGGGGTGAACAGGCAGTTATTTCAGTATGTTCTTTTCTCTCTGTGCGCGTTTGTTCTCCTACTAAATTCCTGAAATGGAGAGGGCCGGATCCTCTGCAGTGGCAGAGCGCGGCCATCAGGCCTGTGCCCTCCGCAGGCGGGAGAAGAGTCCCCGGGGAGGGAGGACGGGGAGGGCAGGGGGTGAGGACACGGCAGCAGATTCTCTTGGCCGCCGTTCCCCCTTGGGTGGATCGCTCAACCCTTGAGCAGACAAACTGCAACCCAGCTCCTCCTTCCCAGCCCCACCGGGTCCGTCTCCGTCCTTATGGAAAGGGGCAGGGGGGCTGCGCAGATGTGTTAAATCCTCCAGCCCTTTTTAATTTCTCTAATTGCCATGTGGAAGAAAGGGAAGGAGGAAGAATGCTTCTCTTGGCTTGGATGTCCCAGAGTAAAATCCCAGCTGAGCAGCTTAAAATAGACGGTCAGCTGGTTGTGAGGGCTGGAACTAGCCCGGGGAGCGTGGCATCTGTCTCCCAGGAATGCTGCCTGGCCATCAGGCCGGATAAATTAGGACTAGTCGGGGTCTGCGTGTGTGCGAGAGACAGCCTGTACTGGGGATGGGGAGGTGCCCTGGACGTCAGCGGGGCTGGCTCACTCCATCCTCCAGCATCTGCCTGGGAACCAGTAATTCACCCCTTGTGGAACCGTGGCTCTAAAACACTGCTGTGGGGATGCTGCTGCCCCTACGGCCTTTCCTCCTCCTCCTTGCTCTGCCCCAGGAGTCTCTGGCTGGGAAGCTACTTTTAATGGTGCATCTAACAACCTATCCAGCTTAAAAAAGAGAAGGGAGAAAGGAAAAAAAACCCAAACCAACAAACAAACATTATGCCTATGGTACAAGTGCAACGACCAAGTCTGTATTTTCCCCTTCTGTGTCTTTCCTCCGTGTGCTGCCGCCTCCTCCCTCAGAGGCCGGGGGCTGGATCCAATGACAGCGCCGCTTCTCCTCGGATGCAGCACAAAACAGATTTTTCTAGTGGTTGAATTTAATCACTTAGATGCAGAACACTGATAGACTGAATCAATTTAATTCCTATTGCTCACGACTGGGAGGGGAGAGAGGGGAGGAGGAAGGTCACAACAATTTAGCAAGCAACAACTTGGCTTAAAAATGTACCCAATAGGTCAGTCTTTGGGGGTTTTTTTGCTTTTAACCTGCGTGGGCCAAGAAATGTGGCAACCTTGTGATGTGGGAAACCCCGCGCTCTGTGAGGCTGGGAGAGGTCTGAAAATCTGGGGCTGCTCCAGGGCTGTAGGATCACCCCCATCAAGAATGGAAGCTGATGCTCCCCCTTTCTTCTTTTGTTTTATTTTTGTGAGGGAGCAGCTGGAAAAGGCATCTTACTGGGCTGGGAACGTCTGAAATGGCGTGTGGTGTCCCAGCGTCTCGGTGTCGTGTGTCTTTGCCTGGGAGCATCTCTGCTGAGGCGGGGAGTGCGGAGATGCAGGGTTCTCAGGTGGTGCCACATCTCCTGGGGGGACTTCAGTGACCTGCTGTGGCACTGCCTTGCTCAACGAATAGAAGGATTTAATTGGAAATGGAGCAGTCTCTGAGTCTTCTTTCAAAAGAAAGTCTGGCTTTTCCTAGGATATGTTGCAATTGTTGCTTCACAGGAAGCCCAGAGCTGAGGATTAGTTGGCAGCACTCTTGTAGTGCCTTTTCCAGGGGTGGTGGCTCGGGTACCTGCCCAGCCCCGTGCCTGTGATACGGCCTTTTCTGTGCCTGGTGCATTTGGTCGCTATTGCAATTTGAGCCATTGCAGGAGATGAAACTCCCACAAGGAAGAGGTCCCCCAGGATTCACCCGGGTAAGCTCTTGATGTTGGATTCATCTTTTAGAAGCATCCAGTCCTCCTTGAGGAGCCTTGGGTGCACCAGCCCCAGTGCCAGCCCCGGGTGGCACGTCAGAAGCATCTCCAACAGTTTCTCACGTGGTTCTTGCCCAGGTGGGTGCTGTGGGAGGTGGGTGCCACTTCTTCCGTAGGGATTGGTACCTCAGCAGCGATGCTGTGCCATCCTTCGCAGGAAAGCGGGCATCCCTCCCTGTCCCCCAGCTGGACTGGGCAAAGCAGCACAGCCCAAATCAGCCGTAGCAGCAGCCTGTGTTCTTGAGCGAGACACACAGTAGTAGTGAAGTAATAAAAGCAAACTTGGCCAGCTCGGCAGCAAACTTGGTAGCCTGCCACAGCCATCAGCCCATATGCACAATGGTAAACAAAAGCTGCAGTTGAATTGCTTTCAAGTTTTACATAATATTTGTTACAATATGGAAGGGAGGGGGGAATCCTTCTTACTTGCTATTAAAAAACAAATCTAAACCTCCCTCTTTTTAAGCCGTTGTGCAGCAGGGCAGCAACGCTGTCGCAGAGGAGGGAGCTCTGGTGCTCTGCAGCCTCCCTGCTGCTGTGCGAGGCTGCGGTGTCTCCAGAACCAGCTCGGTGTCTCCATGTTGGGTGAAAACCTGGCAGCTGAGGGCACAAGGATGCAGGGTTGGGTACCACAGGCAAAGAAAACACGATTTCCCGACAGTTTTCATAGAATCAGAGCATTGTCTGGGTTGGAGGGGACCTAAAGATCGAGTCAAGCAACCTTGCTTATCAACCTGACTCTGATAAAAAGCCATCACTCGAACCATGTCACTGAGCAAAATACCAGAACCATCTGTATGAGAAGCATAACGTGTAAAAAGCATGAAGACTAACTTCCTACCTGGTCTGAAGCAGGCTCTGAATCTTACTGCTCACTGCCTTTATAGATTCAAAAATCTCCAAAGAATGTCCTATGACATCGATGTGAGTGTCGTAAGGAATCACAAAGACACGAGGGTGATGGGGTTTTAGACTTTTACACACCTATTTATATCTCTGCTTTTTATCTCCAGTTTGCTCCTCAAAGTAAAGCCTTTCTTTACGTAAAACATAATGGAGTTTTAGAGCTTTTAGAAAAAGAGCAAAAGCTTTTTAGAGCTTTTGCCCGCTCTGCTCTGCTCCTGCGGCTCCGGCACCGCGCACTCGGCTGAGCAAGGACGTAGAGCCCGGCAATGACAGCGGGAGCAGAAGGGGAGGAAGTTCAGCTGCACTAAGTGATGGTCAACTTAAAAATAGACCCGTCTATTTATAGCAGTTGGCAGCACGCTGCTGCCCCCCCAGCGAGAGGTACAGCCAGTCTGCAGTTGTACCGAATCCACACATGCAGGTTTGGTGGCAGAGGGGACAATGTGAGTGTCCTTTGCCACCGGGGCGGTGTGACACTGGGGGTGTCGCTCCATCCCTCCTCTCCCAAGCACCTTGTTCCTCTCCAGCACGAGCTCTTCACCGTGTTCAAGTGCCTCGCCAACCCCGTGTGGCTACCAGCATGACCTTCCCACTGGCCCTGGGGCCACCGTGAGGCCACCACGGTGGTGCCTCCGTGCAGGGGGCACGGAGCACAGCCCCGGGGACCTGGGCAGGGTGTGTGGCAGCACTAGTGAGAGCAATTTGGGTGTCTTTTTCCTTTATTGCCTGTGTTGTGAAGTGCCCGGCTGATGTGTGGGTGGCCTTGTGCTCGGCGGCTGCTGGCTGGGAGGGAAGGTGTCATATAAACACGGATTTTAATTGCCACATGGCGATGGCAGGCGAGTCTTCCAGTTCAGAGATGGAGGCAACACCAGAGACCAGCGTCGGTTCAGTTGCAGTTTCCCAGCCTGGGAGAGGAGGTGGAGCAGGAGAAGGAAAGGAAAAGGAGGAGTTCGTTACCTGGAGGTTGATGATCACGTTAATTCCAGGACCTGTCAGGCCGGGGTGATGGTTTTTGGTTTTTACTTGTACAGTCACTTGCGTCTTCAGTTGTGATCAATAACTGGTACTTCTGCAAGGAAAATAATTAGCAGAATAGTGTAAGCTTTGGATGGGTGGCTCTTTTGGTCATCAAAGCTAGCACCCATGAGAACAAAAGTGGGTTTTAGGGGGGATTTGAATAGAGAGGATGATGCAGTACTTAGAGCTCAAGTTTTCTTATTTCACAGCAAAATCCCATCACTCAGATGGGACTGGTGTGTGTGGAACGGTGCAGTCACAGAATACAGGTTTGCTCACAGAGCGGTAGCGCTCGAGCCTTTCCAGCAAACGTTGACTCTGCCTGGATGTGTTTTCACCTGGAGGACCCTTTGCCTAAATTAGACACGAAGGTTCAGTAACATTTTGCGAGGGAGCTTTTTTCACTTGAAATGAAACCAACTGGGTTTATTCCAAAGAGTGTGTTGAGGGGAAATGAATGTCTTTCCATACACAACTCACATAAAGGCAGTTGTGGGGTTTGTGTTTGTTTTGGTTGGTTGGTTTGGGGTTTTTTTTCGGATGGAAGAGAGTTTTTATATCACTGTTTCAACTTCAGTCTGCCAGTTCAGGTTTGAAAGTTGGGGCTGCTGTTTCACTCGCTAGTATATACTTAAGGGTAGAATTTCTGCTTTAGTTTTCAATCTCTTGAGCTTTTGTCATCTTTTTATCACAACCTTATGTGATATTTAAACACTTTTTATTTAATCAGTTATTCTTTTAAGCGCGCTTAATTGTATAAAGATTATCATGCATAAGAGACATCTATAATTAGAAGGGGGGACTGGTGCTATTAGACAGTGTTTTAGTGAAGAAAATTATAGTGTTCATAAACTGTTTGGAGAATGGAGGCAGCATATATTAACATTCAACAAGTTGTATGTAATCCTGACGGAGGGTTGACTCCTGGATGAGTTTGGGCGGCTGCTCCGCTGTTTCTTCAACAAGCTTGGTCCTCTGTTCTCTTCCTTCTTCTCCACCTTTGAGGATGCCAGCTCTGATTTGGGGTTGTCTTCTATGGAAACAGCGAACAAAAGCAAAATCGCTTTTCATTTGTCCTTGCAAGCAGGAATTACTTGTATGGTAAACATTAATTGGCTGGTTTATATCAGTTGAGCTTTAAAAACCTGTGAAGACATTTGACTCATGCTCTCCTGCTCCTCTTGCTGGTGGCCAGTGAGGGACCTGCCATCATTCAGATGGACGTGCCCTTGGGACAGCCCAGGTGATTTCCAGGATTCAGCAATGGGATGAACAGAAGGTGGTTTAAAGCCTCCTGGGCTCATTCAAGGCTGAGTTCTGGGCCAGCTCTCTTGAAAAGAAAGTGCCACCACTGGTATTTTTTCCAGTAGCATCCTCCTGTCGAGGGTGTGCATGTGTGACAGTGCAACTGAACGTTGTGATATTCCATATGCAGGTAGGTAATTTATGGGGAACAAGTGCTCTGCACGTTGTTTGTGAGCTGAAACGAGCAGGAGAAGACGGTGTGCGCCGTGGCTTGGCAGCTCTCCTGCAGTACCTGCGTTGTGAGAATTTCTGCCCCCTCCAGCTCTTCTTCTTCCCCATTGAAATGATGTTACACTGAGGGGGGAACCATTGATTTCTGCTCTCCACGTTGCTAATGAAAAATTCCTTGTTGGCTCCTTGTTCTCTAAATCCTTTGAGACAGTGGCAGCCGTTCAGATACTTCAGGAGCAAACATGCCAGCCTGGGTGATGTATGACTTTGTGAACTTTCAAGGGACAAAAGGGTAGGCTTTTGTTGGCCATAAAACTGAGAGAGGCTCTTATCCATCTAATTATTACATTTTCTGTAGGCAGTTTGCTGAACATACTTTGGTAACTCAATACGCATTTTCCATCTCAGATGGCATACAAGATTTATCATGTTTCTTAATGCTTAATAATTTTATTTTGAAGTTTAGGTCCAGCTTGATAAGAGCTATGAATCTTGATGGTGCTCAATAAAGCCTGCTCATACGTTCCGTAGGACTCCAAATGCAGTCCTCATTTTCTTCTCTGCTGCGTATCTCCTTGCCAAGTTAAAGCCATTAATTTTGAGAGAAGTGAAGTATTATTTTAGATCACCTTGTGATGCTTTGTTGCCACATTTTATGTTCCTGGACAGCACGGTAGTGGAACGCTCTCCGTTTATGAAGTGCAAGGTACAGATGGCAACTCATTAAAACTAGTGATAATCACCCTTCCTATGGAACTACCACTTAAGTCTGGTTAGTAGAGGAGGAGGAGGAGTGTTGCAGAAACACGCTGCTTCTGGGTGATTTAAAAGCATATGGGATGGAGTGTTTTATCTGTGCCCCCTTGTCAGGAGTCCTCAGAGCAGATTGCCAGAATTGTTGAGCAGTTACTTTAATGGAGGTACAGGAGCTTTTCCTCTTGATCCCTTTGACAGTTAAGCTGTCGTCTTCAAGTGCATTTAAAGAGAAAAAAAACCCACCCTCTTTTAAATACAGCATTTTTTGCAGGAGAATTGGAGGCAAGAACAAGCATGTGAGGCAGCTGGTGAGGAGCTTTTTGGTCATTTCAAGGTTGGGAAGCGTTCTTTGGGGAGTAATGCATCATTGTTAGATGGCCTCAAAGAAAAAAAAGGTACTTGCTTGTTTGTCCTCACTTGTGCAGATGGTGAGAGGGATGGTCCCAAGGGCTCGCTGAGAGCTTGGAAATGCCTGTGAGGTAGAAAAAACATTTGGATTCAGGACTGGGCCCCGATGCAGGTTTTCTCTGGGACTTCGAGCAAGTCACTCACTTGTTCTCTGCCTCGGTTTCCCATCTGTAAAGTCTGGTTGAAGTGTCACTGTCTTTATTGCAGCAAAGCATTGCAGCTCTGTGTGTTAGAGACAAGGAAGTGTTTAGGTACGAGTGGGATTGAATATTAAGTGTGGGTAGGCAGGGTCTTGCCATGTGTTTTGAGACTTAGTGAGTGTAACTGGTGAAGCACCAGTGCCTCTAGGTGGGGAGTAGTGTCTCTCCTCTTCCCGAGAGCTGCGTTCAGGCCTATTACAGAGGGTGCAGAGTAGCATCTTGAATATACCAACTCATTCCAGCTTAGAGGGGTCTGAAAAGCTCGCCAAATCTGTTAAAAATGGCCCTGTTTTCTTGTAAAACACTGTTCTTAAATGGATCTCCGGGGTTTGGGATTTGGAAGTCTGGAACAGGCATTCAAGATTCCTAGGCAATGGCATCCCAGACCTTTTTCTGAATAATTTTTTTCATTCTGTCACCTGAGCACCCTTTGCTACTTGTGTGTTTGCTGAGAAGGGGAGCTTTCAGCTCATGCTTAAGCCGCTTTCAGTCAGCAGAGGGGCTGAATGATGCTTCCTGGCTCTCCCCATTCTTTCCTGTCCTCTCCTGTAGCAAGGGCAAGTGCCTCCAAAGGTGACCTGTGCCTGGAGGAGCAGGGCTGGGAGAGGTCACCACACCTTTGCTCAGTGCTGTCACCTAATAGCACGCTTAGCAACGTGGCCCAGCTCGGAGCAGACCCCCAAATTATCCCTGAGAATAACCTGCATGATCTTCCTTGCCCGGGTAGCGCCCCAAGCCTTGCCTGGGTAATGCAGGTATGTGAAGGACATGGACCTTTTTTGCCCCGTTCCAAGGACTGGTGCTGAAGTGTCCCCATGTCCCCTGGGACTGCACAGCTCTGCAAAGCTGTTCTTTCACGGATGTCACTGGAGGGCAGCCAGCGGCCGGGCTACGCTCGCTGCTCCTGCTTGTTGGCCGCAGGTTTGCTGGCGTGTGGGGGGCGAGCCACCAGCCAGAGTTTGGCTGCTCTTTCCTCTGAGTCACATCTGCCTGGTCCTCCTAAAGCAAACAGAGAAGCTTTCCTGCTTTTTGGTGCTGCAGAGCCAAGAGCTGTGTTCGAGCCTGCTCCCTGCTTCGTTCTGGCTGCCAGGGTCAGACCGGGGCTCAGTGGCCACGCTAGCCAAGAGCTTAGAGTTGTGTGCCAGGTGAGTGGTGGCTGCTTGGGAGGAAAGGAAAAAAAATTAAATGTTTTGAACAGTGTCCAGCCTTCAATCAGTTTTTATGCGGGAAAGCCATGATTCAGGGTGCGACACAGTGAGATCTCTTAAATATGGACCTTCCTCCTCATTATAGCTATATTTGGAATGATAGTTGTCTATTTAGTGCACTTAAATGAATCCCTGATTCTATTCTTGCATCAACTGATCTGATTGCGGCTCAGTCTCCGCCCTGTACTCCACTGTCACTCAGCCAGTTGCTGGAGACTGGATTTTAAGTGCCTCTAGGTGCTTTTTGCTTATCTTGTAGCTTGCATTTTTGCCTCATCCGTCAGCAGTCAGAGCTCTGCTGCCGCCCGAGCCCGTTCTGTGACAGCACTGATGTGACAGGGACAGCAGAGGTGACCGAAGCCATGTATGTTCCCTCCAGTGCCGCGGCTGTAACACACCCGGGTTTTGGAGAGGAGCTTTGCCCCTGCCCTGCCCTCTCTGCAGCGGGGGGCGAGGGCAGGACGTGAAGCTCTTGGGCTGCCCATGGTGTGTGGTGGAGGTTCATGGTGGAGGTGCTCCCCTTGCTTCTCTGGGAGCAGCCTCGTTTGCTTTGAGCTTAAATTTCAGCCCATCTCCTTTGCATTTCACAGCTTCATTTTCAAAAGGAGATGAATAACTTGTTCTCTCTCTCATCTCCTCTTCAACAGCCACTTGAGCTGTAAGGACACGGAGTACCTATTTACTGGTGATTGTGGAGTCTGCAGCAGGTCCTGGGCTCTTGGGCAGCACCGTGTGTCCCTCCACAGAAGAGTTTTGGTCTCAGGGCAGTGCCCTGGGGAATGTGAAGTGGCACACAGGTAGTTTGGTCTTAACCCAAGGCTTTTTTCCAGCATGTGGTGTCACTGGGGTCACACCTGGTGGTCTCCAAAGCTTTGAGTTCACGGTTCAATGAAGGTTGAGTTTGCTGGGCTGGTCCTCCTGCCTCGGGGCTGTACGTAGGTCTGCTCTCCTCACCCTGGGGGCTTTTACCTGTGGTCTCAGTGTCTCTGAGAGAAATCTCTCCCTCCTGCAATGGCAGTCCATCAGCTCAGCTCAGCCTGTGCAGAAGCAGCAACGTTGCTACACCGGGTTGGCTCCTGGGAAATGGTTAACATTTCCAGGCCTGTAACCGTCCTGTGGTGGTGAAGGCTGCAAAAGGGGGAAGAGCATTCTCAGCAGCCGTTCCATGGGCAGCTGGTTTCCATGCCAGGGAAGGAGAGGAATCTCCATCAGCAGTCAATGAACAGGTCAGTGATCCAGGTGGCAGCCCGTGGTTTTGGTTTTTTTTAGGGGAATGGTCAGAGCTGGAGATTTCTCTTGATGGTCACAGACTTGCACCCAGAGGAGTCATGGGCTGAGCAGAGAGGGAATAACTGAGGCCCCGTTCCCACACCTGGATAGAAGAAAGGGGTTATAGTGGAGGAGACGGTGGCTAAGAGTGATCAGAAGGGTTTCTGCAGGACACCTGCGATTTCCCATAACTGTGAGAGATAAAGAAAAGTAGCCAGCATTTTCTGGGAAGTGCTTGAAAATCTGACCAATTCTGCTTCAACAGATATTTTTTTCTGACTGTAGCTTCACCTCAGCTCCCCTCCACCCCCATATACCTCATGCAACCTCACCCCTGTGTCCAGCACCCTAAAATTCAAGCGTATATCATATATTTGTGAGCTCCTGAGGGACCCCAGCACCATAAGTAGCACCCATGGCTGCTCGGCATCGTAGGAACTGCTTGTGATTCAAACCAAGCTTTTGGTGGGGACCTGCTGGACAGGCTCATCTGTTGTCTCAGAGGGTCACGGAGGTGCCAAGGAGACCCCTGTGTCCCCCGTGCCCACCACCAGCAGCTCTTGGCTGGTGGAGGAGGTGACCCTGTGAGTTGTGGGGCGCTTTGAAGGCTCCCCCCTTCCTGCGGTGCTTGGGAGAAACCCAGGCAAAGCAGATAAGCGCAGGGTGTTTGTATGCAGGACAGTGAAGAATAGAAGAACCCGCCTTCCTGGAAGGATATCATCTTTTTAAACGAGGCCCATTTGAAAAAATACAATAAAATTTGGGTACATTTGTTCCAGTATAAACACACGTGCTCGGCGGCGGCAGATGTTGGAGGCTGCACGTGTGCAGCTGGGGCAGCATGATGGGCTGAGTTCTTGGTTCTGCTTTATTACCACCACACACACACCCCCCAAAAAGTAAAAAAAAAAGTAAGTAAAGGAAAAGAAAAGAACATCTGCTAATGCATAGCTTAAGAAAAGAGAGCTGCAAAGGAAAGCCCGCTCGCTTCACTGCGGCTGAGCCCGGGGAGAAGTTCACCCAAGGGTGGTGGGGCTTCTGAGAGCGCTCCTGGTCACCCCCTCAACCTGCGTTTGAGGCGCTGGGTGTTTGGGTTGAGGGGCAGATATAGATTGCACGTCATAATGGCAAAGGCATATTAATTTTTAATAGAAATCTGTTGCAGCTCATGATGCTGAAATACGGTGCCTCTGTCGACAACGGCTATTTTGGGTGGAAACAAACCCTAAGGCCTGTGCGACGCTTCTGGGTGTTTATAAACACTGCTGTCTGCGAGGGGGGAAATGTGCTTTTCAGCATCTCCGTGCAGTAAGTAATTTTTCTCTCTGATTTAATGGAAAACTTCAAAGTCGATTGTTTGCACTACTGATTGCAGCAGTTGTCTATTTAAAGTTCCCTCTTGGTCTTCTCATCTCTTCGATGCATTTAGCTACTGAGCGCACGGGGACGGGGGAGTGGGAGTAATTTGATCAGAGAAACACACACTCCCCCTCGCTTTTTGTCTGCTTGCTCCAGTGAAAGTTCTGCTGTGGAATAACAGTCAGGGAGTGTGTACAGCAGCGAGCTAGGTCTTTCAGAAAGAAGTCCAGTTCACCTGGAATTGTTTTGGGCCTATTTCCAGCAGATGAGTTTGTTTTCTGGGGGGGGGTGTGTGGTGCTGGAAGCCGTGCTGGCGGCCGCGGGAGGATGCTCTGGGCTGGTGGCTCCGGTGCCCCACGTGGGAGCAGGAGCCCTCTGCCTTCCCCACGGGCTGGTCCCCAGCACAACCCAGGGTAATACTTGGCTGTTAATTGGTCGGGAAACCGTCACTTTCAAGCTCTTGGTGGGAGATTTGGGGGTTTTATGTGGCTTATTCGTGGATAGTGGAAAACTTCCATGTAACGGGAGTGCTTTGTGCCAGGTGCTGGGCATTGCTCAGTGCTCCTCTTGGGTCTCAGGCACCTGTAGTTCCTGTTTGAATCATCTGCTATGTTTGCAGAATCTTTTATTTGCAGATTAAAATGCATTTTTACCCCTCCAAGGAGCATGAAGAATCATAATGGCTGTTGCTGTGGGCCTGAGGATGTGTCTCTCATCCTTTTTGTGGCTACAGTAGTTATCCCAGGGCTGAGGTGTGCTGGTGGGGACGTTCTGTGGGTGCTGCTGTTGGAGGAGGTCAGCGGTGGTGTCCTCTCAGTCACTGCGAGCGTTTTGACCAATACCTAGTAGTGAAATACATCTTTTTTCAGAACAAATAACTTCTATTCAGCTTGGTAGCCAGCACTGCTGGTGGGGCAACCCTTTGCTGGGCTCAGCACAAGGTGGGACAAACAGTTTAAGGTGGCTTCTTGAAACCCAGCGACTCCTCCGTGAGGTGTCAGCCTTTGGTGCATGCTACAGAAGAGAAAATTTATAAAGATCTTTTTGAGCTTTGGTGAGCATGGGTGGTGGTGGGGGGAGTTAAACTGTCCGGCAGAGCCGAGGCTCCTGACCTGGGTGGCCAGGGCCGAGTCGGAGCCATCTCCATCAAGGGTTCTCATGTTGCTCCTGAGTTGTCCCCTGGCAGCCACAGTGAATAGACACCCAGCACCTGAGTTATGCATTCGGTAATTACACGTGCTTTTGCCCCACCATCTTCTAGCTTTTACTTTTGTTTCAGTGCTTTTGTCCCTTTGCCCGGAGGTGAGAATTTCCCATAGCTGTTTTTCTGGGAATAATTTTCTCCCTCTTCCTGAGAGTTGCTCCAGAGCCCTCTGAGACAGGTACCTCTAGAGACCTGCCGACTATTCACCAGGCACTTCAGTCACGGCAGCAGCTGTTGCAGGGAGTTAATTTGGTTTCTGCTGGGTCATCTGCACAGGCCTGGCTTGTATTTTCACCCTGACAAAACTCGGTGAGATTCTCCCCCAGCACCAGGAGGAGACACCGATAGCCAGGATGCTGCTGCCTTTCCTTGTGGAAGGGTGTGGGTACCAGACTCCTTGCCTCTGCTCCGGCTTTGTGGGAGAGGAGGGACAGCACGTGAGCATGGAATTGTTCACAGTGTGGGTGAAGGTGAAGTCTGCGAGTACCCCGTGTGCCCGTAGCCGTGGCTGTCATTTACTACACCATCAAGAGGGTTTGTTTTCCCAAATAACCCTCTGAATTATTCTGTGTAATTAACTCGTGAACTTATTTAAAATGATAACGGGGCAGGGAGGAGGAGAGGAACTGAGGTGGAGCTCAGTAAACCGGGAGTTTTGCATCGCTTTTCCCCACTGATGGCAAGGTCGTCTCCAACAGCTGTTCAGGCGTAATTAGCCAACCCAGACTTCATGGCTTGAACAATTGAAAAATTACAGGGGTCAGTGACTCGGTGTCTTAAATTTTAATAAGTACATAAAAACAAAGTGCTGAGTTATTAAAAATTAATCCCGCTAAGTGGTTGTTTAGGCTTTTTGGAGATGGAAAGCCTGAGCCTGTCCATTTGTCCACTGAGGCTGGAGAGGAGGGGGTGGGTTATCTCTCCGGCCCGCACTGATCCCCGGCAGCAGTTTACTGGGAACGTTAAGTTTGGTTATTAATGTAATCAAGGTCATATTTTGTTTATGCAGAAGTAGAATGAACTGTGGCCCTCGGTAATCCTTTCTCTCCTCGCTGGCTCAGCCTTTGTAATTCCTATAAGCTGCTCATAGGAGCAGAGTTGGGATATTCACACAGTCAAGTGGATATTGTGCAAGTGTTGATTATAGCGCGCGGCTCTGCCTCTTCCTAAGCACAGAGATGTTCTAGTGACACAGAAGGTAAATCTGTCAGCATTAACATTATAAGCCTAACTTCTTTCCCACCCCCCCCTCCCCTTTCGGGGGTTTGGATCCTGGTTTATAAAACTTGGTTGAGAGCTTAGAGCACGGAGAGTGTGTGCTTTCTGCTCTCCGTGCATTCTTCAAAAAGCGTTCAACCGTGGCCTTTATACAAGAGCAAATTTGGGGAACTTCTGGCTGCTCTGATTTTCCAGCTTTGTGCCTGTGTGCTCTTCTGTGAAGCCATGAGAACGTGCTACAAAGGAAGGCGAGCCCCTTCTCTGACCCACCTGGCATTGTTTTCGGAGGCAATTAAATATAAACGGCATGCAAAGCAGGGAGGATAGGTTGAGCCCGGGGGTGGGTTTCGGAATGAGACGTTTATTTCCTTAAGTTGTGTGCAGGAATTCATAAAGGAATCCAATAAGAATACTTGCTTTCATTTAAACATAAAAGTATTGGGAAGATGCATGCTATCGGATTGCCCCAGGGGGAGATGGAAAAATCATGAGGTCTGTTAGACATATAATCTGAATTTTTGAGATAGCTGGAGATAGGATATTAGATCTTTTTCCTCTGACCTGAGCGCAGGCCTTTGAGTTAGCCAAGGTCATTGCTGACCAGCTTTCCAGCCTGCATAATGTGACTTTTTTTATATAGCAGTTCTGAAACTTTCCTAAACAACAGCTCCAGTGAAAACTTTGGGCACCTTTTGGCCAAGCTTCCCCCTTGGAGGAGGAAAGAGCCGGGGAGAGGGATGTCCTGTGGCTGAAGCTGAGCCTCACGGTCCTGCTCTGCTCCCTGCCAGCGTGACCTTGAGCTGCTGCACTGCTGAAATCCACCGCCAGGAATATTAAGATTAAACCGATGCTGATTTTTTCGTTCTCTGTAATTCACTGGGCCGTAATTTATGGCTGTGACTCGCAGCTGAGCAGCTGAGCCTGCTGGCGCCCAAAACACAGGGGACGGTGGAGTGAGGGGGCTGCTCCGAGGAGTCTCCGTGCTCCCCTGCAGCAGAACTACCCTTTGTCCTCTGCCAAAGGTGCCCCACCATATGGCAGGGTCATGGTCACAAGTGCAGAGAGGTTCCAGGGTCCCGAGGGGTTCTGCTTTCAGGCAGGTTGATAAAAAACGTGTAGAACCCACGGGCATCGTGATGCCTCCTGGCACCGGGAACCTGCAGAGAAAAATGTCCCTACTTCTGAGGGCTATAGGGTGACAGAGGGGACGAGAGGTGGGTGCCTCTCCAGACCTCTTTCTCCACAACTGCAAAGAAACTGAGGTGGTTTGGGGTTTTTTTTCCCCAACCTATTAGTAAGGAGTAGAGTAGGAGTCGGGTGCGGAGGGGTGGACGCATCCCTCCGGTCCATGGCTGCGTGGATCCTTGCCTTCTCCCCAACATCCCTGCTCCCCTCCGCCCCCGGCACTGGGCTGCCTTCAACCATCTCTCGTAAGCAGCGAGGTGAAAGAATAGCAGGAGCCTTATTAAGATGTTTTTAGATAACGTTTGCTCAGCTGCGAGCCAGCAAAAGATTTATTTATTTATTTATTTATTTATTTTTCAGAGTCTATTAGGCAGCCAGTGCTATTGAATCGTAAGGTTGATTTGAAAAATTGGCACCTAATGGTTTACAACTGGAATAAATTTCCGGAAATTGGACCGCAGAGAAAAACTTTGTGTGTGTGTGTGTGTGTGTGTGTGTGTGTGTGTGTGTGTGCGGCGCGGGTGAGCCCCTACCCCTGCGAGGGGCCGCTTCTCGCTTCAATCACCACCCGGGATTTTTCCCTTCTAATTAGGGAACGCGAGGAGTTCAGATCGGCTTCTATTCATTCCCCTGTTTTGATAAAGCCGTTTGATGGGGCGAGGGCTGCTGGGGGGGAGACTCTCCTCCTGGCTGGAGGCTCTTTCTCCCCTTCCCTCCTCCCGCCGCGTTTTGTAAAGGCCAAAGCCTGAGAATTCCTGAAAAATTAATGGGGGCTCAATAGGTGCTTTGCATCCGCTGCTCCCCCCCTTCTCCCGCACCCACCATGGGTCACTGCTGAAAAGTTTGCAGCATAATAGCTGCACAGCAGCTGCTCTTTTGTATGTAAATATGACCTAAAGCGGGGTGGGGACCCCCCCTGGCCACCGTCACCCCGGAGCCTTCAGCCCAATGGGCTTTAGGTCTTGGAGACGCTCCACTGGGATGCCGTAAATGTCACCAGCAGCTGGATCCCCGTCCCGCTCTGTGGGTGCCACTGTCTCCTCCGGCACCAAACATAATCACTGCGCTGCTAAATAATTTAAAGAGGAAAAAAAGTCCTGCCTCAGAGGAGTCGGGGGTAAGGGGAAAGGTCTCTACCTTCAGAGAACATGAAGTCTCTCGTTTTTAACGTTTGAAATATTCAGAAGCATCCTGGAGGGCTCTGAACTCATAAGTGTCTGCTTTTTTCCATTATAGAGAAGTCCTGCGTGGTTTTCATTACTGTTATTATTATGCTATTTCCAGTTAGCTGGTGCTTGTTTTCCAGCCTGCCTTTGAAATGTGAGGTGCTGGGAAGGCTGCGTTTTTAAGTTGGACCTGACTCTGTAGATCTTCCTCTGCTGGCTCCTGGGGCTTCTGGCTGTCCCTCTCCCACCAGGACAGACACTTGCTGCCCTGTCCAGGTTTGGTCCTTGGTTGAGAGCACTTGAGTTAAACCTCTCTCTTCTCCTTTCCTTGAAAACTTAAAAAGCTTCTGGTTTGCTCTAATAATTACTCACTTCATCCAAAAGCAGAGCCCAGCCCTGAGTGCTGAGCCGTGTTTACCGTCTTGTGCCTCGCACGTCGGCGATGGGACTCCCTGGGCTGTGGTCCTGCATCCCCTGGCCATCCCAGCACTTCACCTTCTGCATTCCCAGCAAAGGTCAGAGGCCTGCCCTTTTCCCCGAAGTAGGCTGGGCTTGTTTTTACTCCCATTGTTAATGCAACAGCCCCCCAAAGGAAAAAGCAGAATAAAGTGAGAAGTCTTCTCGATTTGGCAGTGTGTAAGGGCTTTTTAAAGCTAAACAAGAAAACCAATTATTTTTCTAACTGCTTTACTCCTTCAAATCTTTCACTGTAATGGAGATTTAGAATCCATCACTGTTTAGCTATTATTTCTGTGTAAACAGAGTCATGCCCTATTGCACCAAGCAAACAGTCAATTTTTTCCATTATACTTAGCTGCAAATAACAAGGGTACAGAATAGATGACCCGTTTTGGAGCATATTTCACTCCATGCACCACTCTGTGCGCCCGTGTCCCCCGAGGAGGGTGCTGAGGAGCACAGAGAGCATTGCCCTGCTGTGCTCCTCCTCGCCCTGCTATGGCTCATGCCCTTGGACGGGACTGCAGGGAGGGTGAGAGTGGTCCCCATGGTGCTGCTGTCCTGGAGCTAGGGTGGCAGATCTTCCATGACCACGCAGGATTGCTCCTGCTGCCTCTGCTCAGGCAGGTCTGGCGCCTTTTGAGTGCTTGTGGAACCACAGAATGGTCAGAGTTGGCAGGGACCTTAAATAGCCAGTTCCAATCCCCTGCACTGGGCAGGGACACCTCCCACCAGACCAGGTTGTGTCCAACCTGACCTTCTGTGTAGGCAAACTGGGGGTTAACAGCAGCACAGTAATTGTACCCACACCCCCGAGCCCGAAGATGGCTTGTAGTGAGGATGTGGGGAGTCCTCACCAGGGCTGCCCTGGTCCCCACCAGGTGGGAGCTGCCCTGAGCAGGGGCTGCTGCTCGCACCCTCCTGGCTGGGTCAGGGTCAGGACCATCGCCTGGAGGCGAAAACTGTGGGTGGGAGTGGGTGCTCCGGGTGCAGTCATCCCTCGGGGGGGTTTCCCCAGCCGGCTGGGGAGCAGCCAGAGCTGGAGAAGGTTGTTTTTCGTTCTCATGAGAGTTGGCTACGTCTGACTTTTATTTAAATGCAGGAGGCTCTCGCAGGCGATATGTGTGTGTTGTGTGAAAGTTTAGTGTGCAAATATGTAGCCAGCAGCTGTTTTTTAAAATTTAACAGACACTTGAGGTTAAAAAATTCCGCAAGTTCAATGTTCACTTCCTTCTGTGCTATTAAGTTTGGATTACATCCAAAAACTTCGTAATTTCATTTTATGTCACTGAGTTTGTTTGTTTACATTTTGCATTTCATTCACATTTCACTGTTAGATTTTGCTTTCCAGCTCCAACGTGGGCATTGTAGGCACTGAAAGACGGGGTTCACATCCAGAAACTTACTTTTATTTTATGAATATTTATTTTTTAAAGTGCATTCAATGCCGGGCAGTAGCTGTCGGTGTCGGTGCTGGTCACGGTGGGCTGGTGGGCTGCTGGCAGGGTACTGGTGCAGCTGGCTTCTGTGACTGGGAGCTGCGGAGCATCCTTGTTGCAGGGGAGGATCCGAGTATCTGGCAGGAGCAGCGAGAAATGACAGTGAAGACTGAAATAGTAAAGTGTGATAAATTAATGGAGTAAAACACTCAAAAGGACTCATTAAAAACAGGAATAGTTTTACAAGGAGGATGTGAGGAGGACTGGAGTATGAAGGAGAACTGGCTCCACCGAATTGCCAGGTATTTCTTGCAAGGAAAGGGAAGTGCTGATGCCTTTGCACAAGACTCACCTTCATCACCCGTCACTAGAAGCAGCGAATCCCGGTTGGGAAGTTAAAGGAAGGGGGGATTAAGGTGATGGAGGGAAAGGAGAGTTGTTTAGTCCAGCAAAAGAGAAGGGGTGATGCCTCTCCCTCGGTGTCCTGGGGGTTAAGCACCAGGCAGAGGATTATGTGATGGAGGAGCAGAGTCAACAAGAGAACCAAAGGAAGGAAGATTAATAGATCTAGCCTGGTGGTTGAAATTTAAGTTTCCAAGTATCAGTAAGTGAAAGGGGTAACATAGACTGTTGCTTAAGACAGTGAAGGACTGTAAGATACAGGATGTCCCTTCCAGTGCTGACTTCCCGTGACTTTCACACTTAGATTCCATTCCCCTTTTACAGTGTTCGACTTGCATGACTAAAAAAGGACTCTTTTTTTTTTTTTTCTTTTCTCCTTCTTTTAAAAATATTTTATATATAGCCTGTTCCCAATTGGGATTTTTATTTGAGAAACAAATGCTTCTGGTTAGCTTCTGTGTGGAGTACATCCAGCTTTAAACCATTGCCACAAGCAAAATTCATTGACAGCAAAACAAAAATCAAAGCAAACATTCCCTGAGATGGGGCACTTCTGTCTAGGGGCCAGTGGGAATTGTTTTCTTTATAGGAAAATAATATTTGTATGTTTATATGTGTGTATGTAATAGACACATGTATATATACACACACACTAGACATTCCAAAGCACCCTCTGGGCTTGCCCTGAGCCAGGGGGCAGCCTGAGCCCAGATGATGGTGCAGGCGCGGAGCAGGGCCGTGGGGCTGTGGATGTGGCCATGGAGCCATAGAATCATAGAACGATTTGGGTTGGAAGAGACCTTAAAGCCCACCCAGTGCCACCCCCTGCCCTGGGCAGAGACACCTCCCACCAGCCCAGGTTGCTCCAAGCCCCCTCCAACCTGGCCTTGAACCCCTCCAGGGATGGGGCAGCCACAGCTTCTCTGGGCAACCTGTGGCCGTGGGGCTGTGGATGTGGCTGTAGCCATGGCCCAGGGACCACACGTTCAGGGCACTGGTGTGGAGGGGTTGTGTAAAGCTCCCCTGGCTGCAGGAACCTGGGGAAGGACCTTTGTTTGGAAGCAGGAAAACACCTATTTGGTACCTGTGGTTTGTGGTGGTGGAAAGGAAAGGATGCCCCTCTCTCCAGGAGCTGGCCCTGAGCTGTGGTGGCCGCGTGGGGACCCTGCTGGTGCCTTGTCTGCGGGTGCTGGTGCAGTTTGATGGGGGAAGCGGCCGAGCCGATGAGCTCTGAGGGACTAAGCCGTTCGGGAAAGCCTTTTTTGTTGGGTTTTTTTTTGGTGATGTGGGCCGGTGGGTGGGTTGGTTGGTTGGTTGGTTTGTTTCTTCAACTGCCTGAGCTCAGGGGAGCACAGATCAAACTGGAATCTCCTGGGTGGTTGTGTCCTTCTCATGCAAACCTGTTTTCCTCTTATTTTTTGTCTCCCTTCGGGCATGGGAAGAGCTCGCTCCACTTTCCCTTTCACACTCCTCCCTTGGCATAGCCAGGCAGTGCCTGCAGTCGCTGCTTGTGCTAAACAGCATCTTGTACCAGAGAAGGGAGAAGAGCTGAAGAAGTCCTTGTTTAATCCACCAGATGTTGGTTTTCTGCCCTTTCTGATCTTGAGCAAAGCAGGTGCTCCAGGGGAGGAGACCAGCCAGACTCTGTCCCCTTGCAGCCCCTCGTGACAGCCCTGGAGAGGGGCTGCTGCCTCCCAGCCTGGGCCAGGGGTGTCCCAAGGGGTGGTGAGAACCAAGGGAAGGTGGAGGAGCATCTCCTCTGGTTTGTGAATCACAGATCTCCTAAAAGCTTGTTTCTGCTGCTTTTCTCCTCCCTCCCCCCACTTTTTTTTTTTTTTTTTAAATTCCAGAACAGCATATTGAGGGGTTTGATTTGTTTTTGTTCTTGCTTCTGTTTTCCCAGAGCCATGAACATGTTTCAGACAAACATAATGAAACAATTTAAAAAAAAAATAATAATACAAAGGATGGAAATAACCTCGCATAAAGTGGCAGAAAAAAAATGATGCTAAGGCTATTTCAGTGCCTCAAAGACACTTAAATCTGCTTCCCCCTCTACTCGGCACTGG